>JAXQQM020071485.1:0-24504 GCA_034641835.2 Pinus albicaulis | reverse complement strand
CAACACTGTTATCGATGAAATAGGTAACCTGACCTCAAAACGGGAACTCTAACCCAAAATGACTCAAAAAAACATGAAAAAACATCCCAAAAACAAAAAAAAGTGTATTCCAGAATGCACTTGGTTTTTGTTGAAGGTCAAATTTCAACATTTTATAAAATTATGCTAAAAACAAAATTGCTTCTTGAAAAAAGGATTGAAAAAACACCCTCAAAACAAAACCAGTTGATGCTGGAATAACAAAAAAAAAAATTGTGTCATATTTTTGACATTTTTAAAAATAGAAATAACATTTTTTAATTTTTAAAATTCAAACATAAAAAAACCTAAAATTTAAGAAAAAAAAAAAATTTAAAATAAAAACATTTTAAAGCTTAAAATTTAAAAATATATAGGAATAAAAAAATAAAAAAAAAACAAAATAAAAATTTTAATTCAAACATTAAAAAAAACCTAAAATTTAAGAAAAAAATAAAAAATAAAAAAAATTTTAAAGATTAAAATTTCAAAATATATAGAAATAAAAAAATAAAAATAAAAACAAAATAAAAATATTAAATTAAAAAGAAAAACAAGTTTAAAAAAGAAAGGAATTATAAAAAATAAAAAATAGAAATTAAATTTAAAAAGAAAAAGAAAATGTTTATTAAATTAAAAAAAAAAAAAAAAATTTAAAGAAATATGTTAAATTTTAATAAATTTAAAACTTTAAAATAAGAATTAAAGAAAAAAAAAACATTATTGAAATTAAAAGTAAAAAAATGAAAAATAAAAAATGAAAAATAAAATACAATAAAAATATTAAATTTAACAAAATATATATTAAAAAAACAAATAGATTTTAAAAATAAATTAAATTTAAATTATAAAAATTATATATATATATATATATATATATATATATATATATATATATATATATATATATATATATATATATATATATATATATATATATATATATATATATATATATATATATATATATATATATGAACTTGAATTAAAAATATATATATTAGATTTTATTAAATTAAAAAAAAAATGTTAATATTAAAATAACAAATTAAATTTAAAAAAAAATATTAAATTTTAATAAATAAATGAATAAACAAATAAATTTTGAAATAAAATTTAAATTTTAAATATAAAGAAAAAACAACATTGTTAAAATAAAAAGTTAAAAAACTTTAAAAATCAATTAAAATTTAAAAATTTAAAAAAATATATTAAATAAAAAATAAAATAAAAAACAAATTAATTTGAAAATATTAATTTTAATTAAAAAAAAAATCTAATTTTAAATACACAATTTTAATTGAAATAAAAAAATATAAAAATTTGATATAATTAAAAAAATAATAATAAAAAAATATAAATTAAAAAAAAATATTAAATTCAAATAAATTAAAAATAAAAAAATACAAAATTTACTAAATTTTAAAAAATTAAATGAAAAAACTAAACATAAAATTTAATAATAAAAAAAAAATGAAAAAAAAAAAAAATCAATTAAATAAAAAAATACAGAATTTAATAAAAGTTATTAACAAAATTTAGAAAAAAAAATTCAAAACAAAAAAAACAAAAAAAATTAAAAAAAAACAAAAAAAATTAAAAAAAAATAAATTTCAAATATAAAAATTAAATTAAAAAGAAATAATTTTAAATTTTTTGAATTAAAAAAAAATCAAATTAAAAAAAAAATTATATATTAAAAATAAAAAAGAAAAAAAAAGAAAATTGATCATGGTGGCGCTGCCAATTGGCCTCCCGCCCAGGTGGCAGCGGAGGCTGGCCGCTGGGCAGGAGGTCGATTTCGAGAATCGACCTCTTGTGGCGGGAGGCCAATTTCGGAAATCACCCTCCCGCGGCGGGAGGCTGATTCTGGGAATCGCCCTCCCGCGGCGAGAGGTCAATTCCGTTAATCACCCTGAGGCCGATTGGCCTCTCATCGCGAGAGGGCGATTTCCGGAATCGGCCTTAGGACGATTCTCAGAATCGGCCTCCCGCGGCGGGAGGGCGATTCCTGGAATCGGCCTCAGGGCAATTCTCGGAATCGACCTCCCGCGGTGGGAGGGTGATTCTCGGAATCAGCCTCCCGTCACTGGAGGGCAATTCCTGGAATTGGCCTCTCGCCACGGGAGGGCGATTCCCAGAATCGACTTCCTGCCGCGGGAGGGCGGGAGGCCGATTGGTGGCGCCACCACGATCAAAAAATTCTTTTTATTTTTTTATTTTTTTAATTTTTAATATTTTTTTTTAATTTTAATTTTTTTTTTTAAATTCAAAAAATTTAAAATTATTATTTTTTTTTAATTCAAATTTTTTATTTTAAATTTAATTTGTTTTAATTATTTTTTATTTTTGATTTTTTTATTTTGTGTTTAAATTTAATATTTTAGATTAATTATTTTTTAAAATTTAAAATTTATTTATTAAATTTATTTTTTTTATTTTTTATTTTTTTTTATTTTTTTATTTTTTTTTAATCTTTTAGTTTATTTGGTTTTTCATTTTTAAAATTTATAAATTGTTTCATTTAAAAAAAATATTAAATTTATGGATATTTGTTTTTTAATTATTTTCACGTGGTTTTTTTCATTTTTTTGTCTTTTAATAATAGTTTTTTTTTATTTTAATTCTTTTATTTTAATTTTCTCTTTCAATTTTATTTTTTTTTTTTTAATTTTTTTTTTTATTTTTTAATTTTTTTTTTTTGTTTAATTTTAAAATTTTTATTTTTGTTTTCTTATTATTATTATTATTTTAATTTAAATTTTTAAATTTAATTTTTTCTTTTTTGTATTTTATTTTTTTTATCAAAATTTTAATTTTGTAATTTAAATTATTTTTAAATTTTCTATTTTTTTTTTTTTTTAATTATATGGTTTTTTTTTAATAACTTAGAAAAAAATGTTTTTGATGTTTTTTTTTTTTTTTGGTTAATTTTTGTTTTTTTCTTTAATTATGTGCTTTTTTTTCAAATTTTGTCATTTCTTTTGATATAATTTTCGAATATTTTCGTTTTTTTTTTGTTTTATTTATTTATTTTTGTTTAAATTTTTTATTTTTAAGAGTTAATTTTGTTTTTTTTTATACATTTTTATTGGTTTTTTTTATTGTTTTTATATATTTTTTTTAATCTAAGTTTTGTGTTTTATTACCAGCATGAAAATCACCACTCTAAAAAAAAAAGGTTGATGCTGCATCAATACATTTCAAAATTAGCATGAAAATCACCGCTCTAAAAAAAAAAGTTGATGTTGCATCAATACATTTCGAAATTAGCATGAAAATCACTAACATTTAAAAAAAAAATATTCATACTTCATAAATAAAAATATTAGTGTCAAAAATGTGCTAAAAAAAAAAAGGTGATTCTGCATCACCACTTTTCAAAATCGGGTGCTTTTTATGCTACCAAAAAAAAGTAGGTAACAGTGCGGTTACCTATTTCATCGGTAACAGTGTTAAGCGCTCACAAGAAAGGATGAGGATGTGGAAGCATTGCTTTGTGCCAGTTCTATTATCCAACGAAATTGGGTTACTGAAGCAAGGGATGAATGGAAGTATGACACAAAAAAGTGCACACTCATTCAAAAGGTTGAGCAAGATATCAGTAAATCCGATATATTTAGATGGAAAATGATCCATTATGGTACAAATATCACTTATATATTTGTAATAATTCCCAACTCAATCGAAATATTATTTTGGAATTGTACACATCCCCCTTAGGAGGGCACTCAAGATTTTTAAATACTTACCACAGGGTCAAGAAGGAATTTTTTGGGATGTTCTTAAATTTGGTATTCAAAATTTTGTCACCGAATGTTTGGTTTGCCAACAAAAAAAAGTTGAGAAAATTAAGACCCCAGATCCATTATAACCTTTATCCATTCCAAGTCAATATTAGGAGGAGGTTTCAATGGAATTTATGAGTCTACCCAAGTCTGAAGGAAAGAGTGTCATCATGGTGGCAATTGATAGAATTAGTAAGTATGCACACTTTTATGCATTATCTCATCCATTTAAATCCTGTATAGTTTCTATTTCATTTATTGAAACAATTTAAAAGCTACATGGAAACCTAAAGATAATTGTTAGCAACATAGATCCCATTTTCACTGGAATTTTTTTGATGGAATTGTTTTCTTGTCTAGGTACTCAATTGGCTCATAGATCGTCTTATCATCCTCAATCTAATGGGAAAACTGATATAGTGAAAAAATATTTGGAAGGATATATTTTTTGATTTGTATTTGATAATTAAACGAAATGGGTCAAATGGTTGCCTGTAGCTGAATGGTGGTATAACACTTCCTTCCATATTGCAACAAAAATGAATCCATTTATGGAACTTTATGTATATCCTTCACCGTCCATCACATCATATTTAAGAGAAAATTCTAAAGTTCAAGAAGTGGAATATCACATCGATCATCAACAACAATTTATATAACTCTTAAAGGATAACCTCACTTTGGTGCAAAATCTAATGAAACATCAGGAAAATCAACATCACACTGAAAGATGTTTCAATGTAGGAAAATGTGTATTTTGAAGGCTAAAAACATACAAAGAAATGTCCCTAAAGAAAGCTAAGAAGGATAATAAATTATCACCAAATTCCTATGGTCGTTACAAGGTGTTGAAAAATATTGGTATTATGGTATACAAATTGCAGCTTCATGCATCTTCCCGAGTGCACCCAATTTTCCATGTTTCATGCTTAAATAAGGTTATATGTGACAAGATTCTAGTTCAAATGATATTTCCATAACTTTCCAAGGAAGGAAAAATAATATTTGAACCTAAATAAATCAGAGAAAAAACAACTCGAAAACTACAAAATCTATCAATTTCAAAGTATCTCATCAAGTGGAATAACTTACCTGTTGAAGAATCGATATGGGAGAATGATAATTTTATACAAAGGCATCTAAAACTACACAATTTTTGAGGAAAACATTATTTTGAAGGAGATGGGCATGTTAGGTCCCTATGATACTATCGCAGCTCCTTATTTTTATTGTTAGTGTAGCCCCCCCCCCCCCTTATTGTTATTTTTGTGCATGTGTAGTCCCAATATTGTTATTACTGTGCCCCATAGAAGGCCATTGTTGTTATTTTTGTGCCCTTATATTATTATTGTTATGTCAAATTTGATTATATTGTGACCCCTTAGACTCTTATATATAGGAAGGAGGTTTTGTCATTTGAATCATCCAAGAATTGTTCATTTATGGAATGTAAAGGAGGATTCCCCCTCGAAGAGGATATCTATTAAGTTGTTGATCTACTATTTCTATTTTTTTGTGTGATGGTTTCATAACATATGGAAAACTTAAGGTGTTTTCTCAATATAATTAACTTAGATATCATTTTTTTTGGATTCAACTGCATTAAGTAAGGTATTCGTGTTTTACAATTTCCATCAGAGGTAGTCATAACTAACTAATTTCTCATGATTTTTGAATATTCTAGTTAGCACTCATTACATCAGGTGATAATCACATGGGTCAATAAGTGGGATTGACACTAATGAAATGAATCACATAGAATCAATAATAACTCTGGGGGCTTGCCCCAAATAATGAGGACTTTCGGGAGGTCACCCATCTGAGATCACCTCTGGCTCAAGCACGCTTAACTGTGGAGTATTTCACCACAATCAAGCCCGCTTATATTGCTACCCTATTTGAAAAATCTTAGCAAGTTTTGTGCCTCATGATCCATTCAAGTAGAGCTCCCTTTACTCTTTTTATTTAAGTACTGAGGGGTTTTGGTAGTGCATTATATTAGATATCATTTTTTTTAGGATTCAACTATGTTAAGTAAGTCATTCATGTATGACCATTTCCATGAGAGGTAGTCATAACTAAATATTTTTTCATGATTTTTTAACATTCAACTTAGCACTCATTACATCGAGTGATGCTCACTGGGGCGAGGAAGTGGGATTGAAACAAATGAAATTAATCCCATAGCATAAATCATCACTTGGACTTGATGATTGACGCTATGTGATTATTTCATTAGTTTTAATCCCACTTCTTCACCCCTGTGAGCATCACTTCATGCAATGAGTGCTAAGTGGACTATTCAAAAATTATGAGAAATTAGTTAGTTATGAATACCTCTCATGGAAATGGTCATACATGAATGACTTACTTAATGCAGTTTATTCCCAAAAAAATGATATATAATATAATGCACTACGAAAACCCCTCAATACTTAAATACAAAGAGTAAAGGGAGCTCCACTTGAATACCTCATGGGGCGCAATACTTGCTAAGGTTTTTCAAATGGGGTAGCAAGCTAATTGAATTGATTGTGTGAAAAAAGTCCACAAGTATGCGCGCTTGAGCGAGAGGCGATCCGGGATGCGTGACCTCCCGGGATGTCCTGGTTACTGGGTGCAAGCCTCAAAATTTATGAATGACGCTATGTGATTCATTTAATTAATCTCAATCCCACTTCTTCACCCCTATGAGCATCACTCGATGCAATGAGTGCTAAGTGGAATATTAAAAAATCATGAGAAATTAGTCAGTTGTGACTACCTCTCATGGAAATGGTCATACATTAGTGACTTACTTAACACTGTTGAATCCCAAAAAAATGATATCTAATAAGACCAACTTATTGTACAAGATTTGTGTTATTAATTCAATAATTTCAAGAATTCCAGGCCATACTGAGCACTAAAGATAAAATCACTCCATCTTTTCCTTTCACAACAGTACCTTTTACAATAGAATCCTTCGATAGACAACAAAAAAATGCAATATGATGTGTTGAATAGACAACGCCAACCCTCGGATGTGAAATTGTCAAAAAATATACTCCAAACCTTAAGGAAAATTTCTCACCTATAGTTGTATCAAGTTATGTTGTGCTCTTCCTTAGAATAAAAAAGAAAATAAGTTAATCTAACCATGCTCTTCCTATGAATTAGATAGAAAATAAGTTTATTCAGCTAGCGAAAATAAGTTATTGTTATGTCAACATCGATGTGCATGCTTCCAATGTATTTCAATGGGGAACAACGATATATGTTAAAAATCATATATCATATAATTAAAAATATATAAACAGTAAAAAAAAATAGCTATGCATCCATTTGCATGTAACCCATGTGGATGTGTATCACTAATTCTCTCTAGAATGTTTTCTTACGGTACATAGCTTCCACATACAATGCATAGTTTTTAAAGTTTAAAAAATGTTTATAGCGCTCATTTTCTGGTTTCACCCGTTTTCTCACATTAGGGAAATATTTAGGTCTAAATCGGGCCTCCTAAGAAAAGTGTACAACAAAAATAAACTTTATAAGAACCAATAGTATTCGAGATTATGGTGTCAACCAAGGGGGATGATTTACCATTTTTGGAGTAAAAAAAAAAATAATAATAAAAAATAATAAAATAATAAAACTACTTTTTCAACTCATATTTTCAACCTCTCTCTCTAAAGTTTTACTCAAATTTCGAGCGGGAGTACTCGTTGGATGCAAAATTTAATTCCTCATCTAATGCATACCCATGATGCATACTTTTGATGGACCCTGCTACACGAAAAATGAGAAATACATGAAAAAACGTGTTTACAATCACGTTTTCATGTATTTCTCATTTTTCATGTAGCAGTGTGCATTGAAAGTATGTAACATGGGTACTCCTTTGATGGGAAATCAAATTCAACATCCAACGAGTGTTTCTGCTCGAAATTGGACTAAACCCATAGGGAGATAAGTTGAAAATACGAGTTGAAAAAATAGTTTTTCCTTTTTTACCTCTAAAATTTGATGATTTAAGAAAAATTATTTTATTATTTCCAGTATTATTTTATAATTTCCTTAGGAGGCCCATTTTAGACCCCAAAATTCCCCTAATGCTTAACTTCTTTATATAAGAGAGAGCCTCCTAGTTCATGCGGAAACATTGTTAGTGTTGAGAGTTGAATAGGCTAGGATGCTCTCCCTATTATATGTCCAACATCTAAGGCTATGACAAGAGGAAATCCTAAACATTACTTCCCTAATGCATTGCTTCAGTGCTTTCCTAAACTAGTTTAGATATAGTTTTGAATAACTAGTGGGGTGACCAAAACCCTCGCTTTGATATCGTCGGTTGAGATGCTAGTAATTGTGATCCCTTTGCCCGTGATAGTGGAATGCTTTCTTGCCAGAGATATGGGTGAATCATATGGGATTCGATTTGCTATATTTCTAACACAATCGTTGGTTTTCTTTGGATCCACATCGTTCTCCATCATGCATATGGTTTTGGATTTGGAAAATGAAACAAAGCTTTATAGTGAAATTATATCTTGGTTAGCTATTGTTGCTCATAAGATGCATTAGCCAAGGCATTGGCTGGTCAAAAAGAAGAGGTATTTCTTTTATTATGTGTATTCAGGAGAAATTTGAATTTATTGGAACATACACAACTATGTTTTTTTGTTTTCATTTCTTTTAAATATAGTCTCAAGAGTGAATGAAATGTTGATTGTCACTACAGGAATTCTTTGTGGTGTTTTTTTTGTTTCCATTTCTTTCAATATAGTATGGAGAGTATTTAATGGACTTTTTTTTGTCATTGAAGGCATTATGTGGTCAACACAATTGCAACTACACGGGCTGAAAGGAGGACATCTCCAAGAGTGAAGAATGAGGTAGTTCAAGAAAAAGAGCCAACTTGAAAACTAAAACTTGAAAAGCTACTACCTCTTTTTAGAAAGGCAATTCCTAGTAAGTAATTGAACTTTGTAGTTGTAGCTAAAAATGTACAAAATTAATATTTGTTATATTTTAGGAAATGAATATAGTGTACTCAAATATGATTATGTATGTTTTCATGCATTCTAATCTCTTGTAACCCTACAACCCTTGCGAGCAGAAATAGAAGCATTATTTTCGAGTTTGAAATCATGAATCATAAATATGAGGGCAAGCATAAATATAAACATTCTCTTCAAAATTAAAAGTATAAATATAAGCTTTATTTTCAAGTTTCAAAACATAAAATAGAAATACCCTTGCAAGAATAAATAAAAACGTTTTCTTCAAGATTGAAAGAAAAAAGCAGAAATATTCTCAAGAAAATGTTTTTCGAACATAAATTCAATGAAATTAAATCCCTAAGTTGTGGTGAAGCAACAACCATATTTTCCAGCACCAACAAATTATCCCATTGCATATTGGTGTGGTGGTGAAGCCCCAAGCTTATTTACCAGCACCAAAAATTGATCCAGCGATCCCATTGCAGATTGAGTTGAAAGCTGAATTGTTTACTTCAACAAAGCTAGCAACAAAATATGGGGAAGATGGCATGTGCACAAAAAAAATAGCTACTTCTACCAACTAGATTTTTAGTATTCTACAAGGTGGCTGCTTATTATTCTTGTTCGTTAGACACTCATCCACATAACCATCTTCCCTCTTCAACCATCTTCCGTCTTATACTATTTATATGGTTAGTCTCCCACATAAAGGTATATAATTTAATATGTACTAACTAATACTAGCTTTAGTTTACCACTTAAAACATACAAATGAAACAAATCCAATATTATAAATTTTTATAGCCTCCGCCTCAGGATGAGGCCAAATAATACCATAAATAATTTCATTGGTCCTCATACATCAATGTGGATATTGATAGGTTGCAATATGGGGTGTGTGGCGCAGGGGCTATAAAGCTTTATATATATTCTCACGTGAGCTAAAGCTGCAAAGATATTTTGAGTACTATAGTCCCATGCCAGACAAGAGGGACTAAAAATAGCTTTTTTTTAAAGTACAACAATGAATTTTATATTTGGCATATTTAACTTTGATGGAAAGATAAACTCCATCTCATCTTAGAAATACAAATATTTCTTCTAGTTAAATTTTTCCATATAATATATTTCATATATATTAATTATATTTATTGTTGAAGTACACATTGTATGGTATTTATATTTTCCTATGAGGTGGCAACATTAACTATAGTATTTTGGTTTTCACAATGGATGTAAATGAAGATTTTGATTGTAAATAATACTAATATTGTTTTTTATATGTTTATTTAATACCCTAATGAGAATATAAATAAAAATTGTAATAAAATGCAAAAAAAATATGTTATTTTATACGATAATTATAATATATCAAAGGTAATAACAAGGTCACTTTGGTATGTTGTTTTTCTTAGGTCCCTATAGCACTAGTGTATCCCCTTATTGTTATTGTTAGTTTAGCCCGCATATTGTTCTTTTTGTGCCCATGTAGTCCCAATATTGTTATTATTTTTCCCCATAGAAGCCCACTAATGGTATTGTTGTGCCCTTACATTATTATTGTTATGTCGACTCTGATTATATTATGATCCCTTAGACTCCTATATATAGAAATTGGGTTTTTTTATTCGAATCATCCAAGAATTTTTCACTTACGTAATGTAAAGGAGGTTTCCCCCTTGAAGAGGATAATTTTAAAGTCATTAATCTATATTTCTACTATTTTATCTTTTTGTTCAATAATATTTGGTATCTGAGCTTTGGATTCTAGGGTTTTGCCTCTTCAAACAATACATCTTGGAGTTTCCTCTATAACATTTTTTCTATGAAATTTCAAAAGCATAAATTGAAACCACAAGGATTCAAAATAATGGCGAACCTTGCGTAAAATTTTTAGAGCTTGGTACTCTATATTTTCAGAGATATTATTTGAGGAAGTTAGAATTTTTGCAGGCTCAAAAATTTCACCTCAAATAGGCGACCGAGGGAAAATAGTCGTAACTTTCGTTTCAGGCATCAGATTTGAATTATGTAAGATGTTGTAAAAATTTCACATACTATAGATTTTTAATGTATTCACTTTAGATCTTAATGTTTAAACCATAACATGTGCCATCCCTTACAACTTTTCTCTGCTAAACCAGTCCATAATCAAGTCATCCTGGCATATTGGTCATAAAGTTAACTTGAAGAATACAAATTTGGTATGAATTGTGGCATTGGAAATAATACTAAGAGGGAAACTACCCCACCGAATTTCATATATTGGAGTTCCAAAATCACAAATATACAACAGTTTCAAGATTGATATGCTAAAAGAAAGAAAAAGGTGTGTATTCTTTTTGAAATTGCATAACATTTGTTTGAAAAATCAGGTTGAAGTGATTCCAAAGTCATATTGAAGCATATATATCAATATTGGGTTATAAATTTCATCCCAAATAGAAGAATCCCACACCCATTAAGACCTTATAAATCTCTAATATTATGCATGAAGAGGATGAATTTCAACATAATATTTCAAAATTACGGGACCAAGTGCAACAAATTTCGCTCTCATAAAGAACAACCAACGAAAAAATAAAAGGTGAAATGGATATTTTTAAACACGAAATTGAATTTTTTGAGGATGACATGAAAGTTAATATCGATGGCATAGAAGAAAAAATCAAAGGAAACATGGAAGATTTGAAGAATGGTGTAAAATCAGACATGGATGGTTTGAAGGAAGGTTTGAAAAAGTTCCTACAAGAAATTATTCGTAATGGAAAAAAGGTATTAGATGAAACTCATGAGGAAAAAAGAAGAAATGTTAATAATGATTTCATAGACTTTAACATTGGATTGAAGACCCACCATATTCCAAATATCTATATGAGGAAGTTTGGTGGCAAGGATATGGTAGCATGGATACTATAGATGGAGAAATATTTTGATCTCCATAATGTGCAACACATGCAAAATGTATGCATTTCAACTTTATACATAGAATCCAATTAGTTTGTATGGTATCAGTTGCTTTGTTCTCGTAAATAATTTGTCACTTGGCAAATTTTTATGGAGGAAATGATAGCACATTATGAGGATGTAAAGAGAAACACCTTCTTTATCCAATTGATAAATCTCAATCAAAAGGAATCAATGGTGGAGAACATTGAGGACTTTCAAAAATTGAATGTAAGGGTAAATGATATTCCAAAAGAGAATAGGATTGATTTCTTTAAAGTTACTTAAAAGGATAACATCCAACATGAGGTCCACCTTCGGGAGCCTAATTCATTGGACAAAGAATCCAGGTTGGCCATAAAAATTAAAAGAAAAATTATGGAAAAAAGGAAGCCTACCACTCACAACTATAAAGATGGAAGTGTTGTTTCTCCTAGCCTTCGACAACCTACAAGGTTTAGACCACAACATTTGGAAGGAAAAATAGCAAAAGGGATTTTCTACATTTGTGATAAAAAATACACTGAAGTTCATAAGTGTGTTGAGAAGAAATTATTTTACATAAATTGTGAAGAGGGGGGAGAAAATGAAGAAGAAACTTCAAAAGAAGAGTATATGCACTAATAACGAACCCTAGAGAAATAAGAAACAAACACTATCATATATTTTAATGAATTGGTATGAATTACCACTCCTAAAAATCCCAATATAGAAGGACATATCAAGAAGAAAATGGTAATAGTGGTTATTGATTCAAGTAGTACGCGTAATTTTATTCATTGTAAGGTGGTGAAGGAATTGAATTACTTCCTATATCTAGCACTACAGTGTCAAGTGATGGTTGCAAATGGAGGAACCATAAATATCTCTAGGAAGTTTTATAATAAAAATCTAATCATGGGGGAATATGTATTGAATATTGCAATGCTCTCCATTCCAAAGGGTGGTGTTGATGTTGTACAAGGAGTCTAATGGTTACAATATTTGGTTATGATAGATTTTAATTTTCAAGAAATTTCTTGAATTTTTTTTTGGGAAGGAAATGAAGTTGAATTGAGGCATGTTGCAGGAAAACCAATAAAGATAATTAGCTCCAATGGAATGAGAAAAATTCTAAATAAATAACAACATGGCATAATTTTCCAATCATGCTCACTAGATGTTCAAACATCAAAATATTATATTTGTCAACATCTCCAAAAATTCTTGGACAATCATTCCAAGGTGTTTGAGACTCCCAAAGGCCTCCAACCTATTTTTGATCATTATCATGTTATTCACTTGATTCCAGGAAATTTTCCTAAAAATATCAAGCCTTACAGATATCCCTATGCCCAAAAGGGGCAAATTGAACATATAGTTGCAGAAATTCTAGAGGCCGGTATAATTCAACCCAGTCAAAGTTGCTTTCAGCTCCAATATTATTGGTGCACAATAAGGATGGATGATGTCACATGTGTATGGATTGTAGGGGCTCAACAAGCTCATTATTAAAGATAAATTTCCCACTCCTCACATTGATGAATTATTGGATGAATTACATGGAACAATTTACTTCACTAAGTTTGATATTCATTCATAACATAATAAAATAAGAATGAATATTGAATACATTATGAAAGAAACATTTATAACTATGAAGGTCGTTATGAATTTTTCGTCATGCCTTTTGGCGTTACCAATGCACCTTCTAAATTTCAAGATTTGATGAATTCCATTTTCAAACCATTCTTTAGAAAATTTGTGTTAGTAATTTATTTATGATATACTAATCCACAACAAGTCTTGGAAGGACCAATTTCCACATATTGACAGGGTGCTCAAACTATTGGAGGAGAAACAATTATATTTCAAAACCTCCAAATGTTTCTTTGGAGTACAGGATGTGGAATATATGAGTCACATTGAATCTGATGAGGGTACTAAGGTAGACCCTAACAAAATTAAGTCAATTAAGGAATGGAAAATCCCCACAACCATAAAGCATTTGCGAGGATTTCTTTAGTTGAGAGGGTATTATTTTAAGTTTGTTAAGAATTATTGGAGAATATAAAAACTTCTAACAACATTACTCAAGAAAGATGCATTTTCTTGGACTCTAGAAGAAACTAAGTCCTTTGAACACATTAAAGAGGAAATGTGCCAAGAACTGATCTTAGATACACCAAAATTCACAAAAACCTTTATTGTGGAATGCGATGCCTCAAGAAATGGAATTGGTGTTGTTTCCATGCAAGAAGGAAGACCCATTTCTTCTGAAAGTTGTGCAATAAATGGAAAGTATTTAAAGAAACCTATTTATGAGAAGGAAATTTTTCCAATACTACATGCACTTAAGCAATGGTGACCATACCTAATGCGAAGATACTTCAGGGTAAAAAAGGATCATGATAGTATTAAATAATTTTTAGAACAAAAATTATATTCATAAGAGCAACAAAGATGGGTCACAATGATATTGGGTTATGAGTTTGAAATCTTCTATAGAAAAGGGAAGAGAAATAATTTTGCAGATGCACTCTCAAGAAAGGATGAGGTTGTGTAAGCATTGATTTGTTCCATTCCTATTATCCAACCAGATTGGATAACCGAAGCAAGGGATGAATGGAATAATGAAAAATAAATATGGGAACTCATTCAAAAGTTGCAACAAGATCCCAATACATATGATATATTTAGTTGTAAAAATGATTCATTATGGTATGAAGATCACTTATACCTTTGTAAGAATTCCCAACTGAAACAAAATATTCTTCTCAAATTGGGAACCTCTCCCTTAGGAGGGCACTCAAGACTTTTAAAAACTTACCATAGGGTTAAGAAGGAATTTTTTAGGGATGGTCTTAAATCCAATATACAAAAGTTTGTGGAGGAATGTTTGGTTTTCCAACAAAATAAAGTTGAGACAATTAAGACGATGCATTTTTTATAACCCTTTTCCATCCCAAGTAAAGCCCAGGAGGAGGTTTCAATGGATTTTATCACAAGTTTACCCAATTCAAAAGAAACTAATGTCATCAATGTGGTATTTTATAGAATTACCAAGTATGAACATTTTTGTGCATGATATCATCCATTTAAAGTAAGTACAGTTGCTACTGCATTTATGAAAAAAATTCAAAATTTACATTGAAACCAAAATATTATTGTAAGCGAAAGAGATCCAATTTTCACTGGAGATTGTTGGATGTAATTATTTTCTTGTTTAGGTACTCAATTAACTCATATCTCATCCTATCATCCTCAATATTATGGGAAAACTAAGATAGTGAAATTCTTTTTGGAAGGATAACTTCATTTCCTTTTATGTGATAAACATGCACAATGGCTCAAGTGGTTACTTCTAGTTGAATGATGGTATAACACTTCATTCCACACTATAGCAAAAATGACCCCATTTATGGAACTTTATGGATATCATCCACCATCCATTACATAATCTTTAAGATAAAAATCTAAGGTTAAAGCAGTGGAATCTCTAATTAAGCATCAACAACAAGTTCCCCAACTCTTGAAGGATAACCTCACTTTGGCGCGGAATCAAATGATAGAAGAGGTAGATCAATATCGTAGTGAAAGAAGTTTTGATGTAGGTGACTGGGTATTTTTACCGATACAACCATACAAAAAAATGTCCCTCAAGTAAGTTAATAAGGACAATAAATTATCACCAAAGTATTATGGTCCTTACAAGGTGTTGCAAAATATTTGTACTATGGAATACAAATTGGAGATTCCTGCATCTTCCCGAGTGCACCCAGTTTTCCATGTTTCATTCTTAAACAAGGTTATAGGTGACAAGCTCCCAGTTCAAACAATACTTCCATAACTTGATGATGAAGGAAAAATCATATTTGAACCTGAAGCAGTCGTAGAAACAAGAACTTGATAGGTACAAAATCGATCAATTTCATATTATCTCATCAAGTGGAAGAACTTACCCGTGGAAGATTCCACATGGGAGGATGAAAATTTTATACAAAAGAATCCATAACTACTCAAGTGTTAAGGAAAACATGTTTTTAAAGGAGAGGGGCATGTTAGGTCCCCATAATACTAGTGTATCCACTTACTTTTATTATTAGTGTAGTCCCCTTATTGTTATTTTTGTCCCAATATAGTCCCAATATTTTTATTATTGTGCCCCATAGAAGCCAACTATTGTTATTTTTGTGCCCTTACATTATTATTCTTATGTCATATCTGATTATACTATGACCCCTTAGAATCCTATATAGAAAGGATCTTTTGTCATTTGAATCATCCAATAATTTTTCATTTATGTAATGTAAAGGACGTTTCCCCCTCAAAGAGGATAATTTTTATGTTTTTGATCTATTTTTTCTTCTATTTTGTGATCTGGTTTCATAAAAAATTTATTCTATTGAATATTTATTATTTAATTTTTACTGTTATTAATTGTGGTTGACCAAATTTTGTCATAGTTACCAATGATTGATAATATTTGAATGTGTTTAAACATATATGGTTATGGTTTACTATAATTACATGACTATCTACATATTACAACAATTCACATTTTTTCACATGGTTATATAATGTTATGACATTCATATTTGCTAACATAATGGATGAATTCCATTTGAACAATCATCAAGGGTAATTTTATATTAATTTCATTAGTATTTTTTTTTCCATGGTTGACATTCCCTAATGGTTATTTCAAATTGTGACATTCCTCTTACTTTGTTAATGATTATTCTAAAATTTAATCTTGATCAAATTGATGTCACATTATGATGTTCAATAAGGGTTTCAGTAAATTTTGGTAATAATCAACGTTGATGTCAAATTATCCCTTTTTTTAAGGGCTTTGTTGCATTACAATACTCGTTGAGGGTTATGAAATATTGTCACATTTCTTAGTGGTTATGTCAAATTGTGGTATTCATCTTCACTAGTTATAAAATTTAACTGTAAAATCATATATTCCTTCATAAGAATGTTGTGCATTAAGTTATGTCACATTGTGAGATTCTTCAGCATTAATGTCACATTTAATTTAAATATATTTGGTTGTCCACGGTTAACATTTCTTAATCACTAATTCCCACTCTAAATTCATATTATGGTGTTAATGGTATTATTTCATTGTATCATTCGTAAAATTTCATGTCACATTATAACATTCATTAGTAGTTTTGCGAGATTATGATGGTCATTAAGTAGAATGTATCATTATGACATTCATGAAGGGCCTTGTTGTATTGCTACATTCTTCATTGGTCATGTAAAATAATGAAATCCAACATCGATAAGTTTTAACTTAAATTTAACAATTATCGTAAATTTCTATAATCCCAATCCAAAATTGATATGTTGTATTGGGATGGCCTTCATTATGTTGAGTTTTTTTTACCTCATCAAGCGACTTATCTGATTGCAACAATTTTAATTAGTTATGAAGGATTGAAATATTCAACCATTTTTATGTCATATAATGACATTCATCTTTTCTAACTTATTGGTTGCATTGCACTGCAACATTCACCAAGTGTAATGCTTCATTAAGTTTTTTTCATTTTCATTTTCAATATTTTCCATTCGTTAATAGATATTTTATATTGCAGAAATCATATTGTAGTGTTGATGAATGCCTCAAATTTCAATAGTCATCAAACTTGATGCCACATTGCAACTCTCATTAAGGGTTTTGTTGCATTACAATGTTTATCGAATATGATTTATCAATTGACACTCATTGTGGATTTTATTGCATTGCAATTCTGAGTAAGGGTTATGTTCAATTGTAACATTAATAAATGGTTACATTAAAGTGTGACATTCATATTTTCTAATTACATAATTTATTATTGTTGGAAAAATGATTACATAGAGAGGGGGGTGAATCAATGTAATGGGAAATTTAACTGGATGAAGCAATTTCATAATTCATCATAATATCAGTCTATCCATAAGAAAAATCATCACATAAACATGTGAGAATAACATATATATGTGGAAACCTTGCAATAAACCCATGTCAGTTAGATATGTGATCAAGGTTTTTAATTTATATTCAACTCTAAATAATGTAAGATGATAAACTTAGATATAGTTAAATTTGTATATATATACCTAATGAATCAAAATGAGAGAGAAATTAAGTAGGAAATATGAAAGAAGAAAATATTGTGTCACATTTTATTCAAATTAAAATAGTATCAAATCCATTGCAAGTCTTGATAAAGAAGAAACCTATCAAAAGAGGAACGAAAAAGTTCAAAGCTAATCTTATTTTCAAATGATTTGAAATTGGAAATACAGATCATTTTTCATCTAAGTGCTTATATGCTAATATGAATGATAGTGATGATGAATAAAGATTCAAGTTTAAGTAAAAAAAATAAGTAGGCCAACAAGAAGAAGAATTTATATTCAAAAGTAAAAAATGTGACAATCAAAGAAATGAAATTGTGAATGACGAAGAAAGGGGTGAAATTTTATTCATCACTGAAACCAAAAAAGTTGAGGAAGAAATCGATTATGAAGGAGAACTCAAAAGCGCATGAAGGAAATAAGGATCCTTAGAAGGATGGTAAGGAAAACTACTAAAAAACTTTAAGACAAAAGTCTAAATGAAGGCACCATTATTTCTCTCAAATTTGAACTAGAAGAAGCTAAAAGGGTAAATTAATTTTTGTGAGAGTAGGTAAATGGGAATGAAAAAAGCCATGAAAGACTAGAAGAGGAAGTTATTCTATTCAGCGAATAATTATAGAAAATCAATTCAAAGATTCAAAAAGTGACTGAATCCTTAAATCACATTCTCAACATCCAAAGGTCTTCTCTCATTAAAATAGGTCTCGATTATCAAGAAGGAAGTGAGGCACCCAAAAACAATACTTCCACAAGCTCATAAAATAAACATCATACCAATAAGCTTGATTATACATTCATTGCATCTAGAAACAACTCCATTTAAGATCTAAAAAATGTGAAGAACCAACCCGAGCATGTTAATTTCAATGACTCTTAGGATAACACCAAAAAGAAACAAATAATAAAAAATGAAAGAAACCAGATTGAAGGAAGATAATCTCCCATGAAAAGGAATATTCATAAATGACTCGTGGTCTGGATGCAGGTGTAAGATATGAGCTTTCAAATCTCGTGACAATTTCTTCAAGTTCTGGTGGAATTTCCTCAATTTCCTTCTGGGTATCAGTCAACAAACTTCTAACTTTGTAACCAAAAACAAAATTGCATAAAAAAATTGTTAAACAAATTTTTAATTGGATTAAAACCCAATTTTAAACCTTTTATAGATGATGGAAGAATACTATATAACTTATATATAATGTGTAGTAATAATAGAATCTCATCTGAAAAATGTTTGCAGAGTCGATTGACGGATTTAAAATAATATTAAACCCGTTTGCATTGAGTTATCGCATCCATTTTTATTGTTAAACTCCACGCATCTAAAAATGAGATATCCATAGATCTCCATGCTCTCACGTGGAAGCCGTTAGATCAAAAGAATTTCTGGTGATCAGTTTAATTTATAAAATCTAATTTATAAATTATCGGATCCATTCAGATAGTTAACGATGGTGCAAATTTATATGCGATAATCGTTGGATCATCAATAAATATGCGAGGACCGTTGGATTCCCCAAGTACTAGCGCTTTACTTAACTTATTAAACCTCAACTCTCTGCACTGTACAGTGATTTAATTTCTTCAACCCTGACAGATTTGTAATTTCTTCAAGGAAAATCACAATTTTATACATCAATGATTGATAGATTCTAAGTCAATCTGGTATAATTGAACGATTTCACTTCCATAGTGTACGCATAAGTTTCAAAGAAATATACTCTCAGCAATCAAAACAAGACTCGTTCTAAAATTAAACAATCTAGAAATATGTCGAAAGAAATGAAAAATTTAAGACTTAGCATTCACGCACACATTCACCCAGCTACAGAGGAAATTAAATTATTTTTCTATTCGATCCCTTTTTCCATCAAATCCTCTCCTTCATCTACATTTGAAACTTACATTTTAAATATCTTGTTCATACAAACAAATTGATCAAATTCTATGGATCAATTTGCCCAATTTTAGAAAAAATCCTATTACATGATATTTGCCTAAAAATTCTCAACTTAAAAACTAAATTAAATGAATCAAATACAAGCTATCCATATCCCTAAATACTAGTCCAATCTTATCTATCAAAACAGTAAATCACAGGCTAAAGGATTCCACTCCTTTGCTTCTAAATTTTTTATTTATTTTTGGAATAAAATGAATTCTTTTTCTCCTCGAGCCTCATGCTCCTACATCAGACTCCTAAGGACAAAATTCCTCATGGGCTCTTGTCCATGAGCTCCTATAAAGAACTAACCAATTTCTGTAGCATGGTATCTGTCATCCAAGTAGCTTTTGCAACTGGTTGATCTTTCCACTTGATCAAATACTAAAATATTCTCGTCCTCTTGTCTTTTTAGACAATATTTTGTCTAAAATATTATTTGGCTGCAATATTTTTTCTGTGTGTAACTGTTTCAACCATTAAATTTCTTCATAACTTTCAATTATATCATCTGTGTCATTGTCCTCGTACCTGTACAAATCAGCAACATTGAAAATTAGAGATATTCCAATGTAAGGAGGTAACTCAATTTCATATGCATTTGCAAAATATTTTATCAATACTCTGCATGGCCCAATTTTCTTAAATTTCAATTTTTTATACGCCCTTTTTGGAAATATTTCCTTCCTTAGGTGTGCTAGAACCAAATCTTCAACCTCAAAATTAACTTCCCTCTTCTTCAAATCTTCTCTGCTTTTGTATTTGATGTTGATGTCCTGTAACTATTGTTTTACCTATTCATGTATTGCTCGAATTTATGAAGCAAACTCTTCTCCATCAACACTTCTCATCTCTGCTTTTCCAAAATTTATTAATTAATACACTCATATTAGGTGCATTCCATAAACTATATGGAATGGACTCTGCCCTGTACTCCTATTAGGAGAGTCATTATAAGCATATTCAGCTTGTGCCAAAATCTGATCCCACTGTTTAGGATGTTCACCTCCAAGACTTCTCAAAAGATTATCCAAGCTTCTGTTCACCACCTCAGTCTATCCATTAGTCTGAGGGTGATAAGTTGAGCTGAAACTTAGTTTACTACCAAAAAATTTCCACAATGTCCTCCAAAAATGAGCAACAAAGCTGGTGTCCCTATCAGAGACAATTCTTTTAGGTAACCCATGCAATCTTACAATCTATTTGAAAAATAGATTAGCAACATTAGTAGCATCAATGGTTTTATAACATGGAATAAAATGTGCCATTTTAGGAAATATGTCAACTACAACATAGATTGCATCATTCCCTCTCTGTGTTTTCAGTAAACCCAAAACAAAATCCATCCTTACCATATCCCAAGGTCTATTTGGAATAGGTAATGGAACATACAAACCTGTGTTCTGACTTCTTCCTTTTGCATATTGACAAACTTTGCAATTTCGCACATACTTCTCCACTTCAGATCTCATCTTTGGCCAAAAATAAAAATGACTCAGTTGTTCATAAGTCTTTTCTGCACCAAAATGTCCACCAAGTCCACCACTATGTTTCTCCTTAATTAAATTTTCTCTCATAGAACAATTTGGTATGAACAAATGATTTCTTTTAAATAACAAGCCTTCTTACAAGAAAAAATCCAGCCACTTACTTCTGTCCAACAAAACAGGATTATTGCATGCTTCAAATGCCTCTTTCAAATGCTCCAAATCTGTTTTATACAATTCTTTAAGAAAATCAAAACCCAACACTTGAATTTGACTTTCTTGAACTAAAATGATTTTTCTACTTAAGGCATCTGCTACTTTGTTTGCTTGGCCAGTTATATGTTTCAATAAAAAATTGAAACTCTGAAGATACTCTAGCCATTTTTCATGTTTCTGATTTAGTTTTGGCCGCTTCATAATATATTGTAATGCATGATTGTTCGAATAAAGCACAAACTCTTTATACATTAAGTAATGTCTCCACTTATTTAATGCTTGTACAACTACATAAAATTCTTTGTCATAAGAAGAATATTTTCTTCTTGTCTCATTCACTTTTTCACTGAAATAAGCTACAGGTCTATCCTCTTGACTTAACACAGCTCCAATAGCTTCTCCACTTCTATCACATTTCACTTGAAAAGGTTTGTTAAAATCAGGCAAAACTAAGATGAGTTTTTCTATTATCTTTCTTTTCAACAACTAGAAATTTTTTCTGCTTCATCAGTCCATTTAAATGATTGTTTGTCCTTCTTTATGGTTTCAATAATAGGATCATTGATCTTACTAAAATTCCTTATGAATTTTCTATAAAAACTAGCAAGACCATGGAAGCTTCTTACCTCAAAAACACTCTTAGTTGAAGGCCATTCTATGATTGCCTTTATCTTCTCTGGATCCATCTTCAATCCACCAGCAGAAGCAACAAAACCTAAGTATACAAATTCTAACTTCATAAATGAACACTTTTTAAAATTTACCAGCAATTTTTCCTTATGCAACTTCCTTAAGACATAATTTAGATGTCTCAAGTGTTCTTCTTTAGATTTGTTGTAAATTAATATATCATCCAGATATACTATTACAAATTTACCAATAAATTCCTCCAGCACTTCATTCATAAGCCTCATATATGTACTAGGATCATTTGATAATCCAAACGACATTACCATCCATTCCTGCAATCATTCATTTGTTTTAAAAGATATTTTCCATTCATATCCTTCCCTTATCCTAATTTTATGATAGCCACTCTTTAAATCCAGTTTTGTAAAATATCTTGCCCCACTTTAACAATACATCAAATCTTCAATTCTGGGTAAAGGACATCTGTACCTAATTTTTATTTTGTTGATTGCTCTTGAATCAATAAACATTCTCCAACCTCCATATTTTTTTGGACTCAACACTGTTGGCACTACACAAGAACTCAAACTTTCTCTGATCAGTTCTTTATCTAACAGCTCCTGCACCTACTTCCAGGGAAAATTTTAAGAACCCCCCTAAATTTATATATATAATAAATAGGTGAATCCCCATGATACATAGGAAAAATGGAAGGCGATTTTATTAATAATATAATATGTATATATAATTTTTTGGTGAATCTCTCACGAGATTATATTATCTTGTAAAATCATGGCGAATCACTAGTACAAATAGCGAATCACTACTACAAAATGGTGAATCGTTGTCTAGTGGAGTTCAGGGTGTTGGTTGCAATGAAGATATGGTAGTTGAACTAGGAGTAGAAGGAAGAGAACCACCGAGACCAAGCATGGCACATGGTGACTTGTGAGGGAAGTAGTTCTCGTGTAGTTTGGAAAACACGTTCTTCTAGTTATGCTAAGCGTAGTGTTGTTGCTCAGGCTACTACTAGCACTGATATTGAGGTTGGAGATGAGTTTGAGGAAGCATGGAAGGTAGCAGTGGTGGAGAATTACAAAGAGTACCCCATGATGGGCTCCATTTTGCCCTTTGGTATCTGTGCCTGCAAGATATTTTGTCCATTGAACCAAAAATTAACCGTTCAACCAACAATCAACTTGACTAAGTTGATTAGGTACGAGTCAACTTAGACTAATCTTCAAAACTATGCTTTGCACTATCCCATATTTATCACACTAATGCTACACAACATTTTGCATTTGCACCCAACTCTCAATAATTCTTTTCCAAGAAAAATCTATAATAAGAAAAATGTTTTACTATATTCTAAAAGGTGAAGATGTTAAAATCATGCCACAAAGTGAAAGGAAATAAAGTATCTTTCCTCAAACCACCAAGTATATAAATAAAACAATAATGATTATAATAATAGAACTATATCTATCGATCTATAGATCTATGCATGATATGAGAACCATAAGCATTCAAGGGACTAATTTCAAACTCAACAAAATCCTCTAAACAAGAAACAAACAAACCACTAAAATTTTCAAAGATATCAAGACTAGACATTAACACAATTTCATGTACTTGAATAAGCCCATTGTTTCTTAGCGTTAGACTTCTTAAATTAGTCCTTTATCATTTAATACTAGGACACTATCTATGTGAAAAGAAATAGGTCCCAACTTCATCAAATCCGACTTCATTTCCAATCAAAGATCAAAACTAGCTTCGTTTCCAATACCATTATAAAATCACACATTTTCCAAATATCAATAATTATTTTCCAAGAAAATATAAAACTTGAAACTCAGCAAAATTCCCCAAACACAAGCAACATATATACCATTAAAATTTTTCAAGATGTCAAAGCTAGACATCAAGGTAGTTTCATGTACTTGAATGAGCCCATTGATGCTTTGCGTTAGTCTTGTTAAATTAGTTATTTATCATTTAATACTAGTCAAACACTGTCTATGTGAAAAGAAATAGGTCCCAAAATCATCAAATCCAGCTTCATTTCCTGTCACAAATAAGAAACAAAAAATGTAAGGATTAAATATGAAACATCAATCTTAAAATAACACGCATGAAAGAAATGTAGCTGCAATGTTACAATGAAAAATAAAAAATATAGAACCCATTTTTACCTGAATTTGACATGTAGTAATCTTGCATGATCAACGGAACATGTATACCAAAATAAGAGTCCTAGGGTATTTCAATTTCCCAATTCTCATCTTGGTCATCATTTTCTACATTGTGAACATGATCTTCTCCAGATGTACTGTCATTATGAGCCTCCAAATTGGTCTCTTGACATG
>JAXQQM020085002.1:0-27424 GCA_034641835.2 Pinus albicaulis | reverse complement strand
ACTATGTTACTATGAGGCTCAAGGGCCTTTTTATTATTGAACAATAAGATAAAACCCTAAACAACCAAAACCCTAACCCAAAGAGATGTAACACCAAGAGTTTATGGGGCCCGTTGGGGTTAGTTGGGCAGCCAACTTCCCAGGGCCGTAACTTGGTCATATTATCTCCATTTGACGCATATGATACCTTGATGGAAATATCTCTTTGAGCACTACAACTATGGTTGCAGTTTCTAGAAATAATTGGATGATTCATGCCAAAAAAATGTCGTTTAGGGCCTCAAAACGGCTCTGAAAGTTCAGGACCCAAAAAAATGCTAAAAATATTAAATAAGAAAATTGATGAAACTAACTAGGTGGAATATGCCGGTGGCCACCAATATCCACATGGATCATTCCTCCCCCCTTAGGAAGCAATGGTCTCCATTGCATGTAGAGCCTCCATGAGGTGGGGAAATTTCTGTTGAACATGGTCCATGGTAAACCACTTTCCTTGGTGAAGGAGTTGGCCTGCTTTGACAACTCAGTATAGATGAATCATTTGCTGGCAAGTGTTCTTGATTTGAGTGTCTAAGATTTGATCAGTTGTGGCTTATTCCATGCAATCTAGGTTTAACTCTATTGGTGTGAGTTGTTCAGCCATGTCAGATGTGTCTAGTAGTTGTGGAAAGTAGGGCTGAAGGCGGTCCACATTGAACACTGGGTGAAAACCAAGGAATGGTGGAACATTGAGCTCGAAGGCATTGTCCCCTATAGCCTTGGTGATGGTGTATGGCCCATATTGAAATGGACGAAGCTTACTATGGGTCCAACGAGGCGTTCCTTCTGCAAATGTAGCCATACTTTGTCACCCACTTGGAAGTTGTGTGCCACCTGATAATGATCATGTCATTGCTTGTACTTAGCATTGGCTTTGTCCAATATGTCATGATCCTATTGGTGAATGTTCTTAATGCGCTCAATGAAGTTGTTCGCCTTGTCAGCTTCAGACTAGACATGAGCTGAATCTGTCTGAGTAGTTGCAAATGGCATGGCTACGTCAATGGGATATAGTGGCTGGAATCCCAAGCCTACTTGAAAGGGGTTGTGGCTGGTTGAGTTGTGGAGAGCCTGGTTATAGATATGTTATACGTAGGGGAGGTTCGCATCCCATGTGCGTGGATGCTTTGAGTTGCACATACGTAGAATTTGTATGATCATTCTATTGATGACCTCTGTTTGTCCATCGGTTTGAGGATGGAAAGCCGTGGACTTGGTGAGCTTGGTGTCATTAGGGGAATTTTGAGTACGAAGCTTACTATGGGTCCAACGAGGCGTTCCTTCTGCAAATGTAGCCATACTTTGTCGCCCACTTGGAAGTTGTGTGCCACCTTATAATGATCATGTCATTGCTTGTACTTAGCATCGGCTTTGTCCAATATGTCATGATCCTATTGGTGAGAAGTATTCTTGTCATAATGATGTTGTTCGCCTTGTCATTGAATGAACATGAGCAGATACTGGCAAGGTAGTTGCAAATGGCATGGCTACGTCAATGGGATATGGTGGTACAGAATCCCAAGCCTGCTAGAAGGTTTGTGGTGGTTGAGTTGTGGAGAACTGGTTATAGATATGTTATACGTAGGGAGGTGCATCCCCATGTGCGTGGATGCTTTGAGTTGCACATACATAGAATTTGTGTAGTCATTCTGACGACCTGTTTGTCCATCAGGTTTGAGATGGAAAGCCGTGGACAGTAGGCTTGGTGTCATTAGGGGGTGAGGGACGAAGCTTTCTGTGGGTCCAACGGCGTTCATACACTTGAATGTAGCCATGCTTTGTGCTTCCCTTGGAAGTTGTCTGACGATGATCATGTCATTGCTTGTACTTAGCATCGGCTTTGTCCAATATGTCATGATCCTATTGGTGAATGTTCTTAATGCGCTCAATGAAGTTGTTTGCCTTGTCAGCTTCAGACTAGACATGAGCCGAATCTGTCTGAGTAGTTGCAAATGGCATGGCTACGTCAATGGGATATAGTGGCTGGAATCCCAAGCCTACTTGAAAGGGGTTGTGGCTGGTTGAGTTGTGGAGAGCCTGGTTATAGATATGTTATACGTAGGGGAGGTTCGCATCCCATGTGCGTGGATGCTTTGAGTTGCACACACGTAGAATTTGTATGATCATTCTATTGACGACCTCTGTTTGTCCATCGGTTTGAGGATGGAAAACCGTGGACTTGGCGAGCTTGGTGTCATTAGGGGAATTTTGAGGTCTAAAATGGACCTCCTAAGGAAAATGTACAATCAAAATTCATTTTATGAATACTAATCACATTTTAGGGGATGACATCATCCCCAATGGTTGAGGTGGCATTGCTTGAGTTAAATGTACTTACTTGTCACATTTTCAATGGTGAATAAAAACTCATAGTTAACCATGGTAGTGATCTAAGTACTTTTAAAGTCATAAAGTAAAGTACTCATAATAAAGGTCATTTCACACTTTTTGAATAAAATATTATTATTTCCATTTCATATTTTTTGAAAGAAACAATGCATATCCCTACACAATCTTCATGTCTTTACACACTTTTCTATAAATATTATATTTGTATATTTTCATATATTTATTTTTAAATTATATATTCATCTCAGTTTATTTAATATTACAATGTCAAATTAATTATAAGTTTATATATATATATATATATATATATATATATATAAGTAAGTAACCTTGTAATTTTAAGATAAATCAAATCTATGAATAATATTATTATAATATTAATAGCAATACAAACATACTAAAATTAAAGAAAAAATGTATATTAGTTTTGTAGAATGAAAAAGGTATATTAAGTTCAACATAGTTTAGGGCAAAAAAAATCTAAAATTTCAATGTATAAAATCTTATATTATACTTATAAATATAAATTAAATCTATTTCAATATATATTTTTCTTTAATTTTAAATCCATTTCAATTCATTTAATTATGATTATATTAATATTATATATTATTATGAAAAATAATTTAAATGTTATAGAATGTATATTATATTAATTTTTATATTATATATTATATATTCTTATGTTATAATAAAACCAATTCTATAGGTAATACAAAATTAATATATTATATTATTTGATTTATATATTGTATATTAATTATATGTTATTGTATAATTTAAATAATATAAATTGTAATTAATATTATATTATACGATTAAGAATTTATGAATTTATATTTACAATTTATTTTAATTTATTTAAGTAGAAAAGACAAATGCATTAGTTGTTCAATGATAATGATTTTTTTTTTGAAAAGCTCATTCTTATTTATAGTCATATCAATACAAATTTTTTATTAATTTTATTTTGGTACAATTTTTCAATTGAATTTGACCATGGTTACATGGATGGTGGTGCAAAAAGTGAATTGCAAATTCATAAATATTATTTTATTGGTTTAGCTATTATTTTATTATTTCCTTAGGGGGCCCATTTTAGACCTCAAAATTTCCCTAATGCCAGCATCTACCAGAGGCTGGACCAAAATGTACTGAGGAACCGGTTGTCCCGATCTGAGATGATAGACTGTGGGATCCCAAAGTGTACCCACACTTGTTCAAAGAAGAGTTTAGCAGCGGCTTCTGCTGTGATATTCTTCTTGCAGGCTGTCATAATGTCCATCTTCAAGAATATGTCAATGACCACAAAAACACAGTTGTTTCGATGCTTAGTAGAAGGAAGACCCGACATGTAATCCATGGAGATGGATTCCCAAGGTCGACTAGGGGTAGGCAACGAAGTATAGAGGCCTTGCTTCTTGATGGTCGGTTTAGCAATGGCACAAGCAGTGTAGGATCCAATGTACTTCTCGACAACTTGTCGAAGGTTCGACCAATAGAAATACTTCTGCAGTACTGCCACTATTTCATCGACCTTGAAATGCCTAGCGACCCGGCTCTAGTGTGGTTCACAAACCATCTTGGAATGCTCGCTTGAAGGAACACAAAGGTTTCCTAGGTGACATAACAATGCATCCTGAAGGTGAAAATTTGGAACTTGCTTATCCTCCAAGTGCATCTTGTATATGTGGCTGAATTCTAGATCGATTCTATAGAGAGGCGGTCAATCAAAAGTCTCGTGCCCACAAGAGTTGAACACAATGGTTAGCACCACGATTGGTGGTCGGGTGAGGAAATTCACAACATTATTGGTTTTTCTCTTCTTTTACTTGATGCTCAAATGAAACTGTTGCAGGTATGTGAACCACTTCTGATGGTGATCGTTCTGTAACTTCCCTTGTGTTTGTATGAACTGAACTGTAGCGGTCAGTGGTCTGTGTGGATGACCATTTCCTTCCCCAAAATGTAATGCTTCCATTTTCGGTAAGCCTGCACATTGGAATACATCTCTTTGTCATAAGTGGGATAATTCCAAAATGTGTCAGAAAGTGTCTCACTGTGATATGCCATTGGATGCCCCTGTTGAGTAAGAATTTCCCCAATAGCATAGTCAAAGGAAATTTTTTCGATCTCAAATGGTTGTTGCAAGTCTGGTAATGTGAGAATTGATGCAGAGCAGAGGTGATGTTTCAACTCTACGAACTCCTTTTGTAGAGATTTAGACCAATTTTTTTTTATTTTTCTCCTCCCACGGTGACTTGACTCAAGGGTCAAGTGATATGAGGATATTCGGGTTACTCCTTCTGGATCTTGGTGGTGGCAATGGTGGCACTGGGTTTTGCATCAATGATTTGCTTCACATTGTCATTCCTCTTGTCTGGTTTTGACTCGGAATCAAAACATGCATCTGATTCGAATACCTTAAACTCGGCCACCAAGGACTGTTTGGCCAGACACTCACTTGTGTTGTGAGTGGAGATTTTATGAAATCCACACCACTTCCCTGTGTACTTTGGCTTTGTGGTGTTGTTATTCACTTTTTTCTTTGGCAGGTTGTTCGGAGTTGCTCTGCTTTGTCTTTGTCCCTTTTTCTGTAGTTTGGGGGAGTCTTTCCCTGGCTTTAGATTCATAGATCCAATGTCTCACTTCTTCTGCTTAAGTTTCTGCTTGATCTTGGCGGCATATCGATATGCTGTGCCAAGCGAGGTAATGTCGAGGAACTCCATTTCCTCCTGAATGTATCTACGCAGACAACTGCGGTACTTGAGCACCAAATTTTTCTCCGAATCTTTAAAACCCAACTTTGTGCGCAGGGTATGGAACAAATTTTCCAGCCCATGCACATCTTGCTCCCTTTGTTGTTGCAGCATGGTCCATTGGATGTACCTATCCTCAAAGCTTCTCACAAGGTAATATTGCTCCTTGATGCCGTCTTAGAACAAATTCCAAGTGGGTGCGACTGAAAAAAGTGAGGGTCCTTCCTCATCCCTCTATTAAAATTTAGTTTCCAACCAATCTTTGACATGGGGGGTGGCTTTGAGGAGCGTAAAGGTGATATTTTCTTGATTAGAGAAATCAAGGACCGAAAAATACCCTTCCATAAAATTTTTCCATCTATCTACGGTGTCTGCATATATTTGGCCCTAAAATATGGGAATGCGAAAGTTTAATTGTACCTTAAAAGGAGTGGTGCCTCCAGAGTGGCTGCTAGATGAAGATGAACCTTCAGTGAGTAGTCGTTGAAGGATCTAGGCAAAGTTATCCATCATCGCATTCCTTTGTATCTGAAGGGCCTCCTCGAGCAATATTTTGACAGGATCTCTTGCTCCTTCATCTTTCTTTTCTTCTGCCATGGGAGGACATCGGGGTTTGCGAGGCTAATCTTGCAAAGGTTCAACCAGATCGAGCCCTAACTCCTTATACCTCGACCTCGTTGGGGACATGCAAAGAAAGATAAAGAAAGAGAAGACCAACTTGATACCACTGATTCAGAATTATGCCGGAACGCAATAAAATAAAGAAATAAACAGAAACACAGAGATGTAGCAAGAATAACACTTCATTTCATTAATATCAAATACTGAAAAATGCTTACAGACAAAATGAAAAATAAACTAGCTTGGGCGATGGTAGCTTATCTCTGAGAAGAGATGTGGCAGCTACATGTCTCTGAACTATGTTACAATGAGGCTCAATGACCTTTTTATTATTGAACAATAAGATAAACCCTAAACAACCAAAACCCTAACCCAAGGAGATGTAACACCAAGATTTTATGGGCCTCGTTGGGGTTATTTGGGCAGCCAACTTTGTGGGGTCATAACTTGGCCATATTATATGCGTTTGATGTGTATGGTACCTCATTGGAAAGATTTCTCCGAGGACTACAGTTTCTAATGCAATTTCTATGAAATTTCTGGACCAATCATTCCCAAAAAACATTGTTTAGGGCCTAAAAAATGCTCCAAAAGTTCAGGACCCAAAAAAATGCTAAAAATAGTAAATAAGAAAACTGATGAAACTAACTAGGTGGAATAGGCGGGTGGCCACCAATATCCACCTCGACCATCTACCTATGTCTAGGAAAGGTCATGATTAGATTTATGTAGTTGTGGATCGTTTAGGAAAAATGTGTATTTTGATGCCTTGTAAGAAGTACGTTACAACTGAATAGACTGCACAATTGTTCTTTGAAAATGTATGGGTGAATTTTGGGTTTACCACATCCATTATTTTTTGATCGATATTCTCAATATGTCGGGAAATTTTGGTCAATTTTATGGGGACTCATAGACACCAAATTGAAAAAGAGCACAACATTCAATCCGTAAACCGATGACCAAATAGAAGTGGTGAACAAAATGGTAATACATATTATTTGTGGTTATTGTAGCAAGCATCCTAAATTGTGGGATGAACATTTGCACTGCATTTGAAATTCTTACAACAGGTTCAAACACTCATCGATTCAAACATATCTATAAGAGGCATGCTTGGGATACTTACCAAAATATCCTATAGATTTTATCTTTGGGAAATATGTTGTTATTGATGGACATAGTGACATAGATAAGGCTAAGTGATTCATTGAACATGCTCAATTGGTGCATCAAATGGTTTAAGAAAAGTCAGAAAAGAGTCAAGCCAAGTACAAGACAAGACATGATAAGCATCGTGTTGATCACAATTTTCAAGTGGGAGATGAGGCTTGACTTCACATTAGCAACTAAAGACTCCAAGGAGAAGGTAAAAAACTTAAACCAATTAGATATGGCACATTCAAGATTTTCAAAAATAACGGTAATAATGCCTTCCGGATAGATTTGCCTCCATATATGAAAATCTATACAGTTGTTAATGCTGAAAATTTGAGATTACATGAGCCTCCTTTGATTGAAGATTAAGGAGAGAATGTTCAGACTCCTTAATTTGAAGATTTATCTCCTGAATATCTTGAAGAATTGCAGCAAGATACTATTCTTGACAGAAGAAAAAAAACATCAAAACAAGGGAACGTGGAGTACCTTCGTTTGGGGATCAGAGGTACAAATCCAAGCAAAGCCAAATGGATTGAGTTTGGAAGGGTGAGGGAACTGTACCATCACCTATTAGTTGACTAAAAAATAATCTTTTGGAGGTCCAAAAGCTTCCAGTGGGGAGTAATGATACAATGGATCAATAAAGAGCTCAAAATTCATAGTCTTCAAAAGTGCTCGAAATTGGTGCCAAAACTTAGATCACGTCACCCTGAATCCAACACAACTTGAATCACTCAAAAATGATATTGTATGATCCCGATATCATGTTTTGATCATTTTCCTAAACAATTAAAAAAATTGCAAGTTGGATGCAGGACTCCTGACTGGGCAATCCGTACGCTGATTGGGTAGGGTGACTAGTTAAGCTAATACTATCTCTTAAGAAAATGGCAGGCTACCAAGAGGCCTCACTTGATTTGACCGAATTGGTGGTTGGTTGATTTTGGCAGCCAAATGATTGGGTGCCATTTGGTCCAATCACAGGCTGCCACATGGCACCTTGGGATTATGAAAAATTCGATTAAGGCCAAATTTTCCATAGGGAGGATCGAACACGGGACCTACAAACAGACAATGCAGAGCCTTACTGCAGCACCAATGTTGGTTCTTAATAAACTATGGCGCCGAGTCATATATAAAGTTTCAGTGAATGGTATTCGAGGGATAGGACCAAGGCTAAGACCTAGTCCCTAATCACCTTCCAACCCACGAGACCGTAGGAATAAGGGAGCTGAGGGTTCGAGCTTAACCCTGATCCAAATCTTCGATACTCCCACATAACTTAACCACGGCCTCGGAATAAGTAAGTACAGGACTGGTGCAGAGTTTTGGGCACAACGCGGGGAGAATGACCCACATGGCCCAATTTTCCATCTCATAGTGGTCATTGTATATTTAAAGTAAGCGACAAATTGCATCTGAAGCGACATGAATATTTTCAATGCCAGGCGAAAAATTTTCTTGTTGGTTCAGGAAAAGGCAGAATTCGTAGAACAGTTAGCAGGGCAGTCCAATTTGTAGAACAATTAGAAACAAAACTTCTCTAGAGTATAAATTCTTCATTTTTTTACCAAATTGAGCCCAATAAGAGCCTAGCTTGGGGTTTTTTTACTATTCTAGAGCCATTGGAGACATTATTTTTTCATTCTCAGCACTGTAAATCGATGTAATCACAAATTTTAGCACTTAATGAAAGAGGCCCGACATTGGAAGTTGGACTAGGAGATGTAGCCCAAGAGGGGTGAACTCCTTCATCACTTTTCTATTTTGTGATACTGTGTACGATATTATTGTATTTATTTTTATGATACAAACTAAGTTAAAAACCATTAATTTATGTGCTTTTCCAAATTGATTAATTTCCTAAAATACATAAACTTTTACTTGCACATTTCATAAAACCTTCAAGTTTACAAATACAGATCACTCTCTCACCACCTTTATCTCTTTACGTATTTTGTATCCCCTCCCTCTCTCTCCTCCTCTAAATCCTTCTCTGTCTCACTTCCTCTATCCCCCTCTCTCCCACCTCTCTTTTCTCTCTCTCCCCCCATCACTCCCTCTCTCTCTCCTCCCTCTAGGTCTGTCAATATATTCCCTCCCTCTCTCCTTCTCTCTCTCTCCCCTCCTCTCTCTCTTCCTTCCTCTCTCTCCCTCTTTGCTAGGTCCCTATAATACAAGTTTATCCACTTATTTCTATTGTTAGTATAATCCCCTCATTGTTATGTTGTGCCCATGTAGTTCCCATATTTTTATTATTGTGCCCCATAGAAGCCCACTATTGTTATTGTTGTGCCTTTATATTGTTATTGTTATGTTAGCTAGGATTATATTGTGACCCCTCTAACTCCTATATATAGAAAGGAGGTTTTGTCATTTGTATCATCCAAGAAGTGTTCATTTATGTAATATAAAGGAGGTTTCCCCCTCGAAGAGGCTGATTTCTAAGTCATTGATCTATATTTTCTTCTATTTTGTGAGCTAGTTTCATAACATTTGGTATCAAAGCTTTGGATTCTGGGGTTTCGCTGTTGCAAACAAGTCATATTGGAATTGTCACTATAAATATTTTTCTACGAAGGTTTAGAAGCTGAAAAAAACCATTTGAACCTAAATCTCGATGAACGTTGTGTAAAATTTTTAGATCTTGTTTCACTATATTTTTGGAGATATGATCTGAGGAAGTTAGGGTTTTTACATGCTACAGAATTTCATCTCAAACAAGTGGTCGAGGGAAAATAGTCATAACTTTAATTTCAGAAATTGGATTGGAATTATGTAAAAAGTGGCTAAAAGTGCATAAAATTTAGTTTCATGTGTATCAATTTCAGAGCTGAAGGTCAAAATATTGACACATGGCACGCCGTACTAGTTCGCTCTATTGAACTAGTCCATAATTAGGTCATTGTGGGAGATCGAGCATAATTTTACCTTGAAGAATCCAAATTAGGTCTGACCTATGGAATTTGAAAAAAGACATAAAGGGATACTACAGGACCAAAGATCAACTATTGGGGATCTGAAATTACAGAGATACGTCAGTTTCAATATTGAGCTCCTCAAAAGCAAGAAAAAGGTGTGTATTTGTTTTTTTTAATTGCGTAAGTCTTGTTTCAAAAATCAGTTTGAAGTGATTCCAAGGACATATTGAAGCATAGATATCAATATTGGATTCTAAAATTCCCCCAAAAAATAATTCCACACCTATTAATCCCTCATAAGGCTCTATTATGACTCATGAAGAGGAAGAAGTGCAACGTGATATATCAAGATTGTGAGACCAAGTGTAACAAATTTCACTCTTGCAAAGAGTAACAAAAAATGAAATGGAAGCTAAGATGGATGGTTTGAAGAAAGACATGGATGGATTGAAGAAAGCCATGGAAGCTAATATTGATGGTATAGAAGAAAACATGAAAGGAAACATGAAAGACAAAGAATGAAATGGAAATTTTGACAAAGCTGCTACAAGAAATGATTCCTAATGGCGAAACGATAGTAGATGAAACTCATGATGAGAAAAAAAGAAATGTTTATCATGATTTCATAGACTCTAATGTTGGATTTAAGATCCACCATATTCCAAAGAATGATATGAGGAAGTTTTATGGCAAGGATTCGGTAACATGGATACTACATATGGAGCAATATTTTGATCTCCATATTATGTGCAAAACACACAAAAGGTACGCATTGAAACTTTATATTTAGAAAAAAATACATTTGTATGGTATCGATGACTTTTCTCTCGTAAAAAAATTGTCACTTGGTCAATTTTTACGGAGGAAATGATAGCAAATTATGAGGATACAAAGAGAAACACCTTCTTTAGCCAATTGATAAATCTCAAACAAAAGGGTTTGATGGTGAAGCACATTGAGGACCTCCAAAAATTGAATATAATGGTAAATATTCTAGAAGAACACAATATTGATGTCTTCATAAGGACTTTAAAGGATAACATCCAATGTGAGGTTCACCTTTGGGAACTTGATTCATAGGAGAAGGCATTCAAGTTGGCAAGAAAAATTGAAAGTAAAATTATGGTGATAAGGAAGCCTACTACTCACAACTATAATGATCGAATTGTTGCTACTCCTATACTTCCACAACCTACAAGGTTGAAACCACAACAGTTGGAAGAAAAAAGAGGAAAAGGGATTTGCTGTAGTTGTGAAAGAAAATACACTAAAGGTCATAAGTGTGCTGAGAAGAAATTATTTTACATAGGTTGTGAAGAGAAGGAAGATCCATTGCTTTTGAAAGTTGTCCAATCAAAGGAAAGTATTTACTGAAACCTATTTATGAGAGGAAATTTTGGAAATACTACATGCACTAAAGCAATGGCGACCTTACCTAATGGGAATACATTTCGAGATAAAAAAATATCATGATAGTCTTAAATAATTTTTGGAACAAAGATTATCTTCAGAAGAGCAACAAAAATGGGCCAGAAAGATGTTGGCTCATGACTTTGAAATCATCTACAAAAAAAGAAGCAAAATTTTGTTTCAGATGCATTCTCAAGAAAGGATGATGATGTGGAAGCATTGCTTTGTTCCATTTCTATTATCCAACCTGAGTGGATAACCGAACCAAGGGATGAATGGAAGAATGATGAAGAGGTGTGGACACTCATTTAAAAGTTGCAACAAGATCCCAATACATCTAAAACATTTAGCTGGAAAAATGATTCATTATGGTACAAATATCACTTATATCTTTGTAATAATTCCCAACTCAAACAAAATATCCTCTTTGAATTTCACACCTCTCCCTTAGGAGGGCACTCAGGATTTTTAAAAACTTACCACAGGGTTAAGAAGAAATTTTTTTGGGATGGCCTTAAATTTGATATTCAAAAGTTTGTGGCAGAATGTTTGGTTGGCCAACAAAATAAAGTTGAGACAATTAAGATCCCAGGTATATTACAACCTTTATCCATTCCAAGTCAATGTTGGGAGGAGGTTTAAATGGATTTTATCACAGGTTTACCCAAGTCCGAAGGAAAGACTGTCATCATGGTGGTAGTTGATATACTTACAAAGTATGCACACTTTTGTGCATTTTCTCATCCATTTAAAGCCAATACATTTTCTACTACATTCATGGAAACAATTGAAAGGCTACATGGAAACCTAAAGATTAGTATAAGTGACCTAGATCCCATTTTTATAGGAAATTTTGGACGAAATTATTTTCTTGTTTTAGTACTCAATTAGCTCATAGCTCATCATATCATCCTCAATCTGATGGGAAAACTAAGATAGTGAACAAATGTTTGGAAGGATATCTTTGTTTCTTTGTATCTGATAAATAGACACAATGGGTCAAGTGGTTACCTCTAACTGAATGGTGATATAACACTTCCTTCCATGCTGCAGCAAAAATGACCCAATTTATGGCACTTTATGGGTATCATCCACCCTCCATCACATCATCTTTAAGAGAAAATTCTAAGGTTGAAGTAGTGGAAGATCACATCGAGTATCAACAAAAATTTCTCCAACTCTCAATGGATAACCTAACCTTGGGACATAATCGAATGAAACAACAATCATATCAACATTGTAGTGAAAGAAGTTTTGATGTAGACGATTGAGTATTTCTACGGCTACAACCATACAAAAAAATTTCCCTCAAGCAAGCTAAGAAGGATAATAAATTATCACTAAAGTATTATGGTCCTTACAAATTGTTTCAAAAGATTGGTACTATGGTATACAGATTAGACCTTCCTACATCTTCCCTAGTGCACCTAGTTTTCCATGTTTCATGGTTAAAGAAGGTTGTCAGTGACAAGCTCCCAGTTCAAACAATATTGCCAGAACTTGAAGAAGAAGGGAAAATCATATTGGAACTTGAAACAGTCACAGAAACAAGAACTTGAAAACTACGAAATCGATCAATTTCAGAGTATCCCATCAAGTGGAAGAACTTACCCACTGAAGATTCGACATGGTAGGATGATAATTTTATACAGAAGCATCCAAAACTACTCAAGCATTGAGGACAAAATTTTTTTGAATGAAAGGGGCATGCTAGGTCCCTATAACACTAGTGTATCTCCTTATTTTTATTGTGAGTATAACCCCCTTATTGTTATTGCTGTGCCCATGTAGTCCCCATATTGTTATTATTGTTCCCCATAGAAGCCCACTATTGTTATTGTTATGCTTTTACATTTTTATTGTTATGTAGGTTAGGATTATATTGTGACCACTTGGACTCCTCAGTATATAGAAAGGAGGTTTTTTCATTTGTATCATCCAAGAATTGTTCATTTATGTAATGTAAAGGAGGTTTCCCCCTCAAAGAGGCCGATTTCTAAGTCGTTGATCTATCTTTTCTTCTATTTTGTGAGTAGGTTTCATAACACTCTTTCTCCAATCTCCCCCTCTCTCTCTCTATCTATGTATCTCTCTCTCTCTCTCTCTATATATATCTCTCCCTCTCTTCCCCCTCCATCTGTATGATCGAGAATTTTCACTTTGTGTAATCAATAATATATGTAAGATCTAATATACCAATTCTTATAATGAAGATGGTTATTATTATAATATATTAGAATAATAATAATTAATATTATTAATTATTATACTTGTAATAATATATAAAGAAATAAGCTATTAAAGGAACAATCGTATGTGAACTTTACATTATAGATAGACCAGTTTCTTTTGATCAAATCGGTAGCGTTGTGCCTTATATTTTATATTTTACATTACATCATTTTTCATTTTACATTACATTATATTTTACATTTTACATTTATATATGTTTTAATTTGAATGTTAATTAAAACATATGAAGCCAACATTACATTAATAGATTTGTTTTTCGTATTTATGCTAAATGTTTACAAAAATTTACATCACTGCAACATCACCTCCATAATAGGTTGTAGAGCGCCTATTAACGTAATTACAACTTAATTTTAAATTATTTTATTGTTGTTTTTAATTATAAAAATAATTAATATTTAAGTTAAATATATATAAATTTAAAAAATCATGAAACAAGATTCTTAATTATGGAGATTTATCCTCACTTTGCTATGAATATTCTTAATTTGTAAACATGCTTTGTTATAATACTATGACTTATCAATACCACATGCCCAAAAAACGGTAACTCACTTCAAATAACACTTACGCTCATATGACATTTTCTTAATTAATCATTTGAATCAAAATAAAAAAACAAACATAACTATTTTGGAAATAAATTTCAAGTTTTGATATGTATAACACTATGTATATTTTAAAATTTTCCATGAAAATTAAATCTCTACCTAATAAGAAATTCTAAAATCCAAAATTAACACGTCTTGTTGACATAATTATATGCCCAAAACCTGTATGTAATCTGACCCTTCATGTCATACTTAAATTCTAGAATCCAAAATGGACACATCCTATTGACGTAATTATATGCCCACAACCTCTATAAAATCCAATCCTTCATGTGATACTTAAAAGCTAGACTACCAACGAGTAGAGCTCATGCGAAAATCCCATAGGCTTATGGGCCAATGCTCCATAGTAATTAATATTGTGGGTTTTTAATAATAATATCTTAGGTTTATAGTATTAATCATTTATGTTTAATATTATTTTTTGGAGTTTATAATGCATTTAGTTTTTAATATCAATCATGTTTTTGGCTAATAATATGATTAATTTCTTAAATTTATTATATTATTAATAAAATCAATAATATTATCTTATTATTATAATATAATAATTATAATTATAAATAGTCATTATTTTTTTATAACTATTATGATGATATTATTATAAATAGTCATTATAATTGTTATAACTATTATCATAATTGTAATATAATGATAATAATATTTAATAATAAAGTTATTAGTATTATAATTATATATTTATTTATAATATAAATTATATAAATTTATTTAATAAAATTTTAAATAAATTTAATAATTATATAATTATTAAATTATAAATAATTATTACTTATAAATCAATTATTTTAAGTATGAGAGGTTTTCGCAGTGCATTATATTAGATATCATTTTTGGGATTCAACTATGTTAACTAAGTCATTCATCTATGACCATTTCTATGAGAGGTAAATACGATGATATGGGGCCCTATGACTTCCTAAAATGTTTTAATGCTCATACATCTAGTTAAGGTAAGCCCGAGGCATGCCCATATCTATGGAATGGTATGCCATCAAATTTCGTAGAAGAAACTTTCAATTCACTTGATTGTAGAGTGAACCGTTGAGCTGGAGTGTGTCTGATATTTTGGATGTTGATTATTTAGTGTGGAATTGAGGAACAATTGGTGGATACATGATCCTAATTGTAAATGATGGAAAATGAGGAGTGTTAAGTCAATAAAAAGAGTCATTCGAATTCGACATTGGAATATAAAGTTAAATTTCAAATTTATTATTTTTATACATGTGGACTTATTGAGAAGATTCCTGCTCAGATAAAATCCCTACAAATTTGCCTCTGCAAGATCAAAACCCTATAGCTCTACATCTTCCAGACATGGTATCAGAAGCGAGGGCTTTTTTAACTCCAAGATTTCCACTCAGATCAAAACCCTACAAACCTGCCACTCTTCTGTCTCCTAATCCAAGGTTATCATCCTCCTTGATTGCTAAGATTCCCGTGGGCTATGTTCTCGTGAAATTATGAACCCTAATGCCTTATCTCTACCTGAATTTCTCCTGTGTACATTCCTGTGGCCATGATCATAACCCTAACCCTCAATACCTATCCTTTGTTTCATGCTACAATTTTCTCATGAGAAAATTCATGCCGCTTATTGACTACAACCTAGATGTTATCTCTAGCCCTCAGGGGTGTGGCTTATTGGCCAACGAGTGTGTCGCTAAGGAATATGTGTAGTTTTGCAGGTCATAGGTTCAAATCTTGGTTTAACCATGCGACGTTCTTGGGGGATGTTGTAGTGCACCTAGAGGTTATAGTGGCAGTTGTCCGAGATTGACTCTTTGTCTGGAGGTTATAGTGACAGTCGTCTGAGATCAACTCTGTGTCAAGTGAGTACAAGAGCCATTACCCATTCCACCAGATAAATAAACCTGGACGATATGTCTTCAGCAATGGAGTGTTGACCGTTAATATTCCCAAGCTTCCACAGTCGAAGCCTAAGAAACCTAAAACTATCGAAGTTAAAATATGAGAAATCCTCTGGAGTGTATGTAGTGCTGGGAATCTAAGGTGAATCATCAGGGCTACCCATCCCTTATAATAGTTTAATTTTTAGGGGTTTTCCTCAACTAAATAAAATTTTAATATTTTTTAATTTCCTCCCCAAGGAATTTTACAATACCCATACAATAGGCCGGTGGATTTCTCGTCATCCTTAATGCTTGTAATTTTATTTCAATACTGCCCAACAATGGCTGATTCTGAGATCAATTACATCGCGAGTTATGGTTCTGATTTGAGAGTTTTTTTTGCGGTCTTCATATAGTGAGTTTGGAATTTTCATTAAACGTGTTAACATACTCATCACACCTGAAAGGAAAATAGGTTCATTGGATTGGAAGGGATATTCTGAGTGGCTTTTCAAAGCACTTACACAGACTAGTCTAGGATTCACTTATGATATCCAAAAATTGTGATGGCATCGTTTGGCTTAGAAAAAGCAAGCTCCTCATGAGGTTAACATTGAAATATTTCCTAACATATTTATTAAATTGATTCGAACTCTTGATAAACTCAAAGATATATTCAAAATGCATTCCCTTAACCACATCTCCATCGTTGGAGGGGTCTGACGGGAAAAGAAAATTACCTTGAATGGCCTAGGAAAATCAAGAGTACACTGATATGTGGGATGGCATTTGTGAAGGAGAGATTATTGAAGAAGATGAAGGTGAGTTTGGATAAGAAGTGAAATAGAGGTCAATAGGATCTGTCAAGCCTATATCGACAAAAGAACTTGGCATTTGGAAGAACAAAGAAAAAGAATCATATGCCCTCATTACCGCCACTGCAAATGAAGAGGTGAGCCATCCCATTATTTCAATCAATTATTCTTATGGTGCTTTGAAGAAGATGAAATATTTGTATGATTCTCACTGAGAACTTGAATCCATACAACTTTTCGAAAAACTCTTCAACCTCAAGTTGAAGGATGAAGATCCCATGACTTTAGCATAAGAGATCAAAGCCATTATACATGCCATATATACCATTGGAGTAAACATATTTCTTCTTCTCACAACCTTCATTAAGGAAATATACCCTCTATACTCTCACCATCTTGATTACTTTCAAGCTAGTGGTTAGATGAAATCCACCACATTTGTATCTCTAGTAGAAAAAACTAAAAAAGAAAATAAAGCTTTTGGGAAGAAGAAAAACACAATACAACCCATTGAAGAGATTGTGTGCCTTGAATAGAAAGCGAAGAATCAATCATCCTATTCTTCCATAGGATAAAGTAGTAAAAGAGGACATGGAAGAACAAACTTCAAGTGTAGGGGGTAGACACAACCAAAGCAATAGATTAGATCTTCACTCTGTATATTATGGTAGAAATGGACATGAATCAAGGACATGCAAAGTTCCATGGGAGAGGATAAAAGAGTAAAAATAACACAAATAAGATAAAGGAAAAACATCAAATTTGGCAAAAGGTAATGCACCTAAATCTGCTCAATACATCATTTCCCATTGTAATATTGGAGTGAATGGTGATTTATTTAATGTTGTATGTGCATCTTGAAGAGATGCTTGTGTCCTTAACATAAGTGTAACATGACACATGACCTTTTAGAGAGAATTTCTTGAAAGATTCAATGAAAATACATATAACATATAATATAATATAATATAGTCTCAAACCTCAGGAATTGGCAGAGTCAGACTCAAGTTCCCTTGATTCTTGGATTTTATTTTACATGATGTTCTCTCTATTTCCGAGTTATCAAAAACTTCTTGTCTCTTGTGTACATTCAATAACAAGGCCATTCCATTCACATATTTGATGGAAAAGTTGAAATAAGGATGTCTTTTGAAAACAAGTACATGATGATAAGACTGGAAGATGAAATATTACTAAATTTGAGGGGGGCATTACATGCAAAAAATTTAGCATACCTTTTTCATCACAATGAAGATACGTCATATAGTCTTTTCTGGCATGCTAGATTTGGACACAATAATTATGGTGGTCTTTGTTGTAGAAAAAAATGGTGTTTCTAGTTGGCCTACTATTTTTAGGAAGGTGAAAAAATGTCATGCTTGTATCCTTGCAAAACATAGCAAACTATCATTCCATGATTTTAATTATAGAGCATGTAGATAACTTGGAATAATACACTCGGATATGTGTGGCCACATGCATGTTCCTTCTACAAAAGGAAATAAATATATCATGTCTTTTGTTGATGATTACACCATGATGTGTTTTACTTGTTAAAATATAAATCTCATGCTTCTGAAATATTCAAAAAATTTCATGTATGGATTCAAAATGAAGCATAATCACATATTGGGTCTCTTCACACTAATAATGGGAAATAATATGCATTTAATGATTTTTAAGATTATCTTCGCCAACATGGGATTCAACACCAAACCATGGTTCCATGAAATCCTAAATATATGCTATGGGAAACCATTTCAAAAGAAAACCTAGCTAGGAGGTGGGGTTGATCTACTCTTTTTTCTAGAATGGAAATAATGAAATTACAATGGAGAAAGCACCCTCTATGGAGTTCCCTGAAAATTGTAGCCCGTGGGCTACTAGAGAATACAAACCCCCTTAGTTCTACCCCTCTCTATCCACTCTCGTCTACTATGATCTACTGTAGAACCATTAGAAATTTTGAGGTCAAAAGGTGGATTCCCTAGGAATATTATAAAATAATAGTGGAAATAATAAAATAAGATTAGATTACATCATCAAAATTTAGAGAGAAAAAAGAAAAAAATGTTTTTTCAACTTATCTCCCTAAGATTTTACTCAAATTTTGAGCGCTCCACTATTTGGATGTAAAATTTAATTCCTCATCCAAGGAGTACCCATGTTGCATACTTTAGATGGACACTGCTACACAAAAAATGATAAATACATGAAAAATGTGATTACAATCACGTTTCATGTATTTCTCATTTTTTGTGTAGCAGGGTCCATCGAAAGTATGAAACATGGGTACTCCTTGTACGAGGAATTAAATTATGCATCCAACGAGTGCTCCCTCTCGAAATATGAGTAAAATCGTCGAGAGATAAGTTGAAAATACGAGTTGAAAAAAAAAATATTTTTTTACTCCCAAAATGGTGAGTCATCCCCCATGGTTGACATCATCATATTGAATCATATTGGTTCTTATAAAGTTTATTTTGGATGTAAATTTTTGTTTTGAGACCCATTTTAGACCTCAAAATTTCTCTAATGAAAATGCACTCAAATAGGATGGAATCCATTTTCCTCCTATTGTCCGGATTATAACATAGCCTAATAGCCAACTAGGGGTTAATTTTAACTCCAACTCTCAACTAGAATTACAAATTTGACCCTTCTAGATTCTTATTCATAGTATCCATGTGGCTAGCCCATTTTCCATGAGTAATAGGGCTGACATGGCATCCTCTCAAAGCATGTTGGACAAAATAGGAAGGTCAACTTCTGGGTGGCATACATTTTGCATACAAACTTTGTTTGACATCTTTATTTCATCGCTAAAAAGGTATATGAGTATAGAACATCATTAGGAAACCCTACCAGAGGATTTTAATGCTCAAGAGAGTGTAAGATATCAACCCTGCACTCGAAATGACCAATCAAAATTCTACCTAGTTGGAACTTTAGATGTCATACAAATCGATGGTGTACATATACTAATTAAACCAACCTTGAGTATGCCCAACATATGGTACCCAATTAGCCAAATCTGCTAGAATTTTTATGTCGGAAAGATGTTACTATTGGATGGCCCCTTCTTGTTTTATGGAGATAGCTCATTTTGGATGGGTCTTGGGTTAAGGTACCAAGACCTGGAGACTGATTCCTGAAGCCCATGTTGAGCACGTGTATGTCCCCAAGAGGCTCACTCCTAACAATAGGCAGTCCCTCGAAAGCTGCATGATTGTTAATGAGGCATGGAGAAGGAAATTTTGAGAGGGATGGTTGAGAAGATAGATAGGTGAGCATTGGACTTAGGGGAAAGATCCATGTGAGAAGAGGAGGGGGCGAGGGGAGGGAACGGGAGGGGGAAGTAGAAAGGAGTCAGAGGAAAACATAAGTCAATGATAGAGTAAGTCACCAACTGGCCACAAATATACAAAGGGGGGATGATAATGGTCAAGTATTAATGGAAAGCTTGCTAATGAGGTTAACCACAAGAGGTGATAACCCATTGGTTGAGGAGTAGGGGAGGATACACATATATCATTAAATATATAGGGGGGAATAAAGTTTCAGAAGTGGACAAAGCCAGATACTGAGGACATCATAGAAGGGGTAGATAAGAAGACTAAGGAGAGAGCTTGAATTTTATAATCATAGGAAATAATTAAACAAAGAAACATCCAAAAACCATAAAATTTAAAACTAGAAGACACTACAGGAGTCCAAATTCCACAGGGGATGGTGCCAAGCATGCAACTGCCGCCCATGTGACATCCAACATTATGTCTTACATGCAAAGTCAATAAGCTAAGAAAATGAAACATGTCTTGGAAAGTAAACCTAATAGCTGAAAGGAAAGTGTCCCTATAATGTTGAGAATGAAGGATAATTTGAATAGTTCCAAAGCTACTGACATAAGTACAAGTAAATTTGACAGGGCATGGCCAAAGTTCGACGGGGTAGGCCAACTAGAGCCCCTAGTGCTAATTGCTAGAGACAAGGAAGGAGTTACAGAACAAACAAGACTTTGTCGTTTAGCAACATACAAATATGATCACACTAGAAAGAGGACATGATTTATAAAAATGCTAACGCTATTCACCTCACGTGTGAGGACATGATGGTCCCGGTGAGATAATGATTGTTAAAAGCTTCAATGATGCATGGTCTTGGGATCTTGGATTTGACATACAACTTGCCTCAAGCTAAATGTTATAAGCATGTTTATCATTCAATTTATTGTGAGGATGTGCTACCACATCGCCTAGTCACTTAGATAGGAGGAACAATAACAACCCATTCTCACTCATCCCCGCCTTTTGCAATAAAAGTATTTCATCTAAGAAACTTCAAAATATTTTTATTATAATAATTTATTCATATTAAATTACAAAACAATTAATTCACCTTAATTTAATTAAAAACATAAAATAAATTTTATAATTTAATTTTTAATGAAAATTAAATATAAACATCAAGATATTTTTATTATAATAGTGTATTCATATTAAATTATAAAATGACTACCTCAGCTTACCAATAAACTATTTAGATAACCATGTTCAAGACTATGATTAAGTACTACAAACATTTTATTAGATGATATGAAATTATAAATTGTTTATTATAATAATTTATTCATATTAAATTATAAAATGACTACCTCACCTTCCAACCAACTATTTAGGTAACAATGTTCAAGACTATGATTAAGTATTACAAACATTTTATTAGATGATATGAAATTATAAATTGGTTATTACGAATGGATGTTTTAAATTTATAAAGTATAATACGTTTTTTATAAAAATAAAAATTAAATTAAAAAAACTTTAAATAAGGTATAATTTAGTTCTTAGAGCAGGGTTTGAGAGAAAAATGGAACTCATAAAGGTAAAAATGAGTACAAATGAGATGAGGGTAAAAGAGTTGTATTATGAAGAAATCCAAATATTTTATGATGATTTTTTTTTACTTGTTATTTTTGAAATTTAGTTATAAATTTTTTAATGAAATTGTAACTTTAGATTTTATTGAATTGTTATATTTTATGTAAAAATAGATTGTGTATCTTAAATATTTTTGTTGTAATATTAACAATTGATATATATCAATTTTATTAATTAAAAAAAATATTATTGGAATTTATATTTAAAAAAATGTTAATTTGAGTTTTAGTTATTTGGAGCGATAAAAAAGAAGAAGTAAATTTGCAAAATATTTACATTTCAAATATGTATTAATAATTCTCATCATACCAAAGAATGGTTGGTATTGATGGTGTGAATGTCACCCAACTCCGTTCAAGTTTTTAGTTAAACTGTAGGTCATGCCACTTAGATTCTATTGAGTTACGAATTTCCAAAATCTCGTGATATATTAATTGAAAAAAAACACATTTGATTAGTAATCAAATTGATGATGATGATGATTAGCGTCCATTGAGATTTGAATTGGTTTATGAGATATTAAAAAAGAAAAGATATTAATTGTATTTTTTCAAAATTTGATTTATGTCTTCAAAAAGAGTTAAGAGAAGTATTCCAAAATCACTATAATTTTCACTGGTATTGTGAGAGTTTCCATCATTGATCAAAATGGTGTCACATTCCCAACCAAAGTATAATTCTTTCCAAAACATGTGGATTTTTATCCTTTTGAAAGAGTAAAGCCATTATGGCCACTAACCTAAAGTGGAATTGTTCCACATCAATGATGATAACTTACCTCATGGATCATTAACAAAAAGTCAAAAGGTAAGTTGTTAGATAGGTACCCACTATAGTTTGACGTGATATTATTTGGATATTGTTTATATTAGACTTGACATAGTCTAGTAGATGTTATGGAAGAAATTTCGAGGGATCATTGTTGATATCAAATGAAATAATGAATTTTCATTAACCTAGGAGATTAGACATGGGACAATGATGAAATCTAACCTCTAGCAATATATTAGTGGCTCAAGCTGCTTAAGGGAATAATTTACCCAAAATATATTATAATTGGCGACTCCAATACCATTAATTGAGCTCTCTTTAATGACTCTTTCATCTATTCAACTATAACATTGAATATTCTCCAAAGAACATCATCCTAGTTATAACCCTTCATAAGCACAACCATGTTTAATGTGAAAAGTGATGAGATGTAGTCCCATAAAATATTATATTTTATTTTATATTCTCATGTATTGCACATATACCTTTGTATACACTTAAATTTTAATATTCCAATGGGATAGCTTGAGTGATTAAGAGATTTAAACTTTAGGTAAGAGGTCTTAGGGTCAATCTCACATGTTAGATACCTTTGTTATGTGTCTTACTTGATGTCCCTATAAGGACAAGATCCATAAACAATGGTGACATGTTTATATTGGGTACCATCTCCAAAATGCAGGGAAATGGCTAGAGGCTTCCATATGAGCTTTTTCTTGGTAAAGGAATATCTATATATTTTCTTAGAATCTCTCTTGTACATATTTATTATCTTCCTTTATGTACTTTAATAGAAACTTGCTCAAATTTTATCACTCTCCCACAATGATGTACACCTACATATAGTAATACAATCAAGAGTAAAGATATATGTACATTACAACAATAACACTTAGTTAATTTTGTCCAACTAGGTCCAAACAAAGACGATGCTCAGATGATGATGCCAATATTTTTATTGGATTCCTCTTTCGGAGAGGTGCAAGATCGATCTAAAGATCATCTTGATCGGATGAGAAAAACATGTATTTTGAATTTATTCCACATGTGCAAGGTCGACCTATTTTATCCCACATGCATAAGAGACATGTCACACACCCCCACAGATGCCTATATATTGGAGAGACTTGAAGTTCATTTTACACACACATTTTTGGTGGAGGTATTTTCTTCTCTCTTGGATGGTGATGGAGCATAATTCTTGGTTTTGCGTTTAGGATTCTTGGTGCAACGTCTTGATGGAGTATTCTTGATGAAACGTATTGGGTTTGTGTGACACATGTGGGTGGCTGACCTTATGAAAAATTTCCTGGTTGAAGCATCCCGCTAATCACCATAACGCCACCATTATTTATATTTGTTTTTGGCTTGTCTTCCATCGATCTATTGGTATGTTCTATCTACATCTTACTTGTATATTTTCATCTAAGCATAGAACATCTTCAAAAATTTAACATGGTATTGGATCTAGGAGAATACAACGCCCAACTTATGTTAAAGAATCTAGGGCAACGAGATGAGGGCTATTCTAAGGGAAAATAAAGGTGTCGTTAAGGCTATGTGGTAGGTTGCAGGCCATACCACCACAATAAATGATAGCGTGAAGAATGAAGGGCAACGTACACATGGAATTCATGTGCCATAATCTTCAGCGTGGAAAACCCTTCTATGAACAACAAGAAGAGATCTATGTTTGAGGCTGCCGAGGGTTTCAAGAAGGACAAAGGATGTCTTTTGGGGTTTCCCCTGCACTAGGGCCGAGTATTCCACAGATGGACAACCACAGGTATATCTTATCCTTGCTGGTTCGTATTCAGAAGCACATTGGCAGGCCATATACCATTTCCTTAGGTGGAATAATTTGTGACATGCAGAAGTGTGGCAAAACCCATCGTATCGAGGTTAGATATTGTAAGTTGAACAATGAAAAAGGGTGTAGCCGTCTACAATGAAAATTTTAAGTGTCCCGAATCTTCCAAGTCTGTTTGGAGTCCTCGCAGGGAAACCTATTTATTCCCCTCCATGCCGCAAACAAATTTCCTGCTAGTTGGTATGCTGTGTTTTCTGAGGACGTCTCCAGTCATTACTCTAAATTACTTCCTGCAGATGTTCAATCGCATGCTGTCATCCAATAGGGCTTTGATTATGTTATTTCTCCTCCAGTTTGCAGACTCAACAATCAAATTTTCAACTCCGGCAATGTGGCTCTGTATGGACCTGTATTCTATGTTTTGGGGGTTCCCAAATCCTGAACCCATGTCACCTGAAGTTGATGTAGTTGCATCAGGCGTTGGGACTGTCGACACTGCGGGGTTAGCTCAGCCTTCTGTTGCTTGTCGTGCGTTTTTTTTTTCTCAGTGTTCAAGCTTCTAGCATGGTGCCTACTTTGGTTGGTTTTCACATATCACATTGGCCACATCCCTAACCTCTTATCTCAGGGAGGGCCGCTGTACTTACAACCTAAATAAAGGAGGGCGAGAAGGAATTAAAAACATGAATGAATACCGTCAGACCTGTAGCATAAATTGCAGTGTCTCAGATCAGATGTAAGGGCTCGGAATAGGCTCAGCCAACAACAAAAATTTGGACAGGAAGCCACAAAATTTAGATTAAGTTATAGACAAGTCACCCACAGACCCTTAGGCTCAAGCACAAACCTCGAATTTGCTTGAAATTTCTGTGGATCGGTCTAGCATCATACTTTCGGAGAACTGTGGATCAGTGTTTTGGTTGAGCTACAAGAGCTTTGGATCATCCTCATTAAATTCTAAGCATCAATAGTCATTCACAGTCAAACCTGTAGTACATTAAATTGAGACTCAGTCTATTCTTCAAAACTTGTTGCAACATTGAATCTTATTGAAGTGCTGAAAAACTCGAACTTGTTGTGGCTCGGATATGCAAAGAGTCTTGTAGTATTTTCGATGGAACTTGGATTGGTGAATAGTGCAGTCTTGGTAGAGCCCGAATATGTAGGCATCAAAGTCTCGGTGGAGCTCAGATTTGAGGGTAGTGCAATCTTATTGGAGCCCAGATCTATGGGTATTGTAATCTCGGTGAAGCTTTAACCTTGGAATTTAAATCATCTATAGCACAACCGATCTGGTAGCTCAAAAACAAAAAAATGGATCTTTGTTATCTTTACTGACCAGTGATACAACATTGTGAAGGACTGTGATCTTTTAAGACTAAAGTTCAAACTTTTAGTAGAGGAGATAACTACAACATTTGGAACATTTTGATAAGTGAAGCTTTGGACAGTGAAACATTTTTAGACCTGTGGAGAAGTATAAAGCTACAGGATTTTAGACTGTCCTTACAATCTGAAACTCAGACTGTCTAGTGGGGCTCAGACCCTTGACTACAGTAATCCTGAAATGCAGTGACAATCTTGTAGTGAATCTATGATGGCTCGGTGAAAGGTAATATAACTGTGGAGTTGTCACATTATTGTATAGTTGATTCAATGACGCCGTTATATCTCTATGGAGGCTCAATCAGTTAAGATCAAGGATAGCCGTTACACTTTGAATACATGAACAATGATAAACTTGAAAGTGTGAACAATGAAGTTCTTGGAGCCTTGGACAGTCACGTATTTGGAGTCTTGAATAGTCAAATATTTGGAACTGTGGTCAAAGAAGCATTTGAAATTTTTGGAGAGGTGAAATATGATAGTGATGTGAATGATAATATCATGGAAACACTGTAATCAATGATATGACAGTATATGACACCTGTCAAGATGCATGACAGATATATGGCAGTATATAGCTATGATTCTTGTATGGCCTTGACAATGGGAGAATAAGTTTCAGGCCCATGATTATAAAACCCTCTCTGAGTTGGTGTCTGGGATGCCCAAATTTAAAATAATCATGAAGGCATTTTTTAGGGCTGCATCAAAGGAAAAAATATGGGACTTTTCTTCATTCCTCAAGTGTCAGAAAGACATCTGATACACACTGAATTATCTGATATGTTTCCTATGTAATTCTTGAGAGGATGTTCTTATAGATGTCTTCTCTCACAAGAGGAGTTGGCATTAAGAGGGACATTACAACTGTATATGCTCCTGAGCTAATATCTTTGCTGGAAGAAAGAAGAGAAGGCCCTCATGGATCAGAGACATATGGCTCCAAAGGGGGAAATTCCAGAAAATCAAGAAGCCATATAAATACCAGAGGTATCTAGCTGCCACGAGTACAATATGAGCCTAGATCATTTGAAGAAGCCATAAAGCATCAAGTCTAGAAGGATGCGATACAAAAAGAGTACGAGTCCATTATGAAGGATGATGTCTAGGATATGGTATTGGTCCCCAGACCGCAGGACAAAGCTGTTGTCACCTCGATATGGCTCTATAAGATCAAGAATGGATCTGATGGGAGTGCTGAAAAGTACAAGGAAAGATGTGTTGCCTAAGACTTATCTCTAGGAAGGAATTGATTATGATTTCACATGTAATCTATTATTACCCTTGCTGCTACGCAAGGACGAAATATTCATCACATGGATGTGAAGACCTCCTTTCTGCATGGTGTGATAAAGGAAGAGGTGTATGTAGAGCAACCTCTGGGGTTCAAAGTCTAGGATCGAGACACCGATGTTTGCATGTTGAAGAAATCCCTCTTTGGGTTGAAGTTAGCTCCTAGGGCTTGGTACGAGAGGATAGATATCTACTTGATGAAACTGGGCTTCACTCATAGTAATGTTGATCCAAACCTTTACTTCAAGGTTGATAGAGAAAATCCTCTCTTTCTGGTTCTCTATGTGGACGATCTCTTCCTAACAGATGTTGAACCTCTCCTTCATTAGTGGAAGAGGGAGCTCGCTTCCTATGAAGGACCTAGGACTGATATATTAATTCCTAGGCCTGAAGGTCTGGAAGAGACCCGAC
>JAXQQM020067745.1:0-70089 GCA_034641835.2 Pinus albicaulis | reverse complement strand
ACAGAAAAGACAAATGCGCAGCAAACCAAGAGACAAAATAAGTGAGCTGGAATTCACATTGTAATTCGAATGTAAATGTTTTAATTGTTTTTATTGTTTGTGATGCATTGGCAAGTCTCCGAGAGAAAACAAATTCCCACTGTAATGTTAAAATTGACACCTACAGTTATAATTTCTGAGTAAGCCGATAAAAGGAGTGAGAAGGCAGAAGGCAAAGAGACATGACTTTCCATTTCGAATTCCAAGCAGAATACAAACAGTCATGTGAGGAAATCTATAAATAATATCATCTTGATATGCGCAGTGGTGTTTTTTTTTAGCAAGCGGGAGAGAGCATATATAGAGAGAATGCACAATGCTGCGTAGAAGATTAAGAGAAGCTTAAGGTAACGTAGCCGATAAGCATCCAGGTAACCGGAAGAAACATTCGCTTTTAGAAAATGAGGAAGTTGAGCTTCCTATCAAGTTGGGTAAACATAGCCGTCACAGAAGCCGAGGTCGGGAGCCTCGTAGGTTGGTGCCTCGCGTAAAACTCAAGGGAGTTGGTGCTTTCCTGCAAGTCAGAAGCTCGTGCACTGAGGAGCCCCCGTAGGCTGGTGCCCGCAAAAAATCGTGGTGAGAGGGAGTTGGAGCTTGCCTTTGCATCACAACAATAATAAGATGTGGTTTTCTCCCTTTATGGGTTTCCACTTATATCCGGTGTCTCTGTCCATGATTTCTATGTGTTGATTTGTTTATCTAATCTGCTTAATACATGTTTCTTACATATTAAGACTGTTGTTACATAAACAAATCTGCTTGATAATTGTTGCTCACATATTAAGATGATCATGAAATGAAGGTGTAAATAAGTTTTAAGGGAAAAGTTTTAAAAGTCCATGTATGTGTTAAACCGATTCACCCCCCCTCTCGCTTTAATTAGAGATTCAACATGTAAATCCTTCAATCCTATCCCAAGTTGTTCTTAAACTAGGGATGTTAGGATATTTACCTTAGCAGAAAGACACTCTAACTTCACACTGTACTGCTATTATTAACTATTTCATGCATTCTAACTTCCTTCTGAGAATAAACTTGGGATAGACACTGCTTTGCAGGGTGACAAAGGAGGCCTATTTCCTATGTGTCTAAATATCCCAACATCCCCCCTTGAGAACAATTTGGGATAGGCTCTAATGCCTCCTTCCTTCTCCTATTGTGTCACCTTTGTAAATCCGTCAATCCTATCCCAGGTTGTTCTTAAGGGGGGATGTTAGGATATTTTGACACATAGGAAATAGGCTCCTTTTGTGTCACCTTTTAAATCCTTCAATCCTATCCCAAGTTGTTCTCAAGGGGGGGTGTTAGGATATTCCAACACATAGGAAATAATTAAGTATAACTTGGTCTAGTGTAGAGTTAGGTAAAGTGTGTTTCTTTACTATGTACATTTGTAACTTATAATCCAACGGTCACGATTTGTAGTGATCCAATAGTTCACTCTCTCCTTGGTATTAACAACACTTAATCCGTGGCTTAACACCCGATTGGTTCATGATCTCTATTTAAAGAGCATGGAGGGTCATTTGTCTGGTAACCATTTATGAGAGAAACATATGTAACTTTTCTTTTTATATTAATAAATTGCCTGAAGTGGCAGCGTTGGCTCAGGCCGTGGAATGTTTGCCCCGTCGAGGGTTTTAACCACATGATATACTGGTGTACTGATTTGTGATCTGTTTGTGAGCAGTGCATAATAGAAATCAAACCAAAAATCTATAATATCTCTAATGCCTGCCTATAGGGAAATTGGGCAAGACAAAAATAACAAAGTTAACTTGTCTGAGATATACAAATTATCAAAAAGGTTCAGGTTTACCATAGTGGAAACCAAATATTTCCAAATTCAAAACTGGTAAATTTGTATAAGCTAGAAAAGGAAATAATGAAATACTAAAAAACATATAGAAAACTTGCATTTACAGTGTTGGAGGAATTAAGCAAGATGGCTCATGTCTAGGAATGTTGATGGGATGGACACAAGTAATAACCGCTACCTCAAAGGTTATAATACATTTGTGCTTCTTAGCTAACCACTTGTAAAGTGTGAAGAGAACCTGGCCCTACTTCTCGAGCTTCTCCAAACAAATATAGAGCTCCAAGTGTTCTAAATCTAACCTTGTAAATGAATGAGAAAACAACATTTTGGTGTTCCAATCAAGATCCAAGGTTTTGAAGAATTTTATGTCATGGGTACAACTTGAACCAATGTCAAGAATGAATTCCTCAATATATATCCAAAGTACACCATTCGAGATAGGGACACATTCCAACTTAACCTCAACTTCCACCATCTTCAGTTTCTGACATGTAGGAGGGATGACAGTGTGCTAGAAATACTTGATGTTTTCCTAAGGTGCAAGTTATGCACACATGCGACAAACACGGGGCCTTCCCCAATGACTTTGACAAGTTCTTATAGGAGTTGGGGAGAAACATTGTTGCTAAAAGAAATCACTAGACATATAGAGCATGTATGAGTAAGAGGGGGCAAGATAGGGTTGCATAATGAACAATGGAGATAGGAATGGATCGAATTTTACAAGTTCAAACCAGGATTGTTGGATAACCCATTTGTTGTATTAAATAGATTTACTTGATCTCTATATCAATGTCGAAGGTGTAAGTTTGATCATGACTAGGTTGAGGTGTTGTCGCAGTGGATAAATCTTCATGCACACACGAATGGCCATTATTTCCACTCGAGTCTATTGCATTCACATAATTTAGGTAGCAGTGACATTTAGCCATGTCGAAGTCAAGTCCCAAGTCACCCTCCAACTGTTCACTCACACAAATATGTTGGAGAATGCAACTAGATTCAATCTTCATAATTAACTTTGTACTTATGACATTATATATTTTTGTAAAAAGAAGAAAAATAATTATTATTTTAAGCATAGGTTTCATTCTCAAGTTGATTTGTCTACTAGGTCAAGCATGTTCTTCATGTTTCTAGGGTTTTTCAAGTCAAAAGAGTATTTTTCATAAGTCTTGAATTAAAGTCCCGTTTGGACTTTGAAAAGAAAATGTAAAGAAAAAATTATTTGAGTCAAAATGTCAATTTGTCTCTACAAGACTAAGTCAACCTAGTTTGGGGTAATTCAACCTCTTCAAATGTGTATATATAAGAGTAGCTTGACCTCATTTGAGACACACAACACATAAGTTCAATCTATTGGAAAATAAGGAAGGAAATTAACAAGAAAGACAAGAAAGAAAGTCCAAGTCAAGGAGAGAGAAAGTTAGGTCAAAGGATAAGAAAAATCTGCCCTTAAACTCCCACATGTGCGACAATTTTAGAATTGCAGGGGTCCGAAATTGCAGACCTAGTTGCATGTCAGAATTTATGTTGCAAGGAGACCAAAACTTCTGTTGTAGGGGACAAAGTATGAAGTTTGAACAACTTTGGAAGGGTCTGAATATCGCTGACTTGAGGAGACTTTAATGTTGGACATTAGATAAACCAACACTCCCTACGTGTTTCATGACATGGATTAACCGCCTCTCGTGGATCCTTATCTCTGGTAATCTGATCGTTGACTAACACCTATGGGTTTTTGTCTAACGACAAGCGTGATTCCCAGCAAGTGGTATCAGAGCGTAGTTCACGAGTTTGATACACACTCGAATCGCATTCGGGGGGATATCCTTGGACATTGAATAAACCAACACTCCCTATGTGTTTCACAACATGGACTAATTACCTCTCATGGATCCTTATCTCTGGCGATCTGATCGTTGACTAACACTTGTAGGTTTTGGTCTAACGACAATCATGATTCCCAACATTTGACTTGTTCGTAAATCTTGGAAGGAGGGTTGACTTGAGGCTTGTGAGTGGATTTGGTCTTGGCATTTGGGTCTTGGATTTCTCATTTGATCTGATTCTATAAGAAGATACAAGATTCTTTTTGGGTTTTCCCCTTTAGATGGGTTTAGCCCCGACTTGCCCATTGTCTTTAATGATCTTGATAATTGTTTGATGAAATAATATAATAAACAATTAGAAGAAGCTAACATAAGTTCACAAGCAATTATTAAGGATAGGAGAACTTTTTAATCGCTGCCCTACTTGATTCTCCAACATGATAACCCCTTGATTCAAGGGCTCTTTCCTTCCATGTTGTTTAACTTGTTCTTGTACATTAGATACCTAGTCATAGTTGTGCTCACAATGGGGAAATACTTGCTTATATGAGGAGGATAGGATAAGATAGGGTGTATTACCTTTAAATTTGAGATTATAAAATTCTTTTGGATTTTCTCTATATTTCTCCACAATTCTCTAGCGATATTGCATCCCCAAACTTGATATCCATGTAAGATAACAAAAGCGATGAGACCCTTAAAGGGTCTAGTTTTTCCTTATCTCATATCCAAAGGTCGCTAATTTATATTTATTTTCGAGTCCATAATAAGCTTTTCACCCCCCATCTATCCTTTTCGCATTGTTGTAGTTATAACTGAGTTGATGATGAATATCCATGATGAGATATTTGTATAGAGGCACTTCCTATAAGTTGTGGTTTTTACGTATGACAATATCATACATGTTTTTCTGGATATAATTATTATAACTTTTGTGTTGTTAATGCTAATAGTTGTATCCGTACTAGAACATAAATCCTTGAGGATTATTAATTTCTCATCAATATCATAAGGATTCCTCACCATAAGAACAATATCATTGACATAAATAAGAAGGATAGTGACCATACCAATGAGAGTTGGGTAGACATATCTGGCTTCTTTGAAGCAATCTTAGAACATATCAATGTATATGTCAAAGTGGATATGGGACAAGGGACAACATTGCTTGATTCCTATGTCATAGTTAATTTCTCTTGATAAACCCTCAATGTTACTAAATTTGGCAATAACATTCTCATACAATCTTATCACTGCAACTCTAATCTTAAAAGGAATTTTTAGCTCTTCCAACCTATTCCAAAGGTTCATCTTGGGCATTATGTCAAAATATTTTCTAAAGTCAACCAAGCATCAAATGAGAACAATTTTATTATTGCAATACTCCTTTGCAATGATCATAATCATGACAATATGGTCCATGGTAGAATGATACTTCCTAAAATCTGCATGGCCTTTGACTCTTTTTCCATGGCTTTCTAGCAATATGTTAATCTTCATTTTCAAAATAATTATGTACAACTTAGGTAAAATGTGTTATCATAATGTTTTTTTTTTTCTTCTTCTTCTTCTTCTTCTGAATTGGACTATTTCTATTAAGCAAAAATATGGTACAAGATGAAGATACAATCAGGAGAGACAGAAAACCGGTAGTCGGAAATGATAGGACTATCAGCCTCGGTTCTGGAGAAAGAGTGAAGCAAGCAAGGAGCTACAACCAATGACTGGAAAGCTAAAAGACTGACCTCTACCCAGAATGGGCAGAAGTCTCAACACGAAGCTTTTTCCCTTTCCTTTTTTAAACTTCGACCCATCCATCCTGGGACGAATGAGCAACAACAACCTGAAGACTGGGGATCTCCATGGAGGGGCCCTCCTTTTATGATTCAGAGGAGGAGGTCATATGGACGCGTTTCTAGGCGATGGCTATATCGGAGGAATGCGCCGATCCATCGGTGGAAGGAACCACAGATTGAGGGGCTTGATCCAATTCTGCATCGCTGGCTTCATCTTCAGAGCTAGAGGATTCAGAATCCACGACTGGAGGTGGAGAGCAAGGAGCCCATCGTTTGGATTTGGGCTTGGAGAGGTGATCCTTTTTCTTTTTGGCCGGGAGAGAAGGGCAGGAGTACTGCAGATGCCCTGTTTGGTGGCAATGGCGGCAGCGGAAGGCAGTATTTTCGTAATTCAGTGTCTGGGTCCAAACAAAGTCGTTTATCTTGAGATTGATTTGGTCTGGAATTCCCTTGCTTAAATCTAACTCCACACATATTCTGGCATATGTGTAGAGACCATTGTTTTCCCGCCAGTAATCTCCCATAATGAAACTGCCCAAGGTGTTGCCTATAGCTTTGTAGACTGCAACATGCCATAAGTGGACAGGTAGTTTTGGAAGCCTGATCCATACAGGTGTCCTGGTAATGACCGCAGTTGCTGGATCAAAATATGGGAACCAAGGAGTTAAGAAGAGCCCTGCAGTTCCCATGAACCAAGGGCCTTCTTCTAAAGCCTTTTCATAATGCTTACTGTCATTAAATAGAACAATGAAGTGTCCTTTAGAACATAAACTGACCTTACAATGATGAGTCCAGTTTGCATGAATCCAATCATAAAGGTCCTAAGATCGCGGCCACAGTCCGTTGAATCTGCAAATGATGGCGCTTTTTGCAAATTCTTGAAGTTGATTTGCAAGACCTGCATGAGTGATTTCGACAGTGGGAACTTCCTCTGTTTTTTCAACCAAAAAAGGCTTGGATTTAGGGGCTTTCGGGGGTTTGGGGATCTCAGAGTGTACTGCATCTTTGTAAGAGAAAGGAGGAGCAAAGGACGACTGTCCCGCTACACCCCCTCTCAAACGAAGGGTTAACACCAAAGATCTGTTTCTGTTAATGCTATAAGTAGAGATGGGAAGAAGGTATTCAAGTTGTTTACCTTGAAAGAGAAGTCTCTGAAGGCCTGAAGGGATCCTAATCCACCGTTCTAGATCCATTTTGAGATCCAGCACCAAATCTGAAGAACTGGCCCATTGCAGGATGGTTTTGCCTATAGGTTGAGAAATTTGGATCTGAAAGGAGTCAAAGAGGTGCCTAGACCCAATGCCAGGACCTCGTGTGCTTCCGAGAGCAAGTCTGCCATGGCGTTGATGGGGAGGAGATTTCTCCTTCAAAAAGAGACTGTCACTTATAGATAGAAACAAATCCGAGACAGAGGACTGGAAAACAGAGTGATTAAAAAGCCAATCGATCTTCTCTTGCCTGTAAACCCGTTCTTTGCAACCTGCGAGCAAGGAGAAGAGAGGGGCTGTTGATTCGCGATTGCTCATAGGCCCTAGATCGTGAAAAAAGCTGAGATTGCCAGCGTAAAGAGCTGCAGAAGGGTGAAAGGGACCCTTGAGAAGCTGAATCTGTCGCTATTTTTCTGCAGGATGCGGCTACTGCGTCAGATCAGCATAACAGGGGCTGAGCGGAGCAAATGGCACAGGGACGAGGTCATTCGAGGCAAAGGATGAAGGATTTGGGCTCCCAATCTGTTGCGGTGCGAGAGCTATGTCGGCGTCAGGTGCCGCCTTTGCTCCATAAGTTTTAGCAGGTGACTGCTTCAGCTCTGCGTCTTCAATAGTAATAGCTGTAACTGGCTCGGCCTTTGGCGTTGTCTTCTTCAACTTAGCACCTCCAGCGCTCTCCTTCTTCGGTGTAGGGTTTGCTGCGGTGGACTTCATGGCTCATAAAAGAAAAAATATTATGCCTACATAAGTGTTTAAATTGTGTTATCATAATGTTATTATAATTAGAGATATTATTTTAAATCCCCACTTTTAACAATATGTACAACAAAAATTTGTGTACACAGTTAGGGAAGCCCTACTTTAATACTAAATTGAGGAGCTTGTGTATGTGAGTTATGAGGATAAGACCTCAAGTTTATAATATTTAACCCTGCTAGCATTCAATATCCTTAGCTTTCTCTTTTGTGAGTTGCTTAACTCAAAACTTTATGTCTTCTATTTAAAAAACTTCATTTTGTATGGAAACACTTGGAAAGTTGCCCACAATGTTAAGGGATTCATAAAGACTTTTAAGATAGGAATTCTTGTCACTTAGAGGGATCATATTTTTTCTTTAATTTTACGAATTGGATTTTATTGCTATAATTTCTTAGAATTATGTTTAGATAGGTGCATAAGATTCTCTTGATTTTTATTTATGATGTGCAGTTTCCCCTTTTAATTAGGGAGTTGTTTCTATTTATCTTAACAAATTTTAAGGACTCAGTAGAATAATTGATGATGGATTTTCTATCAATTTTACATTTGTCATCATACCGAGGGTTGTTTGTTATGTTTTTCTTTTTATATAACACCTTGATAGAGAATTTTTTAATGGAACTAGAGAGAGTTGTCATAGCATAATGATAGAGGTCTTCAATATTGTTCTTATATGATTGGAGATCTAATTGACTATTTAAGTCTTTAAAAAAAGGCGAGGTTGATTTTTGTCAAAAAGGAAGTGCCTTGGTTATAAGAGTTATTTTCAATGGTGTTTTTGTGTATGACGAAGTTTGGAGTTAGGGTTAAAGGTCTATGATTAGGCTCGGGATCATGAATATTTAAAAGGTCAAAATTTACTATTTTAAGTAAGTGCCTTGGTTATCAGAGTTATTTTCAATGGCATTTTTGTGCATGACAAAGTTTGGAGTTAAGGTTAAAGGCATATGATAAGAGTCAGGATCATGATCATTTAAAAGGTCAAATTTACTATTGTATATGGGGATATATGGCACCACATAATCCACGACACTACTTCCACCCTATGGATGCAAGTCATTTGGTTAGATCTCAACCACTTCATTAGATCATTTCAAATTAATAGAGCTTGAGATTTACAGATCCTGATTAGTTCAGTGGTAAACAAATTATTGGAAATGTCTTAAAGTCTCTTTTGTATCTGTTAGCTAAAAAAAGCTCATCATTTAAGCATAAAGGATTAGGATCATGAACATTTGAAAGGTCAAAATTTACTATTTCATTGTATATGGGGATATCTGATACCACATAATCCACTACATTGTTGTCCATCCTATGGATGTAAGTCATTATGTTAGAATTCAACCACTTCATTAAATCATTGCAAATTAGTAGATCTCGAGATTTGCAGAGCTTGATTAACTCATCATGAAACATATTATTGGTAAAGTCTTTAAAGTCTCTTTTTTAACAAATAGCTAAATCATTGTCTATCATTCAAGCATAGAGGATTAGTGCTCGAATCATTATTTATAAAAATAACTTGATTAATTGTAATTTTAGAATCAAAGTCTCTCAAGAGGAGGATACTACCTTCATCTCTTAGATTGTGAATATCATGTTCAAGTTTTTGGAAAAACTATTTTTATCTAAATTAATTTTATTAGAAAAAAATAAAACTAATAAATATGAAATAATATTATTTTTATACAAGTTTTTTCAGCATTGATATATTAAATCTCCACCAATATATATTTAAAATTTATAAATATTAATATAATAAAATTAATCATTTTTTACCAATAGTTTGAAATTGAAATTCATAAGCAAAACTTAAAAAAATAAGAACCCTAAAAAAAGGCGTAATCTAAGTTATAGATGAAATAGACTTTTCCAATTTCAAGAAAGAATGTGATTTTTTGTTGTTTAAATTACATTTTTGAATGTATAAATGGGTTCAACACCGTGGAAAACCCCCTAGGGCAATCAAATTCAATAGATTAAACAATTTAAACTCAAGTATTTAAAAATATCTGCCACATTTTGGTTAAAATTAACTACAAAAAATGTCGTGAAAAAAGCCACTTTCTCTATAAATTAAATTATGACATACAAAAAATAAAAAATAAAATAAAATAAAATAAAAATAAAAATAAAATTTAATCAACTAGTTAACTAAATAGTTAATTAAATGCATCAATTAATATAAAGTATGAAATGGTTAAATAAATAAGATTCCTTTGACCAAAAATAAATAAATAAATAAATATAACATATTTTAAATCAAGTTAATTAGTAACCCAAATTTATGTTGTTATTTTTTTTGAAATTAATAAAAGTATATTTTTATAACAACCATATCAAAAACTAACTTGATGAACTAATTCACTATATTATAAAAATTAATTTGATCAACTAATTCACTAAATATATAAAAACTAATTCTATTAATTAATTGACTAAATATATGAAAAACTAGGAATTTGGCTTATGTGATCCATAAAATAAATATCAGAAATTTTTGGTAAAAATCACATATAAGAAAAATTAATTTGATCAACTTTTTCATTAAATATATCAATTAATAGAAAATTAATTCAATTGATATGAAGTATAGAGCGGTTCAAGAATAAGTTCGTTGGTCAAAAGAAATATGAATTTAAAGAATTTATTTTAAATAAAGTTCGTTGGTGACATTTACATTTTATAATAAAATAAAAATATTAATTTAAAAGAAAATCTCATCACTGTCACGATAAAATCTTTGTTTATTATAAAATGTTATAAAAAAACAATAACCATTAATGTAAAGTTAGGATAATTTTAAATAAAATATTATATAAAAAACAATCAGGACTGGTTCAAATACGTAACGTTTCAAAGGGACTAATGAAAAAGTTACATTTTATAATTAAAATATTATTTAAAAAAGTTTTATCAAATTTATAATAAAATTTATAAGTATAAAATATTATAAAAATAATTTGTTTATATAAATATTAATTATTTATTAAAAAATACTATGTAAATAGTTATTATTAACAATAAAAAAATTAAAATGTCATATTTTAAAATTAAAATATTAATATAATAATTTTTAAATTATATGAGATTTGTTAATGTGTAATTATTATATTTATTTAATAGAGGTTTAGTTATAGATTTTTTTACTTGAATCTAACAAAATTATTTCAAAAAAGAATGTGATTTATTATTATTATTTAAAATGCATTTTGAATGGATAAATGAATTCACTACCCTAAAAATCTTAAGTCACTTGAATTCTATAGATTAAACAATTTAAACTCAAGTTTTTAAAAATCTTCGTATTTGATTAAAATTAATCAGAAAAAATATCGTGAAAAAATCATTTTCATTTATAAGTTAGACTAATAAATTTGCAATTCTAAGCAGTTGGCAGATTAAAAGCACTTTCTTTTAGAGTGTTGGACTCTCAATTCCCTACCATAGAAACCACTTCCAATCTTCTTGACCTATTAAGCTAGCCCAATCTAGGAGCACTTATTTCTCTTCTTTTTGACCATAGAAACCACTTCCAATCTTCTTGATCTATTAAGCTAGCCCAATCTAGGAGCACTTATTTCTCTTCTTTTTTACCATAGAAACTAGATTTTGAAGAATTAAACTTAGATTCTTTCTCCTCTCTTAAAGTCCAATAGATCGCATTGGTCTTAACTGAGGGTAACCACCACCACCATCATCATATATAAAATCTTATTGTTCTTTTATTATAAAAGATTATATATTTGTCATTGTTGTTGGTTTTTTTTTTTTTAATAATATTTATTAACTTATAATTACAAATATAATGATGATGATGATTCACTTCCAAGAAGTTCAATATGATCTATTGGACCTTAAGAAAAAAGTGATTAATTGAAATTAATTAAGATTTTGTTTTTGTGATTAAAAAAAAAACATTTAGAGATCACTATAATTTTTCGTGACTAAATAAACATCTACTTATAAGTATTAAAAACATTATTATAATTATAAATAAAAATCATATAAATAAAAAGTATCTACGTGTAGCTATTAAAAATAAAAATATTTCATTGATAATAGGAAAAAAAATCTAAATAATACCAAAATGGAAAACAATCATAAAAAAATACATAATAAAAAAAAAGTCAAAACGATATATTGTATCCAAATAAAACATAAATAATAACATAAGCAACAGAATGATGCTTGAACGAATTTTAAACCTTGGTCGGTACATGCTACAGACCATTCTTTTCGTTTCTTGAATGGAAAGGAAGAGCGAGTCAATCGAGGGAAAGGTCTTTCGAAATACAAAAAGTTAGAAGGAAGGAATAAGTTATGACACATTTCATTCCATACATTTGTTTATATAATCTTGGGAGGGCGCGAAGCTCTTCATGTGGTTCATGAAATCTCATGTGACCTAGAGCATTTGTGTGGATAACGTGACCCGGGAGCTAGTTAGCAGGCTAGATCTCAGAGAGACTCGAGTGCGTTTGTGGGTTTGAAATTGAGTTAGGATTGTAGACAGACGAGACAGCAGCGGAAGAAGCAGAATGGCATTTGGGCGTCACCATGTATGGTTATTGCTGCTATTATTATCATCTACATGTTGGATGGGATGCTCGTCCACTCTTTCACAGCACGGAGGCGAAGACTCCTATTATCACCGAGCGTAAGTGATTCCTTACTGGTCGCAATAATAACGTTAATAGTAATAGCTTAGCTCAGCTTAGATCCTATCTAATTGTTTCTCATTAAATATATTTCGTAAGATGATCCAATGCCACTCATAGAATACATACTACACTCATGGATTCCAATCTTAATTTAAGTTCAGCCCATTTTGATGGTCGATGATGATCCAATGGAAGACTAAAAGATCCAATTTGACTATTGCAATGTTGTTTGAGGATTTGGATGTTTTGGGTTTAGTTGTTGGTTTTGATCATTCAGGCTGTAAGAAGAATCCTCGTAGTGCGTATTTGCAGAGACATATGTATAGATGTGTATGCTGTTAGGTTGATTATATGAGCGAATATGTCTTTAATTTGGGTGTCTTCTCCATTCAATTCTCATATAATATCAATGGATCTAAATTGCCCATTATGTTTCAACTTTTCTGTGTGTACTTCATTGTACATGTTTCCTTGAATTTATTGAAATCCTAGCTCGTTCAGGTCCTTCTCTTTTATAGGGCAAGGGGTTGGAGTGGGAAATGAAGACATTCAGAGATCTTGGATTGAGGAACCAAATAAGTGGAAACTTGAAACTGTTTTTTATGAAGCCATGATTCAAGAAAGTGCTTTGTAGATCTGTAATAAATCCTTGCACCTTTTTCTTTGATAGAAAGATGTAAGAAAAAGTCGCGACAGAGGACGATCACATGTTAGTTGGTCTGAAAGTTGTCTGTCAGGATTTAGGGATGAAATAAACTCTGTAGATATTGGCAATCAAAATCTATCAAGGAATTGTGGGACAAGTTGAGTACCCATGGTCATCATAAACTTGATCTATCTATTTTACGTTAAAAGTATATTTGCAAGGAGTTGCTAGCACATCCAATGTTGCGCTAATTTCCTTGCTGTATATTGTGAATTCACGAATTATACAGTTGAAACTTTTGTTTGGGCCTTTCTCTATTTAAAAATGGAAGGTAAATGGGATAGACAGGGGATTAAGGACTTCAGATGGAGACAAAATAGCATCAATGAAATTCTCAGGCAATGAGTAAAAAGTTAAAGATAACTCAGATTTGCAGGGCTTCCTCCAGTTAGAGTTAGTAGTGAGCAGCGTCCACTCATCTTTCTCTGAAATTAACAGTCCAGTGTCAACAATTGAGGAAATTTTGATAAACTCTCTCAGTAGCTATGCAGACTCACTTTCAAGTTTTAACACCTCAGTATCCTTACTATTAGATAGAGTGGAGTTATCATAAGATCTAAAATAGGGATTTTATTTTTTTAATCTCATGAATTATATCATTTCTTTTCCTGCAAATAACCTAGCAACGATGTCATTTTTTTTTATCTTTGATCAAGGAAATCTGAAATTCCATTGAAGTTCGGTATAACTAATCAGTGTGCAATCTGATTTTCTTCTCTTTTGATTTTGTTTTTTCAAAATGTATTCTTCGTGAAGTTTCATTTGGAATACATTTTCCTCCAAATGCCTTTGTGGGCAAATGATCCAGTTTACGGTGTTTTTAAGAGTTGTTGATTTCTTTGAAGTTGAATAAGAGGCAACATTAGAACCTTGGTGTCATTTGTACAATCCTGTTGACTTCTGAGTCATGGTAAAAAGTTAAAACAATCACTAATGTCACTTTTCCTATATATAGATGTAGATATAAAATAAATAGTCCTTTATTTTTTAATTGAAACCTAAAATTCTGTCATTATATGAATTATAACAGGCATTTCATTGTTGACTTTGTATTCTATTAATTAATAAAGATCTCTACCAGCCAGTGATGTTCATAATGCGATGAAAGACCTGCAACCAGATTTTACATCAGGATCAACGAATAGCACAAATAACAGATTTTTTTTTCAATTGTGTCTATCCAACAATGCCTATGCCGTTAAAAAGGTTTTTTTGGGCGGTATATTGTGGGTGATACAAGATCACTGATCACTATTGGAGACTGTCAGATTTTGTGTTGTCTAGGCATCACCATGGTGTCTGTTTTACTAATCATGGCAATGTGATGGCTTCTACGAGCCTTCATATTGCAAAACAATGGTGGGTTACCAATTAAGTTCATTCGGTTCAGGTATCTGTTATAGTGTTGGGAAAATGACTGATTTTTAACAGAAATCCTGAAGTACTGTTAAAGCCTCTGGATCAGACATTTTCTCCTGTAACCCCTGCTGTCACCCACATTGTCTTTGTATCTCTCTGGTTCTGACCTGATTGGCATTGTGTGTCTCTGTTGTAGGATGTCTTGCACCCATGCACTGAATCTGAACTGTGGGAAAGAGTGTTAAAATATGATGTCTGAACAATGTTATCAGACCTGGCCAAGTCAAACTAGTTTATGGAAAAAACAGTCTGAGCTGGCTGCACAAGAGGACACAATGATATGGATCAAGCCAGGGAAAAACCCCAAGATGGGAAAACCCTTGATCAATTCTTCTTATTATCAATATCAAATGTTCGACAAAGGAAGAGTACAATAATTTAAAGTCAAAATAACTTGACAATTTGGAGATCCAATGTCACTGACCTAGACAAGTAGATGACCCAATCAAAGACTCTAATTCTGGCATTCTGTCTCAGTGATCAGATGGTACCTTCCTGAAGTGAGGTCTGGTTAGGGCTTCTTGTAAATCACTACTATCCCACTCAACTATTCCGAAACTCCTCATTTCAGCTGCGGTCTTTTCTTGGCCAACATGATGGTGCCCTTCGCTGGCTCTAAGGGTTGGACAGAACCCTTGTTAGGTATTTCGTCCTCCTTATATATGCTGGTGAATGCCTGCGGCCTTTTCTGAAGCATCAGATCTGTAGTGCGGCTTTACTAGAAGGGAGATCTGTAGTGCCTTGCATTGTCCACAAGCCAGCCCACAAATTCGGCCTATCTTACTGCTCTTGAAATCAGACCTGCAATAACGAATTTACCCATACAAAGAGACCATAATTCTCCTCAAGACCAGCGGCTGTCCTATCTGAAGCATCTCGGCCTTGTTGCAGAAGAAGAACCCAAAAACAGATAGCCCTTCGTCCTCCTAGAGCTCGGCTACCTCAGACATACATTGGAGCCTTTAGGATTTATCAACTGAGGTTGGAGGACACCTCTATATATACAAATTGCAGAGGGTCAAGAGACATGACGTTTGGGCTTCATGAGCCTACATGGAAGTGAGGTCGACCTTGACAATTTGCATATGAGTGACAATAAATTCAAAAACACATTTCTCCTTGTCCAAATTTGATGATCTTTAGGTCGATTTTGGTCCTCTCGAAAAGAGGTATTTAATGCAATAATCATCTTCATCAAATGAGCTGTCCAAAGTGGAATTTGGCCCTAGTTACCAATTTCAACAACATGAAAATCATTAGTTGGCCAAGCCTGTTTCAGCCTGCCAGTAGGTCCAAGGCCTGGAGAAAATTAGAGAAAAAATTCATAACCCAACTACACCCTAATTCTGCCTTAGTAAAGGTCCCACCCACCTATCACTTCCCATTTCACTTCTCAATTCGACTTTTTGGAGCTGCAGTTTAGATGATGGAGGAAAAAGCAAAGGAATGAAGAACTCGAAACCTTGAAGGCATAACAAAATCTTGAACCCCCCTACAGTTTGGTGACCATTCTGCTAGACCTTGCAATGGAGGTGATGATTTGGCACTTTGGAATGGAATTAAATCTTTGGCATCAACAGTGGATGAACTACAAATGAGCAACTACAACAACCCAGTACCATCTAGGACCTAGAGTTTAGGTTGGGAAGGCTGAATTGGACAATCAACAACTCAGAAAATTAGATCAAGCAATACCAATCGTGGAATTGCACGTTGAAAAATTTGAGTGGGGAAATTGGCACCTTATGAAACACAAAACAGTCTCAAGAAGAATACTCCTTGTGACAACAATATCTAGCACTCGTAATGTGTGAAAGTCCCAAGCACAAGGTGTTAGTTTGTGTAACAAGGGAGGTCTACCTGCTGTCACCACAATAGCACTTCCTCTCTCTTTAGGTTGGTTCCTCTACAACTCAAGGGGGTGTCTCGACTCTCTACAAAATCCTAAGTCTGATTAGTTCAAGCGTATAAATGTAGTGTTTTTGGATCAATGTGTTTGATGTTGGAAATCTTATTAAGGTGTTTAAAAGAAAGGCGTGTGGAGGTTCCAAACAAAGTTTCAAGTCTTATTTAGGTAGCTTGCATTAGGTTCTTAGACTTGCTCGATATCTGAAACTTTAATGACATTGCAATGAAGTTAAGTTTCAGATTTGCAAATAAACAAAGTAAATGCACAAGTAAAATAAAGTAAATGAAAGTACAATGCTCAAATACAATTCTAGAAATAAATCTGTGTTCAAATTAGAATGCAAGATGCAGAATTTTGTCAATGAAACTTTCAAATGCAAATTTCAGAACGCTATGAATTGAGGCTAAATTATGGTCATAAGATGCAAATTTTATACCTCAAAAGATTATGGAAATTGAATTTTCTGCAATAAATCAATTGCTGGAAACAGCAATTAATTAATGCAGAAAATAATACGCAACTTCCGAAATGTTGGAATTGAGATTTTGCCTCATTATGATGCAAGAAATAAGTTTCCTAGGGAAATGCAATGTTGACAATAAATTCTGAATTGGAAGATGAAATCTATGAAACAACAATCAGAAATTTTAAATTTTAAATTTCCAGCAGGCAAAGAGCTAGCTTATATTCCAAATTCAAGAATCCTTGGTATATATGCTAGCTGGAAAATCAAATTTCTGATCTAAGTTAAATGTTGGAAATGCACCAAACTTGAGACAAAAGTCCAAGTAAAATTTCCAGCAAGGCTAATGGGTGATCTAGTCTAGTTTAGGATTAACAATTTAAGTTCCTAGACTAAAACTATTGTTAGAAATTAAGAAATTTCTGAAATAGATAATAAATAGAAGTTAAAAATGACCTAAAACAGAAATAAAATTAATTTTCAACGAACTAATTATAACGAAAGTAATTTGAAAAATCTAAATTTGGATGTATGAGGGAGATAGACTAGTGCCTAGCTAATCCTTGGTCTAATGGGGTCTTTTAACTTTAGTCGCAGGGCCTAACCTAGTATAGATGTAAGGGTTCTAAAGGTTGGCCTAAAGCATGCCACAAAGCTTCCTATTTGGCTGGAAATTAGAATATAATTCATGCAAGGAAATATCCAAAGATGATCACTTCAGAATTAAATTAATTGTTTTAATTCCCTGTTGTTTCTATCCTAGTTACTACCATTTCTGAAAACAACAAGAGTAGAAATTGCCTAAAGTATTTAAACAAAATATCAAGGGTTAGAGAAGTTCATACTTAGCTATACACCTTGAAGAATTTCTTACTTGATGTTCTTGATCCAATCCTTTGCATGCAGCATAAATGCTCCAATCCAACACAATTTACTCAAAATATTGGCCTTACACAGCACCAAAGTAAAATATACCCAAAATATGTTCCAAGAGAAATAGTTCTACTATAGCCCACTCAACAACCCTTACAAATGAGGGAAGCCTCTTATTTATAGAGTTCAAGGCTCAACCATCTCAAATAAAATAATTATATCTAAGTGATCATCTTTGATGAGTCAAACAAATATTAAAATAATATTATAAGGCTTTGGGAATTGGTCATCAAATAATTTTTTCAACCTCATCATGTGAGAGTTGAATAGCCTAGGGCATCTGCTTAGGAGAGACATCTCACAAATAATAATAGAAAAACAGTAAGAGAGGTGCGCCCTAGGGAGTGTTGCAAAGTGGTTGCAACCACCTCCCAAAATATTAAGAGATATCTTCAATAAGTGCACTCTCCATGAATAACAAGAACCCTGTCAAATATGGATGTCCAAATAATTAGTAGTCCATCAAGGAAGGCATGCCATTCCTAACATAGCAAGAGACCTAGTCCATGGAATAAATTAATGATATCCATGAGATCCCTACTCAATGCAAGTCTTGAAATGTTTGAAGAATCTTTTCAAAATAGTGAGGGAGCTTAATTTCCAAGTCAAATGTTACCATCAATGTGAAAACAAGGTGTGAACAAAGTCATTTCGTACCTGAAAGTTGACCTTATAGTGGAGCGTGTTGCTGCATGTACTAGTACCCTTGTGAAAAGTCCCAATGTATGTGTTAACTAGGGCAACAAAATGGGAAATGCGCCATTGTCACTTCGGTACAATTTCCCCTTCACTTTAGGTCTGCTTCTAGAAGCCAAGGTGAATATACTATTTGATTAAGTGGATCTCTTTAAGTGATTTATGATCATATAAGCTTACGATTTACTTTAATGAAACCACAGCATGTGTATGAAAATTAAACAACGTTCCACCAAGTTTCTTGGATTGGGAAGCACAGGTGTGAGAGACACACATGGGGGACATGTGGAAGCACCCCCAAAATTTAAGGGGAATTTAGGGTGGACGGGAGGACTCAAGGTCGCTAGCATAGAGGTCCACATCTTTAAAAAATATAAAAATAAAAATAATAATGATAAAATCCCAACAATAACAATTCATCCCATGCAAATTCATTGTCGTGCAATGCAAGTAGTAAATAGTGATATAGTACTAAATTTAAATTTGTAAATGTGATAAAGATGATTGAGATTTAGATTTGGTAATGGAATACATTGATTCATAAACCATAGGCATATACTAAGAAAAATAGTAGATACTAGGGTTTGAAATAGTAAATTGAAATTACTCGAAGTAAAAAATATTAAAGACTGACAAGTCAAGGACTCGGTTTGAGGTCATCAGTATCTAAGGTAAAGACTCAAATTTAAAACTGAAAATTATCAATGGACAATGGACATTGAAAATAAAATGAGCATCAAGGAATGGAAGTGAATAAAAGGTGAATAAAACTGAAAGCAAGGTAGGGTTTTCTCATATATTGTTTTTGTTTTTATTTTTATTTTTACTTTTAATTTTTTATTTTTTCATGCCTTTATAGACAAATTTTAGGGGGATGCCTAGAAGCACCGATTTTCTAGGGGGGAACACACATAAGTCCCCCTTTTCTAAGGGGGCATCTTTAAGTTCCTCTTTTGTGGGGGGATGCTTAGAAGCATCCCTTTTATGGGGGGACGCTCAGAAGCACCGCTTTCTAGGGGAGATGCCTATAAATCCCCCTTCTAGGGAAACACATTTTGTACACTAAGGAAATGTTGCCCTTGTGTTTCCCATAACTGGGGATGTGGGGAAATGTTTCCCTGGGTGTCTCCCTATCCCAGTAGTGTGGGAAACGTAGGGGGTGTGTCCCTGTGGAACATTGTAATTAAAAACACCATGATTTTAATAAGTGATAAAATGCTTTAAAAATGATTGGTTATAAACAATAGCATAAATCACCAATATATCCACTTGAGAAAGAGGGCTAGGAGCTAGTGGATGTATGTGTGAAATCTAATTTAAAAGATTAACAATGTTGAACACTTCAGATTTGAATTTAGATAATTATCTCTCAACAAATAAAACTTCAAAGAGAGAAGAGCCATTTTAAGCTACCTTTAAGGCACAAGAGTTAAACCAATTAGAATAAATCAATGGTGCAATCTGTGCTTTGATTACCAATTGATCATATGCTAAAGAGAGGACAAAATCAAGGATGTCCTCAACTTCTAGGTCTCTTATATGATGAAATAATGCAAAAATTTCAGATTAGAAGCACAGAAGAGACCATTCAAGGGAGAGACTCCGAGAGAGTATGCACTAAAAGCAAGACGTCTTGAATGATTTCACTTGGGAAAGAAATAATAAATATAACATGTAACGTAACAACAGCCCAACAATTGTTAGAAACAGGCTCTAAAGATGTATAACAAAGAAATAAGCAAGAACTTGTAGAATAGATGGTGGATCCCCCTATGGTTTCCACTGTTAGCACTTGGAATTCAGTAATAAAATCTCCAAATGAAATATAAATAATTATAAGTACATTAGATATGTAAGATAAACTTGTCGAAGCAATCTAGAAATGAAATGGAGGACAGGGACGAGTAAGAATACACCTTTGAGCACCACTTGTAGTGCTAGGGTTTCACCAAATCTGATTTTTATTGCTGTAATTTATTTCCAGATTTGAGAAATGCCTTAACAACCTACAAAATGTTAGATTAGTCAGTGAAGAACAAATCTACAAGGACTGTTCCTGCAAAGTCTAGCATGCTAGTGCAAAGACTCACTAGACACTCTAGAGTCTAGGTCAAGGGCAACAATGAGATCGAGAACCACTGTCATCTTAGTGGCTGATGGTCTGCTGCTTTATGGATGGATATTTTCCCCACAAGGGAGGCTTCAAGCACCCAAGGATTTATCACTTTAAGTGTGTTTCCACATTCTTGGGTTGCTTCAAGGACACTCCAAACACGTCTTTCTGCATTTTCTGCATTATTTTGCAGATCTGGAATTGTTGGACAGCAGCAAACTTGTCCCAATCAGGTCACAAATCAAGTTGTAATCAAGGGTAAATCACCTCTCTTAAGTTTTGTGCCTTTCTCTCACTCTCAGGATTCCAAGGTTATCTTTATTTGAGTATTTTGAGTGAGTTGTACTTGCTGGTTTGTATTTTCTGCTGGAGAATATTATATATCAGACTTGGAATTTGGTACATTTTTAACTTACAAACTTCATTATATTGAGTGCTTATAGGCATTGGTCTTCTAGGATCATCGGTGAAGTGTGTGTAGATTGGGATAACCTCAGGCGGTATTTTAGGAGTTGGCTTAAAGTGAGAGGAGAGTGGGCTAAGGTGACAGTGGGTGCATCTACTGTGTGCTTACGATTTAATACTTGACCAAACTTTGCCAAGGTTGCTAATTCAGGTGGTGACAAGATCTTTGGTCACAACTTGTATGTTTTTTCCACTAGTAGGCGAGACAAGGAAAAGAGTGATTCACTTGATGTAATCTATTCAGTTGGTTTGCATAACAGTTGAGACTAGTGTCATAACACCTCCCATAGAAAAACAACTAGGCATCTTTGATTGGGATAGAGAAAGAAAGTAGTGAGGGAACCTCTTGAGACTTGGTAAAAGTAGTGAAACCTGCTTATGATTTCATAGTAATTGGGACATTTGAAGATGAGGTGTGACTTTGAATTGACTTCCTATATCATATATGTGACAAAGTTGACAAATCCTCTTTAATCATAGGATGTAATGCTCTATCTCAATTTGGTGTTGTTGAGCGTTCAAGAGGTATCCTAAGGCTATCTGTCTAATGTCTCTGCATTTATGTAGGTTTGATATAAGATTGTCACTCGGTTGCATGAGGTGCTTGTTGCCCTTTAGGCAACTTCCATAGATACACACTCAGTAGATGTGTCTTGTTGCCGGTTGGACGAGATTTTCTTATTAGCCTGGACCTGCTATCCTCCACTCATCAGTTACATTCCTGTGCTCATCGGTCATTCACATAGCCTATATGTGACGAACCTTGTGACATAGCCTTATATGTGACAAAGTTGACAAATCCTCTTTAATCATAGGATGTAATGCTCTATCTCAATTTGGTGTTGTTGAGAGTTCAAGAGGGATCCTAAGGCTATGTGTCTAATGTCTCTGCATTTATGTAGGTTTGACATAAGATTGTCACTCGGTTGCATGAGGTGCTTGTTGCCCTTCAGGCAACTTCCATCGAGACAAACTCAGTTGATGTGACTTGTTGCCACTTGGATGAGATTTTCTTATTAGCCTGGACCTGCTATCCTCCACTCATCTGTTACATTCCTGTGCTCATTGATCATTCACAATGGTGTATCGTTTCCCCATCCCCCTGATCTCAGATGTGCTAGATGATAGTGGTTGGTATGGTTTCATTGCTTAGCCTCATTTCAAAATAACACTAGGGTTTCATCTTGTTGTATAGATGTTAGCATTAGAGGGATTCTTTCTCACTTTTAACTTAGAATGTTACCATGTTACTACTAACCATTGGGACATAATTACTTTTGGATAAGTGTGCCATTAAGCTAGACCACTAGGTACTGCCAGGAAATCAAGTTAGGTAGCGTGAACATATCCTTTCCATACTTAATATTTTACATTAAACACCTTTCATTCTTCATCCCATCCCTAATTCCCCGGCAATGACGCCAAATTTTTATCTCTTAGGTTTTCCCTTTGGCTGAAGTCTGCTTTGTCTTTCCAACTGAAGGATTTTATTTTGCATACCCTGGTTTGCTGTTGGAGAGATTTAGTCTCTTTTGAAAAATTTGCTCCATTGGTATTATTTTCAGCCTTAATTTTGGATGAAGAAGGCCTAGAAGGGTTGAATGGTTTGACCTTAGATGATTGTAAGTTCTCTTCTATCTTAGTAGCATACTCCTTGGCTGCCCCTAGAGTTGTTGGGGCTTTATCTCGCAACAGGAAACCAGGTTGTCCCTCAAATGCTTTGGTGTAATGGAGCAAGATCATGTCATTGTTTGGTTTCAAGTTGTCAGGGAAATCTGCTATCAATTTGTCAAACCTATCATCAAATTCCTTAACAGTTTTGTTGTCCTTCTTCGTCATCTCATAGAGTTGTGTGAGTATTAAGATAGTGTCCTTTCTTACTGATTTGTCAAATCTATCATCAAATTCCTTAACAGTTTCATTGTCCTTCTTCGTCACCTCATAGAGTTGCGTGAGTATTATGATAGTGTCCTTTCCAACTGATTTGTCAAATGTATCATCAAATTCCTTAACAGTTCCGTTTTCCTTCTTCGTCATCTCATAGAGTTGCATGAGTATTAAGATAGTGTCCTTCTAACTGCCCATTTCTTCATGAAAGCATCATGGAAAGCTTTCCAATCATTAATGCTATTATCAGGGAGACAATTGAACCAAGTTCTAGCATTTCCAACTAAGCTTTTAAAGAGAACAACTTCATGACCACATCCTTTTCTTCATTTGATACATCGTGTTCACCTACTTGTAAAAATTCTCAAGGTTTGTTTCAGCCTTAACTGTGTCATCACCAACAAACATGGGTAACCATTTCTCATATATTTCAGGCATATTGTGAGGATAACCGTTAATTTTGGACATGTCAAGTGGCTTGTAAACAATCTTTACCCAAGGATTAACACTTTACAGTAGCCTTTCGGACCCTGGAAAAGTCTATAGAAGAATAAAGACGTTTCCCACACTTCCTCTGTTGGGATTCCTGTGAATCCAAATCCTTTTGTGAGGCAAACTCAAACAGTCATCATAGGCAATAAGCCTTGGGTAAGGAATGTTTAAAAACCACTTGACATGTCCAGGGTTAGGGGTTATCCTCACCAAAGATGAAAAAATCGCGATATTATCGCGATTATTTGAAATTATCGCGATTTTTTCAAGCAAAAGATATTATCGGCGATAATTTCAACGATAATTTGAAATTATCGTTAGCGTGATATTATCGCGATAATTACGAAAAAATCGCGATTATTTCAGTAAAAATCGTGGGCCCATCAAATAGCAACCCTATAAGTTCAAAAATCGATTTTTTTTTTTTGTCATTTTTGCAGCCCTCTCATTTTCCTGACACACCCTGTTGGCAGTTCATGGTAATGTTAAATTCTTAAAGTAAAAGTATCATACTTTTACTTAAATTTTTAACATTACCATGAAATGACTCAGGATGTTTAAGAGTGGTTTCGACCTCATTGGATTTCATATGGAGAAACTAGAATTTTAGATTTCACTCAAAATTCAGCAGACTTAATGGTTTTCATGGTTTCATGGTTTGGGGATTTTCATTGTTTCCATTATTCTATTATGTGTAAGGGTATGAGATTGACATTTGATCAAGAGTATGAAGTCCTTTAAGAACCTTGATGTTGGTGGCATTGATTGTTGAACTTTGTTGATGTTGGTGGTATTGATTGTTGAACTCCCCTACTGTGGCCTTAACAAGAATGTACCCTTCACTCAAAGGAAAACAACTTGTTAGGCATGTTAATCTTTTTCTACCGCATTTTAAGGTTGAGCAACTAAACCAAGACTTTGAGCTAGATGATGCTTATATCTCTCATGATGATCCCATTTCTAGTAGAAGATGAATCAATGGATGAGTTTCATGAGGAGGGAGGAGAAGGGAGCAACAACAGAGGGAGTGAGGAGCAACAGTTTAGAGGAGGAGGTGATTCACCTACCTCCGCTATCTAAGAGAGGACGTGGTTCACCTCCTTACTCCTAGTGTTTCAGATCCTGAGCACAACAATCCATTGCCGCCCCGCCAACTCTTGTCTAGAGGGAAAGTCATACATTTTCTCGCAAGAGGGGCGAGGAAATCAAAAGAGATAGTTATTTGGTGCATTCCTTTGTATATGACATTATGACTCATGATATGAGATACATTATTATATTTTTTGCTGATATTTTGAGGTTGAGTTGACTCTTGAGACTCAGGACTTAGTATTCAGGACAGGATTCAGTTTTATGTGTGATGTAGCACTAGACATGATATTACACATCTTATATATTAGTTTTTTTTCATATTTATGTGTCAATGCATTTATTTTATGCTGTAGATGCTTTAGATATTAAAAAAATTGAAAAAAAATGAATATTTTTGTATGTGCCGATTTTTTCCCGATTTTTACGATTTTTTCCGATTTTTCCCCTCGGCGATAATATCTCGATAACAATTTTTTCATCTTTGATCCTCACAATATGCCTAAAAAATATGAGAAATGGTAACCCAAGTTTGCTGGTCACAGTTAAGGCTGAAACACACCTTGAGAATTTTTACAAGGAAGTAGGTGAACACGATGTATCAAATGAAGAAGAGGATGTGGTCATGAAGTTCTTCTCTTTAAGCTTAGTTGGAAACACTAGAACTTGGTTCAATGGTCTCCTTGATAATAACATTGATTGGAACGCTTTCCATGATGCTTTCATGAAGAAATAGGCAGTTAGAAAGGACTCTATCTTAATACTCACACAACTCTATGATGAAGAAGAAGGTCAACGAAATTATTAAGGAATTTGATGATAGGTTTGACAAATTAATAGTAGATTTCCCTGACAACTTGAAACCAAACAATGACATAATCTTGCTCCATTACACCAAAGCATTTGACGGACAACCTGGTTTCCTATTGCAAGACAAGGCCCCAACAACTCTAGGGGCAACCAAGGAGTATGCTGCTAATATAGAAGAGAACTTACAATCATCCAAGGTTGAGCCATTCAACCCTTCAAGGCCTTCTTCATCCAAAAGTAAGGCTGAAAATAATACCGCAAGTACTACTGTATCAACATCTGAGATGATATAATTTTTGGTCAATGCAATGAAAAAAAATGGAGGCGAACTTTTCAAAACAGACTGAATCCCTCCAACAATATGTTGATTTATGGTAGCATCGAATGTGCTCTAGGCTTGTAATTTTGTATATAGGCTAAGACACATGTATTCCATAATACCTAGAAAGAATTTTGGAAAATTCCACTTAGAGATGGTTTAATTAAATTAATTAATCGTTTTTTAATGTTTTCCTAGGTCTAAACTTACGGAAACTGATTCATTTAAAGGGTATTAATTAAACTAAGTGTGAATCATCTAGATAAAGTCATGGATCAACTCCCAGTTAATCTTAGCCTTTGATTATGTTTTAATCTTGGCCGTTGAAGGGTCAACGAAAGATTATAAGAAGGAGGGTGAGGGGCCTATGGAAAACACACTGAGCATTTGGCATTTTCGAGCTTGTGAGAGAGACACAACTTTTGATCAAGATCGAATCACTAGGGTAGGGCTGGCTAAGTGATTTCGATCTAGTGATCAGTTCCATAGAGGGGCAGATGTAGTAACTGGTCAGGAGGACCAGGAGTACATTTCAGAGAGAGAGAGGCAGCAGTGACGCAGTAGAAGCAACACAACCCTTGCATCAAAGGGGCAACAACGACAGAAGAAGAAATATTGTCCAAGATCAAGTGCTTTGGGTGTGGGGAAATGGGACATTATGCCACACAATGTCCTCTTAAGAAAAAGGACAAGGAGGAGAAGTAAGATCCTCGAGCTGGAGCTGCCAAGATTAAGGCAGAAGCTGATTGTGCTATGTTAGCTCATATTCCAAAAGGAGGGAAGTGGGCTGACTTGGAGTTGTAGATCCAGAATCTACAAGTGGCAGGATCTTTGAGTATTTCTGAACTCTTGGATCACATGAGTATTTCTGAACTCTTGGATCACATACGAGCTACGGGAGCCTTAAGACAGTAGCAGGATGGACAATTGCAGCGGAAGATGAAAAGACAATGTAGTGGCTAGCAGTACTAGAGCCTAATCAGCGCAAAGAAGGAGTAGCAGCAGCATCAGCGCAGTGCACAGTGGTGCAACGCAGTGTAGTGCAGTGCTCACGCAGTGCAGAGCAGCAACAACGCAACATATTCAGAGAGTTAGTGCAACAGTAGTTGAGCAGCAACAGCGTAGTGCACAATGGTGCAACAACATGGTTGCAGAATTCAGAGGGAGTTGCAGTACAGTAGCAGTTGGCAGCAACATGCAGAGTCAGTAGCAGTATAGATGCAACATTCGTGCAGTGTTGTGTTGAAATTTGGTTACTGGAGGACAGGTGGTTCCCTAAGGCTTTGATCTTTGGCCTAGGGAAAAGTGTCCAAAAGAATTTAATTTTTTCTCCTAAAGTGACTTCATAAAGTTATAAAGTCAAATCCAATTTAAAAGTGACTTTTAAGTGATAAAGTTACTAAAGTCTAATTTTAAAGTGACTTTAATAAAGTCAATGTGAAATTAGAAAGGAAAAGTGACTTTGGAAATAAATGACTAAGTGGGTCTTTATTAAAGTGGGGTGAATTAAAAAATCGAAAGTGAGATTTAAATGAGCATTTAATCTCAGCCCTAGATCTAAAGCTATCTTAGCCATTAGATTTAGGGATTCCCCAAAAGTCACTTAGGGTTAAGTTAAAAGAGCAAAAGGAGGGAAAATGTCATTTTATTATTTCATGAGCAGATTGAGAGAAGGAGAGAAGGAGAGCAAAGGAGATTTTTGGGTAGTGAGGAGAAGGAGGACAGAACTTGGCACACAAACCAAGGCAACACTTTAGCAAGTCCGTACAGTAAGGAGAGGCACAAATTTTGAGGCAGATTTGGGCACGTATTCCAAGGAGGCCGTACATCAAGGTTTGGCACGTATTCCAAGGAGGCCGTACAACAAGGTTTGGCACAGATTTCGAGGAGAAGGTTGCTGATTTTTTGGCACATTTTTCAAGGCAGATTTGTGCATGGAAATCAAGGCAAAAAACAATACAGTAGCTTTGCTGGTTTTTCTGCACGGAAATCGAGAAATCCGCACAACAACATTTAATGCTGTAAATTTTGGGCACGAAATTCGAGGAGGCCATACAACATTTATTGCTGTTTCTGTTTTTGTTGTGTACACGTTTTTCGAGGCGGTGGTTAAGCACGAAAAACAAGATAAGTTGTATTTATTACTTGCTGAAATTTTCTGAGTATTTTCCTCTCACTGTAAAAGCATTTTCCAAAAATAAGAAGAGCTTTCAAACTGGTTTTCCCCAAGAGTTGTAGAGGGTTTTTCCAGGGTCACATTGACCAAAAATCAGTGTGTCTATTTTCTGTGTGTGGCTGATTTATTTTGCTGAGTTTTATTTCTGCAATTTCCAGCATTTGAAAATTTCCAGAATTTGTGTTTTCAGAAAAATATTTATTTTTCAGCTTGTTGAATGTATGGCTATGGGAATGGGCATTTAACTATATGGAGAAATAAGGAGAAACTGAAAACCGGGGTGGGAAAAAGAAATTTCTACATGGTATCAGAGTTATTTTGCTGAAAATGCAGTTTGGGACAGCAAGAAGGAAAAATTATAGCAAGCTGATTTTTCACTCAGAAATTACAGCAAGCTGATTTTTCACACAGAAAATTTTACCCTTACTACAACAGTGTTATTTTCAGCTTATTTAGGACAACAAGCATGTCTTTGGGCTTGAGGGTGGAGGATAGGTTGGATGGGCATAATAACTACAGTGTTTGGAAGGAGAGAATGCAGAGTATCTTTGAGGAGGGAGAAGTCTGTGATATCATGGTGCATACTGCACAAAACCCTGTTAATGTGCCTATTGATGCTGTTCAGTTGACAACCTTTAATAAAAAGAATAACAAGTGTAAGAGATTGATTTTAGATGGAATCAAAGACCATTGCATTCCTCATGTGAGAGGAAAGAGATATGCTCATGAGATGTGGATAGCATTGACCAATCTCTACCAGAGTCCTAATGAGAACAGGAAAATGGTCCTAAGGGAGAAGCTAAAGACCATTAAGATGGGTAAGACTGATAGTGCAGCTGGATATCTCACAAAGATTACTAATGTGAAAGATGCATTGGCAGCAGTTGGAGAGGTCATTCCACCTGAGTTGGTGCGGATTGCAGTGCATGGCCTTCCTAGTTCGTGGCTGAACTTTGCTGATGGGGTTTGTGCACGTGAAACCCTTCCCACTTGGGAGAGGTTCTGGGATGATTGCATAAAGACAGAAATCAGAAAGAGCCAGCTTGGGGCAGTCAAACCAGTTGAGCAGGATGAGGATGTAGCACGTCATGTAGGCCAAGAAAAGGCAAGGAAAGAAGCAGCTTCAACAAGCAAGCAGGGGGCAAAGGCAAAGGTAAAGGTAAACAGAATTGTTTTACATTTCATCTTACAGGAAGTGTTGGAATTGTCGTAAGATGGGACACTATGCGCTTGTGTGTCTCGGGAGAAGAAGAAGAAGGGGAAGAACCGAAAGCATGGTGCAAGATCAATAGAGATAGAGGACTTACCTGGAGAAGCTGGACGGGAGTTTGGGTTCATTGTGTGTGAGTCCACTAGTGCAGGATCACCTGCCACAGAGGTTCAGAGGGAGCATGCATTTCCCTCGACTAGCGGAGCATCTTCGGGTATCTGGTATGTGGACAGTGGGGCTTCACGCCATATGACAGGAGTCCGTGAGTACTTCTTAGAGCTTTCAGAGAGTGGCACTGATATAGAGGTAGTACTCGGTGATGACAGCGTTGTTAGAGCAGTCGGTGTGGGGACTTTGACATTTAACAGGGAACCCAAACCTCCCTTGAAGGTGTCAGATGTTCTATATCTGCCAGGGATGAGGAAGAACCTCATATTCGTCTCAACTTTGGAGGACAGAGGATATGAGATATTGTTCAGGAGAGGACAGGTGCTGATATATCCAAGGGGCGCTCCAGCTGATTCAGCTAGAGTGATAGGTGTACGCCACGCAAAGGTGTACAAGTTTTCATTTCAGCCCCTTTTGGCATTGAGCAGTAGTACCGACAACAGAGCTAGCAGTTCAAAGCTGTGTGAGATTTGGCACCGCAAGATGGGGCACATGTATCATGGAGCCTTGAGGACATTGCGGGAGATCACTACAGGTGTGCCAGATTTCAGTACTGATCACTTTGATACTTGCAGAGGATGTGCGATGGGCAAGTTTGCCAAATCCCCTTTCCCGCCAGTTGACAATGCATCGACCGGGGATACTTGGATTTGATTCATTCCATGTGAGCTATGTTGGATGTCTCCATGTTTCCTTGAGGATATGAGTATTATGTATTTATTCATTGATGATCACCCATTTGGATTTATTTCTTGAAGACCAAGAGTGAGGTCTTCAAGCGGTTTCAGGAGTTCAGAGCTCTTGTGGAGACCCAGACAGGTCAGAAGATCAAGTACCTGAGGTCAGGTAATGGAGGTGAGTACACCCTTGGAGAGTTTGTTGATTATCGTGTGGAGGCAGGCATTAGGAGGGAGTTCAAAATTCCTTACAACCTCCAACAGAACGGGTTTGTGAAGAGGAAGAACAGATCCATTGGAGGGGCTGCCAAATCCATGCTACATGATCAGGGGCTACCATTGTTTTTGTGGGCAGAGGCTTGCAACACTACTATATATTTGCAGAACAAGAGTCTGCATCATGCCTTGGGTCATGTGACTCCAGAGGAGGCTTTTTCTGGGAAGAAGCCTAATGTTTGTCATCTTTGTATCTTTGGTTTTATTGCATACACCTATGTACCCAAGGAGAAGAGGACCAAACTAGAGCCCACTGCAGAGAAGGGTATCTTTGTGGGCTATAGTGAGACCTCGAAATCCTTTCGAATTTATATTCCCGCACTGAGGAGAGTTGTTTTCAGGTGGGATGTGAAGTTTGAGAAGGATAGGGCTTTCAGGAGGTCACAAGAGTTAGAGTATCTGGATCACTCGACTCCTCAGAGTACTGAAATGCTCAGGATCAGAGGATCCGTAGAGGTACATCGACATTTGTCAGTCCGTTAGTGAGCGTGGCTCACAGAGTCGAGGGGTGAGGCTTTGGCAAAGATGCGTGAGTGGGGTCACAGAGCAGTTCACAGGGTAGTCCACTGATGGACAGTTCACATGGTACTTCAACATCTACGTGTTCGTTCAAGAGAGGACAATGTAATGCATGCCGGTAATTAGCCCCGGTGAGGAGGAGGAGTTTCAATCTCCAGTGGGAGAAGTGTGCTTAGGGAAGAGGAAGCCTAAGTGGCTTCAGGATACCTTGAGAGAGGCCACATCTGTTGCTGGGCCTAAGAGGCCGGTCAGAGAGAGCAGACCACCTGAGAGGTTTTGTAGCTATATGGCAATGGTTGCCAACATCCTTGACTCTGAGCCTTCTAGCTATGAGGAGGCAGCTAGCCAGCAGGTCTGGAGAGAGGCCATGCAGGAGGAGTATTCTTCTATCATGAAGAATGATGTTTGGGAGGTGGTGCCGAGGCCCGAGGGCAAATCCGTGGTTACTTCCAGATGGCTTTACAAGGTAAAGCATGCTGCAGATGGCAGCATTGAGAAATTCAAAGCGAGGTTTGTGGCTAGAGGGTTCTCCTAGGTAGAGGGAGTTGATTATGAGGAGACCTTCACTCCCGTGGCTCGATATACTTCGATCCGCTCCATTATATCGATAGCAGCAGAGATGGGTTGGAAGATCCACCAGATGGATGTGAAGACCGCATTTCTCAATGGCTTCATACAGGAGGAGGTGTACATTGAGGAGCCACAGGGCTTTGAGGTGCATGGGAAGGAGTCCCATGTGTGCAGACTGAAGAAGGCCCTTTATGGCCTGAAGCAAGCTCCCAGAGCTTGGTACTCCAGGATAGATACATACTTGCAGGGGATGGGTTTCACAAAGAGTGAGGCAAATCCAAACCTTTACTATATTGTGATAGGTGAGGAGCCTCTCATTCTGGTGCTGTATGTGGATGACTTAGTCATTACAAGTGCAGAGAGACTCATAGAGCACTGCAAGAGAGATCTTGCGGCGGAGTTTGAGATGAAGGACATCGGCTTGATGCATTACTTTTTGGGTTTGGAGGTGTGGCAGGAGGAGGGGCATTTCTTCCCGGGGCAGGGGAAGTATATTGTGGACATCCTTGGCAGATTCCACATGGAGGATTGTAGACCCATGTTGACACCGATGATCACCAATTGGAAGAAGCTTCACGCTTCAGATTTCGAGTTGGTGGACCCCACATTGTATAGACAGCTGATTGGTTCCTTGATGTATTTGGTCAACACTAGACCAGATATATGTTTTGCAGTCAACACGATGAGCCAGTTCATGTGTGAGCCCAGGAGGGTGCACTGGGTTGCTGCAAAACACATTTTGCAGTACTTGTAGGGGATAGTGGATTATGGTCTGGATTATAGGCAGGGTGATGGAGTGAGATTGGCAGGTTACACTGATTCCCTTACACTGATTCTGATTGGGCAGGTTGTGCTTTTGATAAGAAGAGCACTTCAGGGTGCTGTTTTGGGTTGGGTTTGGCAGTGGTGTCGTGGTTTAGTCGGAAGCAGCAATCAGTAGCATTGAGTTTAGTGGAAGCAGAGGACATGGCAGCCAGTCTAGCTAGTTGTGAGGCCATTTGGCTTCGCAAGATGTTGTTTGGCTTATTTGGTCAGTCGTTGAGACCTTCAGTGATTTACTATGATAATCAGAGTTGCATTAAACTCACGGAGAATCCAGTATTTCATGACAGGTCAAAGCATATCGGGATCAAATATCATTTGATCAGAGACTATGTTTAGAAGGGAGCTGTGAAGCTTGAGTATATTCCCACTGATGAGCAGGTTGCAAATATTCTTACCAAAGCCTTACCACGGGGCAAGCATGTCTACTTCAGAGACAAGATGGTGTGGTAAGGAACACCTTCCTCGGTGAGAGGAAGTGTTGAAATTTGGTTACCCGAGGACAGGTGGTTCCCTAAGGCTTTGATCTTTGGCCTAGGGAAACGTGTCCAAAAGAATTTAATTTTTTCTCCTAAAGTGACTTTATAAAGTTTTAAAGTCAAATCTAATTTAAAAGTGACTTTAAGTGATAAAGTTACTAAATTCTAATTTTAAAGTGACTTTAATAAAGTCAATGTGAAATTAGAAAGGAAAAGTGACTTTGGAAATAAATGACTAAGTGGGTCTTTATTAAAGTGGGGTGAATTAAAAAAAAGAAAGTGAGATTTAAATGAACATTTAATCTCAGCCCTAAATCTAAAACTATCTCAACCATTAGATTTAGGGATTCCCCAAAAGTCACTTAGGGTTAGGTTAAAGGCGGAAAAGGAGGGAAAAGGTCATTTTATTCTTTCATGAGCAGATTGAGAGAAGGAGAGAAGGAGAGCAAAGGAGATTTCTGGGCAGTGAGGAAGAGGACAGAACTTGGCACACAAACCGAGGCAGCACTTTAGCAAGTCCATACAGCAAGGAGAGGCATAGATTTCGAGGCAGATTTGGCCGCGAGTTTCAAGGCAGACCGTACAATAGATTTGGCACATATTCCAAGGAGGCCGTACAACAAGGTTTGGCACAGATTTGGAGGAGTAGGTTGTTGATTTTTTGGCACATTTTTAAAGGCAGATTTGTGCACGAAAATTGAGGCAGAAAACCATACAGTAGCTTTGCTGGTTTTTCTGCTCGAAAATCGAGAAATCCGTACAGGAGCATTTAATGCTGTAAATTTTGGGCACGAAATTCGAGGAGGTCGTACAACATTTATTGCTTTTTCTGTTTTCGTTGTGTACATGTTTTTCGAGGTGGTGGTTAAGCACGGAAAACGAGATAAGTTGTATTTATTACTTGCTGAAATTTTCTGAGTATTTCTCTCTCACTGTAAAAGCATTTTCCAGAAATAAGAAGAGCTTTCGAACTGGTTTTCCCCAAGAGTTGTAGGGGGTTTTTCCAGGGTCACAATGCACATTGACCAAAAATTAGCGTGTCTATTTTCTGTGTATGGCTGATTTATTTTCCTGAGTTTTATTTCTGCAATTTCCAGCATTTGAAAATTTCCAGAATTTGTGTTTTTAGAAAAATATTTATTTTTCAGCTTGTTGAATGTATGGCTATGGGAATGGGCATTTAACTATATGGAGAAATAAGGAGAAACTGAAAACCGGGGTGGGAAAAAGAAATTTCTACATGTTGGTGAGCAACATCAACAACACAACAGTAGATGTTAAAGAAGTCAGAGCAACACATAGAGTTGTATTGCTAGAGCACTTTCTTCGCTAAGAGGGAGTGTTGATTTATGGTAGCATCAAATGTGCTCTAGCACTTTCCACTTAGAGATGGTTTAATTAAACTAATTGTTAACACCATGTTAAAACACACACATGGTGTATGAGGAAGATGAACACACACACACAAGAGACTCAACACAATGAAGGATAAGCGTGAGGCTTTCTTATTTTCCATTATACAAAGATGTACATTTATAGTACAATGGTGTGACTCTTGGTTTCACATTCCAAGGTCACTTGGACTCCATTGTGACTTTTCGCATTCCACACCTATCCATGTAGGATTAGGTGTTCCAACATCCCCCCTTAATCCGAAGGGGTATGTGTGAGTCCAAGAAAAGAGTTGTAATACAAATCTGCAAAGTATACATGGCAGCACTTGGCTGAATCAACTCTCTGAAATGTTGGAAAAAGGAGGTGGTTTTAGGATGACCACAAACACTGGAACGCAAAACTTGTTGCAGTTCCCGGAACTCTTCCAAAACTGGCAAGAAGCTGAAGGCTTCTGCTAGATGAATTGTCCCTCATAAAAAAGGGAGACCTTCGACCTAAAAGAAGGGAGGTCTACGACCTATGGTGGTTTTAGGTTGTCCACCAACCAAAGATGATGGTTTTAGGTTATCCACCAACCGAAAATGATGGTTTTAGGTTATCCACCAACCAAAGATGATGGTTTTAGGTTATCCACCAACCGAAAATGATGGTTTTAGGTTATCCACCAACCGAAGGTATGCTCATGGGCATCCGTGTCTCTGGCTACATCTCTGAATCCGGAATGATGAATTGTGGCTCAGGCTCGCTTGAACTGCTAGCTACAACTCTGAACATGGAATGAGAGATTGTGGCTCAGGCTTGCTTGATCTGTCGTCGAAGCTTGTACATGACCACCATTTTCCCCCTTGTCAGGGACAAGGTGAGATGATGGCGAAAACTCAACTGCAAGTTTGCTCAATATTCGTGAACAAGTTCTAACATGTGTCGTAAACATCTTCTTGGCTGTTGATGCCCATTGCCAAGAAGCGATCCATCCAAGATGAATCTTGGTTCTTGCAGGAGGCTTGTGTCTGAAGCATCTGTCTGAAGAATGAGTGTGCCGACCACAGTGCTTGCATGGATGAAGATCAAAACGGTGATCTTTCATGTGGCCAACTCGATCACAGTGTTGGCATTTCACAATCTGTTGTGGAAGTGGAATAGGATCTGGAACAGCTGCAGGTGAACTGTCATACAAGAATCCGACACTCTGAAATATGATGGGCTTTGTGTAGTCTGGAATATGAAAGGTCACATCCTTGTCATATCCAAGACCAGTTCGGTGCTTGTTGTGGACAAGCTCTTCCCAAGGTCTGATGATGGGCTTGAGAAGTGCAGGTTGAACTGCTGCATCTGCATGTACATCTGCTCTAGTACAATGAACTGAATGTGAATCAACTGAAACTTTGTTGACTTGCTGCTGATGGGAGTCTTTCACAATGTTCTGAACAGAAACAGGTTCAGAATGGTGACTCTTTCGCTGAAGTTCATCTCGTTGGAGCTGAGATTCCAACTGCAAAAACTCAATCTTTTCATGTGCATCTTGTAAACAACTGTGAATGTTACATAGAGCATCCTTGCTCATTTTTATCATGTCATCAACATTTGAATGAATGAGGTCATTCAACAACACTAATGCCTCATTGATTTTGGCCATTTTCAACAATTTAGGCTCAAAAATGAAAGGGTGTTGGCTACAACCGAAAATGCACTCGTTTACAATGTGATTCAATCAACAAATACAAATGACTCCAAAGAATTTCCAGCTATGGAAATCTCAAGTACAAAATCTGCTCCTCAAATGATGGAGGGCAATCAACAATCTTTCAATACAAACTCACTGATTCCAACTATGAATGAAGAGGCAAATTCACTCACAATGTGAGTTCAATACAAAATCTCTGCAAAATATTTGAATGTGCAGCAAAAACAACTTGTGCAAGAGGCCCCAAGGCGGCTAATTTTCTAGATCTAGCTTTAGATGGGCTATTTGCTTCTCTTCAAAACCAATGCTGAATGGGGCAAATTTTCTGAATGCTGCTCCTCTTCAAAACAGATTTCTGAATGCTGCAGAAAGTCTCTTCCAAACACCTTTGAGTGGTGGCAAAAACACTGCTACAAACACTTGAGTGCTGCAAAAAAACCAACAATTTTTGCAGATATGCATAGGCCATAAACACAAATGGCTCACTCAAAGTGGAGCAAGGCCAGCTATCGCCCGCTCTGATACCATGTTAAACACCATGTTGAAACACACACATGGTGTATGAGGAAGAAGAATGCACACACACAAGAGACTCAACACAATGAAGGATAAGCGTGAGGTTTTCTTATTTTCCATTATACAAAGATGTACATTTATAGTACAATGGTGTGACTCTTGGTTTCATATTCCAAGGTCACTTGGACTCCATTGTTACTTTTAGCATTCCACACCAACCCATGTAGGATTAGGTGTTCCAACACTAATTAATCGTTTTTTAATGTTTTCCTAAGTCTAAACTTAGGGAGACTGATTAATTAAAGGGTATTAATTAAACTAAGTGTGAATCTTCTAGATAAAGTCATGGATCAACTCCCAGTTAATCTTAGCCCTTGATTTTGTTTTAATCTTGGCCGTTGAAGGGTCAACAAAAGATTATAAGAAGGAGGGTGAGGGGCCTATGGAAAACACATTGAGCATTTGGCATTTTCGAGCTTGTGAGAGAGACACAACTTTTGATCAAGATCGATTCACTAGGGCAGGGCTGGCTAAGTGATTTCGATCTAGTGATCAGTTCCAGAGAGGGGCAGATGCAGTAACTGGTCAAGAGGACCAGGAGTACATTTCAGAGAGAGAGGCAGCAATGACGCAGTAGAGGCAGCGCAGTCATCTGAAGGGGTGATATAGTCCCTAAAGGGGATCACGCAGAAGTGATGTAGTCCCTGAAGGGGATCACGCAGAAGTGACGCAGTGCCTTCTAGATTCAGTTCGGAGATAGCTGGAAGTTGGGGTTTCTGAGACAGGGGGGCCAAAACTCAGTTCCAGATCAGCTTGATCGTTGTAGAGGAGGGGGTGATGCAGTTCCATAGCTTGCCCATGCAGGCTTACGCAGTAGCAACCTAGGCATCACACAGAGGCAGATAGGGGCTTCACCAGCGCTGCTCCGAATCAGCTGGGGACTTGCAGAGTGAGGTATATCTCACATTTCTTCTGTTGCCGAGATTTTCTCTAAAGGGTGAGCCAGATATTGGCACCCTAGTTGTACTCAAGATTCTGCTACTTAATAATAATTGTTTTCCCAAGTTGGGTTTTTTCGGGGACTTAGTCCAAAAATAATTGTCAGATGTGGATGTTTTTTTATTGTATTTTGTTCAGTTTCTTTCAGCACTTAGATTTATTCCGCAACATTATCTGTGTAGACTCCTTCAGTAATGAAATAACTATGGAAAATAATAGGAGAAGTAATTCAGATTTGTTGCAGTAGGAATCCAGATTTAGGATTTTTCACACAGTAAATCCGGGCTATGCAAAATAAAATCCTTCAGTTGGAAAGGCAAAGCAGATTTCAGCCAAGGGGAAAACCGAAAAACATAAGAGATGACAGTGCTCAAAGAAGAAAGTCATCTTGGGATTGAGACCCTTGGGACTGAACATACTTCTTGTAAATTTATTCTTTGATTTTACTGTTCAATTGCTGCCTAGTGTGTAGAAGCTGATCGAGTGTATCTAAGGAGTACCTAAAAGGGCAATATATATGTCAATAGGTTGATGTAAGTTGTAACAAGGAGGCCTCAGTGAACCAGCAATGCTTCCATTCCAAGGAGTTATGTAGAAGCAATATTCTTGAAAAGCAAAGAGCCAAGAAGGGCTTCCTCTCCCTCCTTGAGGTTGAGCCTCCCAAGATTCGAGTCCTATGGAGGAAAGAAACGAGTCTGAAGAGAGTTTTGAGGTGCAGAGGATGGACTTCATCCTTTGCCTGGATGTAGGCTTGAGGAGCTGTCCATTTGTAACAGATCATACATTGTAGTAGGAATGTTTGGACTCTTTGAATTCTAGCCTAGTTAGAGGACAAAAAGGTAGGCCCTTGAATCTGAGAACCATAAAGGATAATAGGTCTGATGATCATGTCCATGGGGTGCGTCTTGGATGAGATGGCCTGAAAGTGTTGCCTCTCGAGCATGGAAAGTGAACCATATCCCTTGTTGAACTGGGGCTGAAAAGTATCCCTCAAACTAAATTGTGTGCTTGACAGCCGCACATTGAATATGTGTAAGTCGTGGTGATCTGAATATCAGTCCCCTAGAAGGAAAAGTGATAATATGACAAAGAGCCCTTGGACACATTGAAGATCATGACCTTAATATTACTAGGGTGAACCAGCAACTGCCTAAGATCAACAATCACAAAATCTGGCCAAGGTGTCTATTTTTTCTTTAAGCCCTTAGGAGAGGAAGCTAAAAGGACCACCACGCCAACAAAAAGGAGAGAATAAGTCAGGACATGATGCAGAAGACAACCATCACCCCATTTATTTTCTCCCGGAGAAAAGATTCCAGCTCGCTGCTAATCTATGTAGACTCCTTGAGAAGTCCTTTTCTCTATTGAAAATATGGAATAGCTTTTTCAATTTTGTTCTTTTTTAGGGAAAAGTGGTAATTTTAGTAGATGTTCTATGCTTGGAGCAACTTTACTTCTTTCACAGAAAGCAATCATACAAATAGTTAAGTAAAATGCGGATAGAACATATAAGCGAGATCTTATAGAAGACAAATCGAAACGGGGAAAAATGTGGTGGTGCGTTACTGGCGGTCAACGGGATGCTTCAACCAGCAAAAGTCTCCTTGGTCGCCCAACCTGCATGTGTCACAACGAGTCCTCCAATCAAGAAACGAGTCAACCCAAGTCAACTCCAAGAAAGTCAACGCCGTCCCGAAAAAAGTCAACGCAGGGCAGCAAGCTAAAAGTCAACGCAGCAGCGAGATTGGTCAACCCTTTGACCTCGATTTCGTGCCAAATAGTACGGCATTCCAAAAATCGAACTTCCCACAAGTTTTCGACAATTGGACCATGCGTTGACCAAAGTCAACGTCGGTCAAACTTTCCGCAAAACCCTAATCTGCGAAAATCGTCCTTCAACTCAGCCCGTCATCGTTTTGTCCTTCTTCTCCTTCACACGTGTGGTCTGAACTCGTCCTCCAAGGAGCTCGTACTAAATCGGATGAGAGAAGATGTTGTGAGTTGTGTTGTAATGAAATGCTCTCCAACTTTGCTCGTATTTATATCCATCATTGGGGGCGTGTGACACATTCGCGGGGGCGTGCAACCTTAAGGCCGACTCGCACATATAATTTATTAAGAATAATAAATTCAAAATAAATGTTCCGCTCATCGGATTAAGACATATTATATATGGATTTTACACCTCTCCCGAAAGAGGAATCCAACAAAAAATATTAGCCTCTTAATCTGAGCATCATAACATGGAGTTTGGACCTAGTTGTCCAAATTTAACACTCCCCTTTCAACTAGGGAGAACTCCATCCATCGATGCAATCAAACATCAGTGCGTCATCCCCGCCGTAACTTGCTTTGTCGGCCTCTTTATTTCGTAACGTAATTGGGTCGACTCACAAAGACATCATCCCCCGATCCGACATAATCACTCCGGAGGTTCAAAACCTCTATCAAACTCATGAAGAGTATCCAACCAACCCAAAGTTGGTTCATCGACCCGAAGTCGGGCAAAGGTCCCAGACCTCACTAAACTTGATCCCGGATCAGAGTGGTTGGACCGTGCCATCCTAGATAGAGAGTAAGGCAATCTCGATGCGTCCATCGATCTTTGCTAATAGTCTCTAGCTTTTCCCACCTCAGTGGCCAAATGAGAGGTACTTCCCATGAGCCCCGAACTCAATGGGTAGGATGCATACGAGGGCACGGATAAATGAGTGGCGAACCCGCCTTCAATAATCACAAGGGTGGGGCGAAGCATTATGAGTGCTTATAGCTCCGAGAAGCTATCCCCAAAGCCCCCCTGTAGCTCCCGTAGCTCATCGTCCAACAGACCCACATCATAGGGTCTTTCCACGACACCAAGACTCTCACGGAAGGTTAGGAACTTGACCTTCCCCTGTGGGGCTTAGTGAGAATATCCGCGACACTGCTCATCGGTTCCTATATGATCGAGCCTTACGGCGCCTCGCCGTACCATATCCCGGGATAAAGTGGTACTCGATATCAATATGCTTGGATCGGTCGTGGAACACGGGATTCTCAGATCATACGAATCCCACTCGATTATCACGAGTATCATAGTGGTGTCTAGCACATGTCCAAACAGACTCACTAAAGAGCTTCCGCAACCAAACTCGCTTCACAACGAAAGCCATACTAGCAAACGAATGTATTCGGCCTCGCGGTGCTCAAGGCCACGAAAGCTCGCTTCTGCTCATCCATGAGATCGGCGTAACCAAGATTGAAGCAGACATCCCGATGTGCTCTTACGATCCACCACACTCGCCACCAATTCCAGCGATCGCATATCCACGGAGTATCACACTCCCGTAGTGTATCTCAGCCCATGGTTTATCGTGCCCCGAAGATATCTCGGAAGATTCTTGGCACCAACCCGATGAAAGTGATGAGGCTCAACCATCCGTTGACTCAAAGTGTTCACCGCAAAACATATATCCGGGTCGGGTGTTCACTAAGAACATCAAAGCTCCTATGAGTCGACGATACTCGGTAGGATTGGCCAAGATAGGCCCGGTGGCCGCCGCTCACTCAACTTCTTAAAGTTGAGTTCCATCGAGATATCGACACGGACTTACGGTCCACCATCCCAAATCTCTCCCGGAAGCTTCATAATGTATTTTCCTTGAGAAAGGAAAATCTCTCCGTGTCCTCGCGGACCTCCGGGCCTAGGAAGTAGTGCATCGGTCCTAGGTCCTTCATTTCGAACTCGAGCAGCGAGCTCCCTCTTACATTGATGAATGAGAGGGTCAAGCACTCGTCAGAAGAGGTCGTCTACATACAACACTAGAATGAGAGGCTTCTCCCCGCACAACCTTGAAGTAAAGGTTCGGATCGACATTACTTCGAGTGAAGCCCAGCTTCATCAAGTAACTATCCATCCTCTCGTACCAAGCTCGGGTGCTTGCTTTAACCCATAGAGGGCTTTCTTCAACTCCCGGACATGAGTGTCTCGATCCCCGAACTTCAAATCCCGGAGGTTGTTCCACATACACCTCTTCCTTTATCGCACCATGCGATAAAAGCGGTCTTGACATCCATCCGATGAAGACTCCATCCTTGCGTAGCAGCAAGGGCTATGATTGATCGAATGGTGGTATATCGTGCCACGAGTGCAAATATGTCATCATAGTCAATTCCTTCCTTTTGAGAGAAGCCACGGGCAACAAACCTTGCCTTGAACTTTTCGAAAGACTCCCATCGGACCCATGTTTGATCTTGTAGAGCCATTTCGCGGTGATGACAGATTTGTCCTTAGGTCTCGGGACCACATCCCAGTACATCATTCTTCATTATGGACTCATATTCTTCGTGCATAGCATCCTTCCAAACTTGATGCTTTACGGCTTCCTCAAAAGATCCGGAGTTCGGAATGTACAATAGTACTCATGGCGGCTAGATACCCTTGGTATCTCGTACGCTTCTTGCTTTCTCGAATGTCCCCCTTGGGAGCGGCATGACCCTCGGCATCTTCGAGGGTGTCCCACCCGAGCCATGATGGTCTCTTTCCTAGTGAAGGAGATGGATCAATAGGGTCCATTGGTCCTTCAATATCGTGCATAGTCTCATCCCTGGGGTTCTTCCAGATTTCCGAGCCTTTCTTCATGATTATCTTCGGATCTAGGAAGATCTACTACTTTCTTCGGAAGCATCTTCGTCAAAAGTGACATCATGGCTTATCTCTACTTCCCTTTGGCCGGGTACATAGACTCTATATGCCTTAGAAGTCTCACTCGTAGCCCACAAACATTCCTTTCTTCCCGATAGCATCCAGACTTACTTCTCTTTTCTTTCGGCACATGAAAATAGACAGGGACATCCAAAAATTCTAAAATGTGAGACATTAGGTTTCTTACCGGAGAAAACCTCTTCGGGAGTTTTGGAGTCCGGAGCGGAATGAGGGCATCGGTTTTGAATGTACACTCGTAGTATTTGCGACTTCTCCCTCACGTAAACTTTGTAGACCCCGGGTCACATAGCATGGCACGGGCAGCTTTCCCACAATAGTCCTATTCTTGCGTTCAAGCAACACCATTCTGCTTCGGGAGTATATGCAAGTGGTAGTCTCCCTCTTAATGCCGACTTCTCTGCAAAAAGTCTTTGAACTCATTTGACTCATATTCGATGCCATTGTCGAGTCCTCAAAATCTTGATCTTCTTTCCTGTCATATTTTCCACCAAGGCTTTGAAGGTACGGAACCACATGAAAGCCTCATCCTTTTTTCTTCAAGAAGATATATCCGGGTTTTGCGAGAGAAGTCATCGAGTAAATGTCATGTAGTAAGAACATCCCAGGATGTTACGGGCAACATACCGAGATAGATCGAATGGACCAGTTGCAATATATCGGATGTCTTTGTGACACTTGAGGGGAAAAGGTCCCCTTGTATGTTTTCCTTCGACGACGCCCTTACATACACCTTCATGATTATTTCCAAAGTCGAGCATCCCTCGTCACCACCTTCCCGGGCTTCGGGAAGGGCCTTGTAATGAAGGTGTCCAAATCTTCGGTGCCATAGTTCGGTTTGTCGGATAGTATCACAAGACATAGCTCCCAACGGACTCCCTCCAACCCTGGTAGAGTGTACCAACTCTAAAATCAATTGAGATAGCTTCCTTGAAGCTCTCCTTCCACATGAGCACCTTTCCATCGCGAGAAAGTTACATTGAATCCTTTGTCTTCCATGGCGAATACGAGACACAAGGTTCTTCTTCAACTTAGGTACATAGAGTACATCTTGCAAACGTAGGACTTGTCCTTGAGACAAGTGGAGGGTCACGATCCCTCGTCCCTTTCACGGATATGTGGCATTATCCCCAAGGATAATTTCTAGATTAGTATCCCTTTCAACCATGTCGAAAGTGCGTCCTTGAATCCGGTGATGTGTCTTGAGGCACCACTATCGATTAGCCGACATCCATAGTGTCGCGGGCGAAGATGCTACTGAGAGAGCGAGATACAAGAATATACTCATTTCTTTTATCAACAACATTAGACTCCTCATACCGGTATGTCCGGACCTTTTAGAAGGTTGATTGTTTCCTCCAAAGTGAGCCTTCCTCTTTCCTTTGGGATTTGTCATTTCTTCGATTCCCATTCCTTCGGTTGTTGTTGTTATCATCACTATCGGGAGAATCCTTCTTGAAGGGGCATTCTCTAGCATAGTGACCAGGGCCTATGGCAGGGTGAAACATTTACCCTTCTTCTCTTGAGTCCTCGTTCTTCCTTTGTCCTTAGAACCACGGAAGTTCTTCTTTCGGGAATGAGCACCATAGGCAGCAGATTTCTGTCATTATCGAATTCCTTCATCCTTGTTTCTTCTTGCATACATCTAGACTGAAGCTCATCAAAGTTAGGAATGGTATTATTGTTGAGAATGGTAGTTGTGAATACTTGCCATTCATATGGGAGTCCTCCAAGTGCGGTGAGAACCATCTCACGATCGCCTATTGTCTCCCCAATAGCCGCAGATTGTTCCTTGTTTCGGTCAATTTCGATAAAGAAGGTTTGAATAGATTCATCCCGGCCCTTCTTCATATTCTTCAACTTGTTCTTGAGGAATAGCACTTGGTTCACATTGTTTACCTTGAACATAAGAATCAATTTGTCATACATCTCCTTGGATGTGCCTAGTTCGAATACATAGGCAACCGAGACTCTTATGTATCGATTCCCCGATCAACGACTTTGCTCGGATTTCTCCCTTTCTTATACTTGTTTCTAACGTACCGACGGTAGCATTGGATGGAGGTTCTTGAATCTTACTCGTCACATGATCCAAGAGATCATGATCTTCCAATTTAAGATCTAATATCATCTTCCGTGCATGGAAGTCATCCCTTCCGAGTCGACCTTGTCATTCTCCTTGAATTCAAGACTAGTGGAACCCATTTCTTCCGGTGGTGATTGCTAAAGATAGAGTTTGTCTTCACCTCGACCTCCGATACCATGTTAATTTTAGTAGATGTTCTATGCTTGGAGCAACTTTACTTCTTTCACGGCAATCATACAAATAGTTAAGTAAAATGCGGATAGAACATATAAGCGCATCTTATAGAAGACAAATCGGAAACGGGAAAAATGTGGTGGTGCGTTACGGCGGTCAACAGGGATGCTTCAACTCGACAGAAAGTCTCCTTGGTCGACCCAACCCGAATGTGTCACAACAAAGTCCTCCAATCAATAACGAGTCAACCCAAGTCAACTCCAAGAAAGTCAACGCTGTCCTGAAAAAGTCAACGCAGGGCAGCAAGCTAAAAGTCAACGCAGCAGCAGATTGGTCAACCCTTTGACCTCGATTTCTGTGCCAAATAGTACGGCATTCCAAAATCGAACTTCCCACAAGTTTTCAGCCCAATTGGACCATGCGTTGACCAAAGTCAACGCTGGTCAAACTTTCTGCAAAACCCTAATTGCAGAAAATCGTCCTTCAACTCAGCCGTACTGTTTTGTCCTTCTTCTCCTTCACACGTGTGGCTGAACTCGTCCTCCAAGGAGCTCGTACTAAATCAGATGAGAGAAGATGTTGTGAGTTGTGTTGTAATGAAATGCTCCTCCAACTTTGCTCGTATTTATATCCATCATTGGGGCGTGTGACACATCTGCTGGGGGCGTGCAACCTTAAGGCCGACCTGCACATATAATTTATTAAGAATAATAAATTCAAAATAAATGTCTCCGCTCATCGGATTAAGACATATTATATATGGATTTTACACCTCTCCGAAAGAGGAATCCAACAAAATTATTAGCCTCTTAATCTGAGCATCATAACATGGAGTTTGGACCTAGTTGTCCAAATTTAACAAAAAAGCCAATTATTTTCTTTTTATAATCTGTAGCTTCTAGACTTGCAAGAAATTTAGTCTAGCACATTCAATTGATCAAACTTTGTTGAGTTCTTGCCATAAATACAACATTATCACCATATAGCAGCAATTTTATGATAAAAACATTAGTAAGAACACCATTCCTTCCTTTCCTAATCAGGTCTTTGAGCTTATCAACGTATATTCCAGGAATCCAGACAGTCTTGCGTTTAGCACAAACTACATGCAGCAGCAGCAGCCAATCTCCACAATTTAGTATCCTTCAGTCTTTTTAAAGTTTTTCTCCAAATAGCTCTTGTAAGAAGATTTTCGGTTTGCTATCCTGGTCATTGTTTAATAATGGATAAATTGGGGATATGGTTTAAGTATCTAGTAAATTTTGCATGTATGACAGAATGGATATATAATGTTTATTATATATAATGAGTTTTGGTTTGATGTTTTACTTGTTTTTATCTCAATACAATAATGACAGTCTATTTTCAAGATTTCCTTCTTGTCAATCTTGAAAAGTTTGTGATTGGTCAAACTATTGTTTCATCCCAAATTCTAACAATGCAACTGCAAATAATCTGGTGCAGGCTACCTATTGTAGAGCCAGATTCCGGGCATACAAAACTAAATCTGGCAAAGGAAGGGCTAGATGCAATTTCGAAGTTAGAAACTCCTATTGCAGCAGTTGCGGTATGTTTATGCATTGAGATTTTTTGAAAAACTATTGTGTTAATATGGCATATTTAAATATGTTTTATAGAACTGGATACGTCCTTGAGCTATCAATACAGGCATATTGCAAATGATGTTGTGTTCCTTGCACCATATTGCCTTGCTTGTGAATTATGGTGTTCAGCATCAATGGGTTTGCATTTGAATGTTGACCAAACTGCGAAAAAATTGATTCATCAGTTTCAAGGGCAGACCTCTTGAATAGAAGGCCCCAAATTGAATGGGCCAAGTTGGGATTTTGCCATGCCTATATGCTGTAGAAGTTTTAAATTTTTAATTATATGCTCCATTTGACATAGGTTATGTAGTGGACTGAAGTTGTTTGTTTCATACCTTGGTCTGGGAGAAAATATGCAGAAAATCTTATGTTACTGACGAAATATCTGTTACTCTTTTATATTCTACTTTAGGAAAGTATTTTATAATAATTAAATTCCCTGCTTATACGATGAATATACTTCCAGAGAGTTAAAACTAAGTGCTGAGAATTCACAAATAAATCAGAACTGTCAAATGGAAGCTATCCTAAGCTCATATGGATTTGTACAATGACCCTTGAGAGCAAATGATGCAACCTAAAATATGAGATGCATACAAAAAACGCTAAGAGAGGGTTATATTATTTCTTGAACATTTTCATCGGTCAGCTGTTACGCTAATCCTTGACTCTACCCTTAGGACTTATAATGGCATCTTTGAAGTTTGAACATTATATCGTTTTAGTTAGCATTATTATTCAATGGCTGTTCATTTTGGAATTTTAGAGTCTTGATGATCATGAAAGGAGTTAGAGATCGACTAAGTCCATAGTTGATCGGCTTGTGCTAGAGAGAGCTTCACCGCATATTTTGTCAATCATGGGTGTGTAGTTTTGGTTGTTATAGCAGAGGTGTAGAATGCCATAGTATTGTCAATGTATTGCAGTGGCCAACTTTGAATGACAGTGAAATTGACAGACGATTTCATGTTCTAGCCAAGTTTTCTCCTTTTGTAGCTTAATTGCTTGGGTTTACTTGTTGAAGACTAAGGCATGAAATGTTTTTATCAAATGGGTGTTGATTGGCTGAAAGTGACTGAAACATAGGTAACATTATTCATCATCAAGAAGATTGTGCCTTTGTTAAGATCTTAATTGTGGTTTATTTCCTTTGCATATATCTGTGTTTATCAAGGAGATGTTTAATGTATATCTTCATCCTAATCAAGAATTAGCTACATCTTTCATCCTAATAAAGAGTTAACTACCATTCACATCTACCTTCGGTAAATGCACCGTCACACTTGTTTTGACTTCTCCATGGGTTGGGGTTTTCACAAATAATTTGCTACATTAGTGGACAAACATATAGGTGTGTTTGTAGCTTCTTTGTTCGGGCTATATTCACTCTTAATCTCTTAGATTATTGCCCCTAGTGGTTGATGCTTGACTCCACTTACCCAATGGACTTGGTACAAGTCTTAATTATCTCGTCACTCCATTTATAAAATTTCTTTTGATATTTCTGTTTTGCTAGAGCTAACTCTTCTTAATCATATTGAGCCTCTTTGTAATAGGTTTTAGTAATCCTATGTTAGGGAAGCCCTCTTTGAATTGGAGAAGTGCCAACCTAAAGAGCGTGAGAAGGTTATTATGGTGACTTTGGATAGCCTCTCCAAGTTGCCTTTGGGTTCTCACGTTGTGCAGGATTTCTACACATTGGGTAAGAGTTTGAGTGGTAACAAGCCCAAATCCTCTTATTCTGGAAATAGATCGGATTTGCCATGATTGATTTTCATAAATCAAATGACCAATATGTTAATTTTAGATAACAATGGCATGTTCTATGCTTTGGAGCAATTTACTTCATTCTTTTCTTATTAGTCCAATATCAATTTCCAGATTAGCAATCACATTTACTTGATAGTAAATGCAGATAGAACATAAACAATAAGCAGAAGACAAGCCAAGACAAGAGGACACAATATTTGGCGGATGCCAGGGAAAAACCCCAATGCGGGGAAAAACCTTTGATCAAATTTTCTTATTATTCTTCAAAATTTAAGGGGAGAGAGAGAGTACAATATACATAATACACTTACCCAATCACTGTCAAAATAGTCCAGTCAAACTGCAGTTAGTAGGATACCCTAACCAAAATGTCAAGGCTGGTCAAACCAACAAGAATATTCCTCCAAATCAGCTTGGCCAAACCCAGTCAATGCAGCCTCCAAAGGAAGTCCAAATCAGCCCAAAACAGATCTGAAAATCTTAGTCAAACCCAGTAAACATGTTGGATACCTAATCCTCTATGGGTAGGTGTGGAAGCCAAACAGTCAAAGAGGAGTCCAAGTGACCTTGGAATGTGGAATCCAAGAGTCATGCCAATGTAATATAAATGCACATCTATGGTTAATAGAAGATATCTCATGCTTATCTTTCCTTGTGTGTTTCTACCATGCATTGTTTAACATGGTATCAGAGCGGGCAATTGTTGGCCCTGCTCCAATCAACTAAATTTTCGCTGGTCTCTGTGCACTAGCCTGTCATTCTGTCTGCCACTCCTCTGCCATTCAAACCTGCAAACATTGTGTACCACTGCAATCGCTGCATACGACACCTATAATTGGAGTTTGGTATATGTGTGTGTTGATTGGTTGAATTGTGTGATGTTTGAAATCCTCAGAAGATGAACGTCTCTATGCGTAAATCTCAGTCCTCAAAATGTTATGCGCTCTCAACACAACGACCTCCATCTCTCGACTCCTCGGCTTCTCCTCGGCACTGTGGTCACTTCCAGATTTAGATTTGTTGTATCTCTGTCTCTGTGTGTTTTAACTCCTCTCTAAACGTTCTGCTCATACCTTTGACTCCCTTCATAGTCTTGTCGTGCCCCCACAGCACCGACCTCCTCTCATCCTTCACTCCTGCAGACTCCTTTTCGTTCGACACCGGGCTTCGACTCTCTCCCATTGTCACTACGCAGCCACCATCGTGGCCCTCGTGGCTCCCTCGACACTGGCTCTCACACCAACGCTTGGCTTCGACTCCTAGACAGTCTTCGATAGCGCTCACCCTCCTGACATGACAAAGGTAACACATTCAAATATGCTCTTGTGGTAGTGTTCCAGAAACGTTTCCTCGCCTCGCCATCATTTTCTCGACGGCCCTTCGCAAAGAAACAGACTCGTGCTCTACCATCTTTTCTAGATGGTGTAGCATAAATCACGCTCAAAACCTAATGCACATACCGTTCCCCATTGCACCATGCTACCCGCTCGCCCATGTCGCCTTCTCCTTACGCCGTTGCTCTCTTCCATGCCCTCGCCGCTCCTTCCACGCAGCCTTCGTCGCCTCTCCTTCCACGTAGCCTCCGCCGCCTCTACCTCCACGCTCACCACACTCGCATAGCGAAGAAGAACAAGCATAGCAACAAAAGTCGCTTCCCCGCTTCTTCTCACCTCCCCACAACTCATGGACACACAGTGCCCTCTCCCTTGACGCCGAAGTCGAAGGATTCATCCTTGAGGATGTTTATTATGTAATCGATAATAGTGGTGTCCACATCCAGCGCTCTACGCCCCAAACACTTAGTATATTTACACCAAAGCATTCTCTTCGGCCTTGGTTGCCGCCGACATGACATTGTTGGGGTTGTTCCGCTTCATTTTCCTTCGGGGAATCTTTTTTTCTCTCGCATGATCCATATTGTTGACTTCCCACAAAAAATAATTTCGATGGTTTTGAGGGTCGAGATGCGCCACTCCATCGAACCCGTCTTTCCATGCCACGATGAACTCGCTTTGGTGAACTGGATATTCATATACGTTGAACGTTGATTTGTGAGTGGTGAGCGTTGTACTTCGAGAGGTTTTTTGGTGAAGTTTTTTTATAGCCGTGCGATGTCCGGCCCGAAAAGTGTGAGTTGAAATGACTACGGTATGTGGGTATTGTGAATGGATTGAGAAATAAGGTGGGAGGACAGAGATCTCATAGCTATCGGAAAGGAAACACATTGTGGGTGTTGCCGAGACTCGCAGTAAAAGTTGAGCTACTACACAACAAGTGGGAGTTGAGTTGTTGCACCACCGTAGAACCATAGTTCGCATGTAGTTGTGCGTTGTTACATACATTGTACATGGAGGGCCCAACAGGGGTTTGAGATATGCCCGACCTTTACCTTTTGAAAGTAGTGTTGAATATGTTAGAACGCTCGGTCGAAATACCATGGTGAACGTTGGTTTAACATTCAATGTTCCTACGTTGATTGGTGTAATGTCGTAGACTATATGCCGTTTGTTTCATACTATTGAATGTTGTGTGGCCATATGGTGTGTTCGTGGAAAGAGGCTAGGTTAAGACCGAGACCGTGTATGCATGCTTTGAATGTTTTTATTTGGTGTGTTGGATTTTTTTAAATATGAATGTGTTGGCTCAAAAACATGTATAGTATCCATGGTGCAAGCGTTGAGCAAATACTTCATTCCAAATAGTTTGAAATCTTTATATGTTGAGCCATATGTGATCCATATATAATGGGCATATAATATATGAAGTGCGCATCAATTATATAAGTGGGTATAGCTTGGATGGTTCAAAACATGAAATCAACATGGAAATATGGAAAGTGAATACGGTGAGTTCTTGTATTATAATATATGGAGGGCTTTAATGTGTTTTTATAAAGTGGGTTCATAGTTGCAATCAGTGTTTGAAGTGTAACTTTGAGTTGTTGAGAATTATGGCTCTAATTGGTGATGTATTAGAGTTATTAAATATTCCAACTCATTCAAATTGTTGATGAAATGGTGAAAATCAACAAGAACACTCTCATGGACATTAAAAAATTGTCTACAAAATGCACATGAAAATATTGATTTTTTTGCGGCTTGAATCTCAGCTTTCGACAAAGCGTGAAATTACAGCGAAATGGACTCATCATTCGACCTTGTTTCTATTCAGAAAATTGAAACAAACTCCTATAAGCGAGCAAGTCAATAATGTTGTGGTTGATTCACATTCAATGCTCATTTCAAGAGCGGATTTGTATGCGGACGTAGAAGCTCACGCTTCACCTCCCAAGCCCATCATCGGACCTTGGGAAGAGCTTGTCCACAATAAGCACAAAACAGTCTTGGATATGACAAGGATGATGTGTCCTTTCGTATTCCGGACTACTCCAAGCCCATCAAATTTCGGAGTGCCGGATTTCTTCATGACAATTCACCTTCACTGTTCTAGATCCCGCTCCTCTTCCACAGCAACAACAACAGATTGTAAAATGCCAACACCGTGATCGAGTTGGCCATATGAAAGATCACCTGTTTCGATCTTCACCCATGCAAGCACTTGTGGTCGCGCACACCCATTCTTCACATAAATGCTTCGTAAACAAGCCTCCCGCAAGAGCAAAGATTCATCTTGGATGGATCGCTTCTTGGCAATGTGCATCAATAGCCAAGAAGATGTTTAAGTCATATGTGAGAACTTGTTCTAGAATATTGAACTATCTTGCAGCTGAGTTTTTGCCATCATCTCACCTTGTACTTGACATGGGGGGGGGGAAAATGGTGGTCATCTACAAGCTTCGAAGCCACATCAAGCGAGCCTCGAGCCACAATCTCTCATTCTAGATTCAAAGTTGTAGCCGAGAGACACGGATGCCTATGAGCATGCCTCTGGTTGGTGGTCGACCTTACACCATCTATGCGAGGTTGAGCTTCTCCTTCTTCAAAGAATTCGAGACACTTCCTCTAGCGAAGACTTCAGCCTTCTTGCCGCGCTTTTGGAAGAGTTCCAGGAAATGCATTAAGCATTCCGCAGTTGGTGGTCATCCTTAAACCATCATAGGTTGTAGAGCTCCCTTCTTCTAAGTTGAAGGTCTCCTCTTCAAAATGAGGAGCACTTCCTCTAGCGAAGACCCTCGACCTTCTTCCCGCATTTGGAAGAGTTCCGGGAACCGCACTAAGCTGCTCCAGTTGTTGGTGGTCATCCTTAGACCACCTCTTTATGCCAACATTTCGCAGAGCTCATTCGAAACCTAATAAGTGGTGCCATGCATTCTTTGCATATTTGTATTACAACTCTCTTCTTGGACTCACACATACTCCTTCTGGATTAAGGGGGGGGAATGTTGGACACCTAATCCCTTATGGGTAGGTGTGGAAGCCGAACAATCAAAGAGGAGTCCAAGTGACCTTGGAATGTGGAATCCAAGAGTCACACCAATGTAATATAAATGCACATCTATGGTTAATAGAAGATATGTCATGCTTATCTTTCCTTGTGTGTTTCTACCATGCATTGTTTAACAAAACAAAAAGTCAACACTGCGGTCAAAGTTTTTGCGGTCAACGTGCTAAGAATTTCTCAATTTTCGTTCCGTAATATGCGACCTAGAAAGATCGAACTTTCTCGCTCGAAAAACACAAACAAAAGGAGTGAGGTTGACCTCGATCATCGTTGGTCAAGAAATCCGTGATTTCAGAATTTTCTAGTTACCTTGCCGCACGTGTGAAGAAGAGAAGTCGCTCCTTGTACGAACCATGTTGAAATTTGATGACTAAAAAGTTTCTCGCAATCCCAACCCAGTTTTAATTTCACCTTATCACTCCCATTCAGCTAAATGCCCTTTCACATAAACATACATTCAACATATAGAATTATGGAAATGAAATTTTCGATTAAAACACATGGGACTCGTCAACACATGCCGAAAAATAAATATGGACATATACGAGACTACAACAACACATAAAAAAATATACATAGATTTTTGGTCAACTTAGACCCTAGTGCAAAACCCCTTCAATATTCTCCTGGGGAAACTCGGTAGAGAGCTCTTCAAAGTTTATTTATCTTTCAATTTCGAGAAAAATACATTTGCGGACAAAACAAAATAACAAAGTACAACTTATCTCTTCAAAATCTCAAAACTTCTTGAAAACCGTTCCCACATTGCCTCGATTTTCGTGCCCACTTGAAGTCGAAAATATGTACCGTACTGATACGTACTATACTGTACGTATTTCGTACGTACTGTACATTTCCGTAGTGTTGTACATGACCGTATGGATTTATTTTTTTTATTTTTATTTCAAGAACTTCTCTCGAATTGCGTGCAGCCTCATAGCATTAAACGCCGTTCGTACTCGTACCTTCGCTATCTTCTATGCCTTGATTTCGAGTGCCCAACTTTGCCTAGAAATCACTCCTTCAACTTGTTGCAACAAATTTCTCCTTCGAATTTTTTCTCCGACTCCCTCACCTCTCCTTTTCTCCAATCTGCTCATGAAGAATGAATGAATGAATGCAATCTCCCTTTTCTTTTTCCCCCTTTTGTTTCCCCTAAATGACTTTTGGACAACCCTAAGATCTAATGGCTCGCATTTATTTAGATAAGGGTTGAGAATAAATGTTCATTTAATTCTCACTTTCTATTTTTTTAACTCACCCATTCAATAAAGTACCCACATCGTACTTTATGCCTAAAGTCACTTTTCACTTTATAATTTAACATTGACTTTACCACTTATAATGTCACTTTCACTTTATAAAGTCACATTAAGGAAAATAATTATTTTGGACACTTTTTCCCTAGGTAGACTAACCCATGGGAAACCACTTGTCCAAGGTACATTAAAAAATCAACACTCCCTCTTACCAAGGAAAGTGTTTTTCACCACACCCATCTTGTCCCCCGAAATGGACGTGCTTGCCTCTGGCAAGGACTTCGTGAGAACATTGGCCACATGTTCATTTGTCGATATATACTCTAGCTTCACCGCCCCTTCCCGAACATAGTCCTTGATGAAATGATATCCGATGTCAATGTGTTTTGATCTGTCATGAAACACCGGATTCTCCGTGAGTTTAATGCAACTCGATTATCACGATGAATAAATCGTCTCAACTCTCGATCAAATAGGCCATACAACAACTTGCGAAGCCAAATGGCCTCACAACTAGCTCTGGCTAGCGGCCATATACTCAGCGTCGAAGAGCTCAAAGAAATTGACTTTTGCTTTTGACCGAACCACGACACAACTCGTTGAACCCAATTTGAAGCAACACCCTAAGTGCTTTTCTGTCGAAGCACACCCCCGCCCAATCCGAACTGTAACTTGCCAAACTCACTCCATCTCCCCCGTCTATAGTCCGGACCATAATCAATACTCCCCGCACGTAGAGAAGAATGTGCTTTGCAGACTACCTAGTGCACCCTCCCGGGCTCAACCATGAACCGGCTAAGTGTGTTCATCGCAAAGCATATATCCGGCCTAGCGTTGACCGCATACATCAATGATGCAAAGCATATATCCGGCCTAGCTGACCGTATACATCAATGACGCAATAAGTCGACTATACAATGTGGGATCCACCAAACTAGAATCAAGCATGAAGCTTCTTCCAATTGGTGATCATAGGTGTAGAGATGGGACTATAGTCCCGCCATGTGAAATCTACTCAACACATCCACAACATACCGCCCTCGCCCCTAAAAGATATGTCCCTCCTCCCCGCCACACCTCAAGCCCCAAAAAAGTAATGCATCAACCCAATGTTCTTCATCTCGAACTCCATAACAAGATCCTCCTTGCAACCACTAATTAGTCTCTCTCGCTCCCAAAGCAATGAACAAGTCATCAACATATAGCACAAGGATGAGCGGATCATCCCCTACAACAATGTAGTATAGGTTCGGATCTCGCATCACTCTTCGTGAAACCCATTTGCCGCAAGTAAGTATCAATCCTCGAATACTAAGCTCTCTGAGCTTGCTTAAGTCCGTAGAGTGCTTGCCTCAACCGGCATACATGGGTCTCCCACCCAAGTACCTCAAATCCCTCGTGGTCGCTCAACATACACCTCCTCCTCTATAACTCCGTTCGTAAATGCAATCTTCACATCCATCCGATGGATCCGCTAACCCATTTATGCAAGAATAGAAATAAGGGATCTGATAGTAGTGTATCGAGCTATGGGAGCGAAGGTCCGATCATAGTCAACTCCCTCTATCTCGTGAGAGTCCTCTAGCCACAAACCTCGACTTGAAATTCTCAATGTTGCCATCCGCAGCATGCTTGATCTTGTAGAGCCACCCTGGAAGTCAAAAACTGACTTGCTCCTCGTGCCTAGGGCACCACCTCCCAAACATTGTTCTTAATGATAGAGGCATACTCCTCCACCGTAGCCTCTCTCCATAACTTCCCCGTCGGCTACCTCCTCATAGCTAGTAGGCTCGGGCGTCAACAATGCCGGTAGCCTTGGCTACATAACCGCAAAACCGGTTAGGTGGCACACTCTCCCCGTTCACCCTCTTCGCAGGACCAACGGGCTCTACTTCCTTCAAGGTGTCTTGAAGCCACTTGGGCCTCCTCTTCCCTCGAAGAAGCTTCCCCATAGGGAACCCTCATTCTCTACCCCCCAATCTAGTGAACCCGAAGGTCCCGCTAACCGACCCCCGGTGTGCCCGTATCAAGACTCGTCCTCGAAGAACCTATACCGACACCTATGCCCGTGCTCACTGAAGTGCCATGTGAACTCGTACCAGTGGACTCCCTAAAGAAGTGCTCGGTGAACTTGCCACCGGTGCCCCGCATGACGCCGACACCGAAGTACCTCCCGTACTAGTCGATCTAGAACCCCGAGGTCCTCGCTCCCCGTACCCGACTTCCCTTGCCGAGGAGAAGTTTCGTGACTCTCTCTCATCATACTCCCATGATATCCGATAGGCCCTCTCCTCCTTGAACTTCACATCCCTCCCTAATCACCACTCTTCGTTTAGAAGAATGAGGATCTGATAGGGGCCTTCGAAGTTTCATTGTAACTCATAAAGATACCCTTCTCTGCTATGGGTTCCAACATCCTCCTCTCGCTCCTTAGGGATATAAGAATATGTGAGACATCCAAAGATACGAAGATGTCCCAAAATACACTTGCCCAATCACTGTCAAAAATAGTCTAGTCAAACCGTAGTCAACATGATACCCCTAACCAGAAAGTCAACGTTGGTAAAACCAACAAGAATATTCCTTCAAATCAGCTTGGTCAAACCCAGTCAATGCAGCCTCCAAAGGAAGTCCAAATCAGCCCAAAACAAATCTGAAAATCTTAGTCAAACCCAGTAAACAGAAAGTCAATGCTGCGGTCAACGCTGGTCAACGTGCTTAGAATTTCTCGATTTCTGTTCCAGAAGATGTGGCCTAGAAAGATCGAACTTTCTGTCTGAAAAATGCAGCAAAAGGAGTGAGGTTGACCCTTAGTCATTGCTGGTCAATGCCCTGCAATTCAGCCCAAAAACAGATCTGCGATTTCAGAATTTTCCAGTCACCTCAACGCCCTGCAATTCAGCCCAAAAACAGATTTGCGATTTCAGAATTTTCCAGCCACTTGCCACACGTGTGAAGAAGAGAAGCTACTCCTTGTACGAACCAATGAAGAGAGAGAGAGAAATGTGTTGAGTGATGATGTCCAAAATGAGGAAGAGGTCTCTCATATTTATACACTTCGTTGAGAGTGGAGACACATCCATTGGGGCTTATTAGCCTAAATTAGACTTCTGGCCGACCTTGAGAATTTGCACATGTGTGAGAGATTCAATTCAAAATCTCACTTTTGTACTCGTCCAAACAAGATGATCTTTAGATCAATCTTGCACCTCTCGGAAGGGAGGAATTAAACAAAAATACCATCTCCATCATATGAGCTGTCGAAGGTGGAGTTTGGCCCTAGTTGCCAATTTTAACACAATAGAACCATTAAAACAAGTGATTGATCCCTGTGGGAAAGGTCAACATAGTCAACACTCCCTCGCAGCTAGTTGTCATGAAGTCTCCGAAGATGGAAAGATGTATTCACGTGCTCACTGCTCAAGTAACCAAGTAAGTCTGTTGGCTTAAACTGGGAACGTGGTCCCTCACTAGTGATTGAGAAGAAAATAAAAGAGCCAACTCTCTTCCAATCTACCTCCTGAAACACTTCCCTCATCCTCATCTCGATCAAATGACAACTATTCTTCATATCCAAGCAAATGATCAAACTGAGTATCTCCTTGCTGACACAAAATCTACAAGGCTGATTTGTTGCTTTTCTTCTTGACCATTGTCTTCATCAGTGGAAAGATCCAACGAACCAACCTATATACTTGACTCTTCAACTTTATCTTCATGGAACTCTATGGCTGAAGAGCGTGCAACTATCAGTGTACAATCATCCAACTATGAGTCATTGTCAATCTCTTACACTGTTGGAAACTTTATCATGTGCAAAGCTTCCACTATTCTAGTCCTTTTTAGTAGCAAGGAATTCTTGTACCTTTTTAAGGCAGTGCAAAAAGTTTACCCTAAATTTGTTCAATTTTCATTTCATAAGAGGAAAAAAACTTTGAATAGGAAGTAAAGACATAATCCACTATAACACTCCTTAGTCGAGCTGATGGATGAATCTTACACAATGCTGTGACAAATCTAACATGAAAAACGAGAATAGGTTCATCTTCTCCCTTTTTTAACGTGAGAAAAGTACTTCACCTAAGCAAAACCATGCTGCACCCATGGTATTGATTTAGCATCCATGATCACTCATGACCCAATAGTCCAAACATGATAAGGCATTGATCTTCCCTTTCATTCATCAACCCAAATCCATAAAAAATCTCAAAAAAAACTTTTTTCCTTCTTGTTTTTTTCGTTGTAAAGGCTCTCCCTTTCTCCCAACCCATGTTTTAAGAATTGAGATTTGTAAACCATAGGGAAGCTCCCTAGGTCAAAGGATCATCTAATTTTGCCTATTCTAAAGTGAGAAAGGCGAAGCTACTAAGGGAATAGTGGGCAGCTTGCCTAAGTTGCCTTTGGGATCTTACACTTGTGATTAGGACTTTTGCACTTAGTGTGAACTCGAGAGGTAATAGATCCCAACAATGAACTCGGGAGGGCAGTAGATCCCAACAACTCACTTTCTAATTTTGGTAAGTAGTTGGTTGAGGAGGATAAAAATGTAATCTTTTATTATATTCCTTGGAGAACTAATGGATATATTAAAACAATTAGTTGTTTATTGTAAAGGGGTTGTGCATGGTTATGCACAAACCCTATATAAGGGTTTGCTAAGTTACCATGCTATGAAGCGGGAACCGACAAAGTTACAAAAAAATGTAAATTATTTTTAATTTTTTATATATATAGAGTTAAGAATCAAACCATTCATGAATCATAACAATAGAACTATAAGTTATAACGAAAAAGAGAGTTCTCATGCATATTACTAGTAGCCATCCATGTACCATAAATGATAACTAATGATTTGATAAGTTATAACTATCATTGATAATTGATAATTTTGACGACCATTTCGGCATGAGCGTAGCTGTGTCATACGCAGTTTTTATGTGAGCCACATCCACATCTCCACATCAACAATGAATAAGTTGGTTTTCTTGAAGTGAGCAATAGTGTAACACATGACATAGACTAAACCTTGAGAGCAAACCTTCATAGAGAAGATTTTGAGGTCGTGACCTTGAGAGCAGATCTTGACACAAGGATAGATCGACCTTTGACAGGGTAAGGTGGAATGGAGTTTAGGGTTTTAGCCTTAAAGCATTTAGGGTTTTGGGATTTATTCTCTTAAAATTTTGATTTATTTGGGGGATCACTGGTGTTAGATTTTGTAGGTCGTAAAAGGTATTTTCGAGAAGGATACCCGCTAAGTAGTTGGTTGGGCAATTTACCTAAAGATGGGGTTTTGGACTTAAGGATGTGGGTTTAGGACCCGTTGTTGCACAAACTAGGAGGTTTATTATATAGTTTAGAACTAGAGGGTACAAGAACACTATGGGATAGAGGCCCACTTTCACACAACCTAAGTCCCCTTCTCTTCTCGGAATTTCACCGACGAGAGGAATCCAAAGTATGGAGGAAATTACTTAGGATGATAGGATCAATGATGTGATATGAAATGATTTCAAGGCCCATTCAAAGAGAGTCTCGAATTAATAGTTCAAATGCTTCATGGGAAGTCAGTGAAAAATTCCTACACCGCGATCCTATTGCAAAGAATCGGAAATTATTCTTCTAATTGCTAATTTTATTTAACAATTTATTTGTTGTTTTCTACGATAAATACCTGAATAAAGCATGCTATAATCTACACAAATAAAATTGCATCCGAATAAATGATGGAAGAAAATGCTAGCCCACACACTAAAATTTACACAATTATTTTTGGACAAAAGTCATCGCAAAAAACCCAACTCGGAGAAAACTAGTGCAACATATGAGGGTTTTATTTTATTAACCAACAATGAAATCATTGAAAGTACATCTATGGATGCCCAATTGGCAATCCAAACAACAAGAAAAACTGGGAAAACTATTGAAGGGAATTACCCTTTCTCCCACAAGCACCTCCGACATGACTTTGCCTACCAAAACTCGGCCACCCGGAGCTCTGCGTCAACCTCGCGCTACTCGAGTAGTCGTCTGGATAGCTTGCCCAGAGTTGGGCTTTGATGAAGTCGTTCGCCTTGGGATGTAGAGGAAATCGTCTTCGGCTTTGGGACTTCTTCCTAGCCTTTGGACCTCGAGAATGATATTTCCTTCTCCAAATCGAACTCGCTGCCGAGCAATTGCGTTGCCCCCTCAACGCTACCTCTTTAGTATAACCTCGGCCCTCTTGCCTAAAGGCGTCTCGCATCACGCGCGCGCCCTCTCACACTTGCTTCGATCTTCTCGTCTTTCTCTCGGCAACTCAATCGTTGCTACCTTCGGAAATCGATCGCGCGTTGAAATCCTAACTCTCCAAGTGATATCTCCATTACCACATCGACCTCTCTTATAATCCTTTGTTTAGACTTCAACGCCCAAGATTAAAACTTAATCAATGGCTAGTGAGGTCAACTCCGCATCAATCCATGTGAGTAGACTATTCTCGCCTTTCGACTTAATTAATTATGATTAATTAACCATATTCCCTAAGTTCAGACTTAGGAAATGTTTAAAAACTAGTTAATAATCTAATTAAGCCACTTCTAGGCTAAATTTCCACTAAAACTATTTATGGGTTCTGAGATATCATGTATTCTAGGCTCTCCACAAAGTTTCGTGGCTAGAACAAATCCGATGCTACAGAAACCAACATCCCTCTTAGCGAGGAATGTGTTCGACATCGCACCCATTGTCACAACACTGTCTCGCATCATCTCTTGTCACATCGCCGACGTCTGCATCTGCTTCCAACCAACTACTATGCAACTCTCGATATCCGGTGCATCTATGTTGCCGCCGACCTGCTCGAATTGCCGCCAACACCGCATCCGCATCGCAACTCGTTGTTGTTGCTACTACAACAGTTTGCAACATCCAAAAATCGAACCAACCGTGTTAAGTAAGATGCATCCGTCACCCGAGTCCCGACTTTCTACTTGCATTTGCACCGTCCATCGAGAATCCGCGTTGTCGTTGACTCTACACGTGCGTACCGCATTGTCCAACTCTCGCATCAGCGCTCCCCAACATTCATCGCTACTAGTCTTCGCAATCGGCTCACTCGGTATTTGACCGAATCAGCGTTTACGTGCTTCATCCCGTTATCGAATGCTCGTGGGCCCTCGTAGCCGGGTATTGATACAAGAGGTGGACTCCTCGAGGATCCCTGCCCATCTATAGCTCGCGCGGGCTACAAAACCAAGTCACCCCACCTCACTCCTCGGGAGGTACATGTCGGCGAACATCACAAAGTCTTTCTCCAACTTGGAGGAAAGCCTATCAATATCCGTAGAAGCCGCTCGTTGGTCGCACTCCTCCTCCTTATCCTTCTTCCGAGAGGACACTGGTACCGTACCGACCGAGCTCACCCATCTAAAACACTTGACCTTTGACGAGGTCCTTCTTCCTCGCTCCCTTTGTCCCTGACTAGGACCCTTTAGATGCAAGGGCCACATTCTCCTCCTCCTTCATGGTCTTATGTCCGTTATTTCGCGTCATCGATGGAGCTCTTCAAAAGAGCCCATCTCAACTCCTCCTCATCGCAAATCAACCCATATCTCTTGTCCCATCTTGGTCGCTATCTCCCGTCGATATGCTTTGGACAAAAACTTGTTACCTCTCTTAGAGACATTGTTGAGACTTAATCGCACTAGCTCGTGGGTTGAGCCGCCCCAACAATCGACAACCGGTCTCGACCTCTTGAATCCCTCGTAAGGAAGAGGTCTATGCCTTCTCTTTCGCATCCGAATTCATCTCGGCCTTCTCCTCGAGGTACATCTTCCGTTGCTTGGAAGTACTCGACACAACGTGGCGAGAGCATCCCACATCTACCCGGAAGTATCCTTGCCGTTTATATGTGAGACTACATGATCCCTACTACATCTATGATCAACTACTTCGCCTGCATACACATCCTTTTGTACTCCTTCAATTTATCTACACTGTGGGCACCGCCACCACATTATCGATATATGCCTTCAAAGCAACGTATCTAGAAGGAAGAAGATCCTTGCTTTCCGTGACATAGTTGGAAGCACCATCCGACCTCGTCCCGATCTTCGCCCTCGTAGTGGCCATCTCTCGAAAAAATGTCGAAAACTCCCTCTTCCCCTATGCATGGCTGTTTGTTTGCTACTCGCACTCCCTCCTGGAATGCGTGGCTCGCTAGGTGCTACCGTCTATCCGCAAATGGAAATTTGAACTTCGGACTAGAAGTTCCCCGAGAGAATTTTTTCCTCAATGTTTGCTCTTCTTCCACCCGATGCGGGTGTTCTGTGCTCTAGTAGAATCGTCGCGCAAAACCCTCCGCGTCCATCTAGAGATCGCAACAAAAAATATTGGGCCGTCTCCTCTCGCCTCCGGAGCTACTCCCGATTTGGAAAGCTCAAATTTTTCCGCCTCTCGGTAAAAATTGAATTTCCTCGCGGCCCGGCTCGGGCAAAGCTGATCGACTACGTCTCTTGGGAATTTCGGCTTGTTGCCTCATCGAGCAACGAAATTCCTTCTTCTTCACCTCCGAGCTCTCCGACCGATCAACTCGCTTTCTCGATACCATGTGAAAGTTCCTACACCAAAATCCTATCGTTACATCTGAAATTATTTTCCTAATTGTTAATTTTATTTAACAACTATTTGTTATTTTCTATGCGCAATTCCTGAATAAATCACACTCGCAATCTACATAAATAAAATTGCAAAAAGAATAAATGTTGGAAGAAATGCTAGCATGTACACATAAAATTTACACGAAATTATTTTTATACAAAAAGTCCACAGGAAAAACCCAACTCGTGAAAAGCCGGTGGCGACGGATGAGGGTTTTATTTTATTAAGCAACAAAGGTGAAACTGACGTACATCTATGGATGCCCAACGCGGCAATCCAAACTACAAGAAAACTCGGAAAAATACTAAAGGGAATTACCCTTCTCCCACAAGCAATCTCTCGGCACGACTTTGCATACCAAAATCCGACCACACTGAGAGCTCGCCCTCAGCCAGGTTCTATAGTTGGCCGGACTGCTTGCCTTTGGATTACCATGAAGTTGTTCTACCACGTCGGGAGGAAATCGTCTCGTCGGCCCTCTAGGACTTCTTCCTGCCTCTCGGATTCGAGACCACCTTGTCCTTCCTCCAAATCGAATCATTCGGCCAAACCAATTGCGTTGTACCTTAGTGCTTCGGCTTTCAGGACAACTCGACTCTCTCGCCCGCTCGCTCTCCGGACCGGGCATCTTTCTCCGTACAACCGTCCCCGCCCTCACATCGCTTCGACCCTCTCGACTCTCTCCGGCAACCCATTGTCGCTACTCGGAAATCAACCGGGCCAGAAATTGTCTCATGATACTTCCATCACCACCGACCTCCTTATAACCGCTGAGACTTCAACACGTTGTTGCAGAAAACATCCCCTCGTCCAACGGCCGAACCGCGTCCCGTACGAAACACGGACCTGTGAAAAAGCGTTACCGCCATTTGCGAACCAGCTCTCGCTGTTTGGATTAAGCGATTTACGGACTTGGCCACGGAAATGTTGTGCTTCGCAGGCGGTTCCGTATGGATCGCGATTACGCCTTCGTACAAATCTACGTATGGATCCGACTTGTGCTCCTCCAAAAAAAGCTATTTTTTAAATTTATTTTTTGTTTTTTTGGTTTAATTTGGGTTAGGGGTGGTTTAGTGTTGAGTTAGGGATGGATGAGAAAAGTTAAAAGCTCACTTTCACCTCTCATTTGCTCACTTGTGTTTTGAGGAGCTTGGGAGGAGCTTGGAGGAGAAAATCTAAGGGCTTCCATCTACAAGAGCTAAAGAGGTAAGTGCTCTCAAACTTTCTCATTTTTTTGTCATTGTTTTTTGTATTTTTCTCTCCTCTGCCTCCCACATTTCATTCTTTCTTCTTGCTCATTTATTTGTAACATTGTCCACCACCTATATTCATATTCAAAGATGATGTTTATTTCTATGTATCATTCCACTTCTGGTTTTCATGATAGCAAGGGGGAGAAATAGAAGAGTAGAACAAGAAGAAGAACAACATAGTGGGTCCCCATATGAGTGACCCAATATATGATGAGGAGGAAGAAGGAAGAGGAAGGGATGATTTGATGAGAACATTGAAACACGAAAGGGGGAAAGCCGCATCGACACCCTCAGAACTATGTGATCAAACTTGAAGTGGGAAATAAAAGGTAAAGCTACAAGTTTTTGTGCCCTCATGGTTATCAGAATCCACATAGTGGTTCATAATTGCAGTGAGGAGGCATATTTGTGGGGTGATGGACAACACAGTATAAAAAGGCCGGTGGGGATAGCAATTGTGCCTAAAGGTTTCAATCAACAAAGAAGAAAATGCATCCAAACAGAGGAGGCCGCACAACAAAACAAGAAACAAAAGCTCAATCCAATCATGCACCTTCTAGATTTGGTAGCTCATCTCCTCATGGTACTGCAAGCTTGGCGGTAAAACAATAGGGGATTTCTTAATGTTGCCGGGAGGGATGATGTGGATGGAAAGATAGTCCGATTTCTTTGTGCTTGCGGTGTACCATTCAATGTGCTTTGCTTCCTCCCTATTGACATGAAATGGTAAAGGCCATCAATGAAGTCCAAAGTCCTTCAACTAGAAAGCTAGAATAGTGTTATTAGAAAGAGAAAATTAAAGGTTCAAATGTTTTGTGTTAAAATTGACAACTAGGTCCAAACTCCATGTTGTGATGCTTAGATGAAGATAACGATATTTTTATTGATTCTCTTTTCGGGAGAGTGTAAGATCCATATAAAATTTATCTTAATCCGATGAGCGAATATTTATTTTGAATTTATTATTTATAATAAATTATATGTGCGGTGTCGCCTTAAGGTTTTACACCCCCAAAACAGATGTGTCACACACTTCAATGATGGATATAAATACAATCAAAGCTTCGGAGAGCATTTCTACACTCACTCATCACACATCTTCTTTCTCTTCTCGATTTAGTAGGAGCTCCTTAGAGGACGAATTCACCACACGTGGAAAAAGGACGAGCGAGGCTGGGCCTAAGAAGAAGGACGGGTATTGTCGTTAGCCTAGGGTTTCCAAGGAAGTTTGACCGTAGTTGATCGGTCAATGCATGTCCAAAGAGGTCGAAATTTATTGGAGACTTCGATTTTGGGAGGCCGTACACATTTGGCACAAGAATCGAGGTCAAAAAGTTGACCGAATTTGAGCCGCGTTGACTTTTATGTTGCTGCCTCGCATTGACTTTTCTCGACAACGTTGACTTTTTCTTCGAGTTGACTTGTGTTGACTTGGTGGCTGATTTGAGGATTGTTGTGACACATTCTCGGTTGGCCGATCAAGGAGACTTGCTAGCTGAAGCATCCGTCGATCGCCGTAATGCACCATCACATTTTCGTTTGTTTTCGGTTTGTCTTCCATATAGATCCACCGGGTGTGTTCTATCAAGATTTTACTTCTTAACCGTTCGGGTGATTGCCGTAATAAAAGTAAAGTTGCATCAAGCATAGAACATCTACCAAAATTTACATGGTACGTAGCCGAGGTGAAGACAAGCCCTAACTTTAGCAATCACCATCTAAGAAATAGGGTTCCACAAGTTATGAATTCAAGGAGAATGACAAGCCGATCGGAAGGGATGACTTCCATGCTTGGAAGATGATAAGAGATCTCAAATTGGAAGACCATGATCTCATGGACCATGTACCGGGTAAGATACAAGAACCTCCATCCAATGCCATCGGGGCCGGGCCGCTAAAACCAAGTATAAGAAGGGGGAGATCAAAGCAAAGTCGATGATCGTGGAATCCATTCATAAAAGTCCGGTGGCCTACATTCGAGTTGGGTACATCCAAAGAGATGTATGATAAATTGATCCTAATGTTCAAGGCAAACAATGTAAACCAAGTGCTATTCTTCAAGAATCAATCGAAGAATCAAGAAAGGCGGATGAGTCCGTCCAAACATTCTTTCGAAATCGACCGAGATTAGAACATCGACCGTCGGCTATTGGGGAGACAATAGCCGATCGTGAGATGGTACTCACCGTGACTTGGAGGATTCCCATATGAATGGCAAGTATTCACCATCACCATTCTCAATATTAGTACTATTCCCAACTTCGACGAGCTACCGTCCCGTATGCATGCAAGAAGAGACAAGAATGAAGGAATATGAAAATGATGAATGTCAGCTTATGTCGCTCATTCTAGAAGAAGAACTCGTGGTCCTAAGAACAAATGAAGAACAAGGGCCTAAGTGAAAGAAGGTAAGTGTTTTACTTGTCACAGTTCGGTCACTATGCTAGAGAATGTCCCTTCAAGAAGGATTCTCCATAGTGATGACAACAACAACAAATCAAGGAATGGAAATCAAAGAAACGACAGATCCAAAGGAAAGAGGAAGGCTCCTCCTGGCGGAAATAATCAACCTTCTAAAAGGTCTAGAAACTCCAGTAGCGAGGAGTCAAATGTTGTCAGAGTAAAAGAAATGAATATATTCTTGTATCGCTCTCCGAAGCCGCATCCCCGCCCCCGACACACTATGGATGTCCGGGCCGATAGATAGTGGTGCTTCAAGACACATCACCGGGTTCAAGGAAGCACTTTCCGACATGGTTGAGAAGGATACCAACTGAAATTATCCTTGGAGATAATGCCACATATCCCGTGAAAGGACAGTGGATCGTGACCTCCACTCTTGTCTCAAGGACAAGTCCTACATTTGCAGGATGTACCTATGTACCAAAATTGAAGAAGAACCTTGTGTTCATATCGCCGATTGAAGACAAAGGCTTCAATGTGGCATTTATTGATGGAAAGGTGCGCATGTGGAAGAAGAACCTCAAGGAAGTTATCGTGATTGGTTTTAGAGTTGAACACTCTCACAAAGTTGGCGAAATTCACCAGGGAGCTGGGTGAGCATGTGAGCATTTATGCGACAACCGAACTATGGCACTCGAGGTCGGCACCTTTCATTAAGTGCGTCCCTTCTCAAGCAAGGAAGGTGGTGATCAGATGTTCGATTTTTGATATAATCATGAAGGTGTATGTAAGGGTTGTGCCGAATGAAAGCATACAAGGGGACCTTTTCCCTCAAGTGTCACAAAGACATCTCGATATTTTGCAACCGATCCATTCCTCGATCTATCCGGTATGTTACTCCGTGACATCTCTGGGAGGATGTTCTTTACTATATGACATCTACCGATGACTTCTCCCGCAAAAAAATTATAGATATAGTTCTTGAAGAAGAAGGATGAGGTTTTCATGTGGTTCCGTACCTTCAAAGCCTCGTGGAAAATATGACAAGAAAGACGATCAAGATTTTGAGGACCGACAATGGCACCGAATATGAGTCAAATGAGTTCAAGGGATTCCTTTGCAAAGAAGCCGACATTTAAGAGGGAGACTACCACTGCATATACTCCTGAGCAGAATGGTGTTGCTGAAAGCAAGAATAGGACTATTGTGGAAGCTGCCCGTGCCATGCTTTGTGACCAGGGTCTACCAAAGTTTCTGTGGGGAGAAGCTGCAAATACTGCTGTGTACATTCAAAACCGATGCCCTCATTCCGCTTTGGACTCCAAAACTCCCGAAGAGGTTTTCTCTGGTAAGAAACCTGATGTCTCACATTTTAGAATTTTTGGATGTCTTGTCTATTTTCATGTGCCGAAAGAAAAGAGAAGTAAGCTGGATGCTACTGGGAAGAAAGGAATGTTTGTGGGCTACAGTGAGACTTCTAAGGCATATAGAGTCTATGTACCTGGTCAAAGGGAAGTAGAGATAAGCCATGATGTCACTTTTGACGAAGATGCTTCCTTGAAGAAAGTAGTAGATCTTCCAAGATCTGGAGAAAATCATGAAGAAAGGCCTGGAAATCAAGAAGAACCGCAGGATGAGACAATGCCTGATATTGAAGGACCAATGGACCCTATCGATCCATCTCCTTCACTGGGAAAGAGACCATCATGGCTCGGGGACACCCTCGAAGATGCTGAGGGTCATGCTGCCCCAAGGGGGACATTCCGAGAAAGCAAGAAGCCGTGTAGATACCAAGGGTATCTAGTTGCCATGAGTACTATTGTACAATCTGAACCTGGATCTTTTGAGGAAGCCGTAAAGCATCAAGTCTGGAAGGATGCTATGCACGAAGAATATGAGTCCATAATGAAGAATGATGTCTGGGATGTGGTTCCAAGACCGAAGGACAAATCAGTTGTCACCACGAAATGGCTCTACAAGATCAAGCATGGATCTGATGGAAGTGCTGAAAAGTTCAAGGCAAGATTTGTTGCTCGTGGCTTCTCTCAAAAGGAAGGAGTAGATTATGATGACATATTTGCACCTGTGGCACGATATACCACCATTCGATCAATCATAGCCCTTGCTGCTACGCAAGGATGGAGTCTTCATCGGATGGATGTCAAGACCGCTTTTCTGCATGGTGCAATAAAGGAAGAGGTGTATGTGGAACAACCTCTGGGATTTGAAGTTCAGGATCGAGACACTCATGTCTGCAGGTTGAAGAAAGCCCTCTATGGATTAAAGCAAGCACCCAGAGCTTGGTACGAGAGGATGGATAGTTACTTGATGAAGCTGGGCTTCACTCGAAGTAATGCTGATCCGAACCTTTACTTCAAGGTTGTGCAGGGAAAGCCTCTCATTCTAGTGTTGTATGTGGACGACCTCTTCCTGACAGGTGCTGACCCTCTCATTCATCAATGTAAGAGGGAGCTCGCTGCTGAGTTCGAGATGAAGGACCTAGGACTGATGCACTACTTCCTAGGCCTAGAGGTCTGGCAGAGACCTGGAGAGATTTTCCTTTCTCAAGGAAAATACATTGTGAAGCTTCTGGAAAGATTTGGGATGGTGCACTGTAAGTCCGTGTCGACACCAATGGAACTCAACTTTAAGAAGTTGAGTGGCAGCGCTGCTGGGCCTATCTTGGCCAATCCTACTGAGTATCGTCAACTCATAGGAGCTTTGATGTTCTTAGTGAACACCCGACCGGATATATGTTTTGCGGTGAACACTTTGAGTCAACAGATGGTTGAGCCTCGTCATTTTCACTGGGTTGGTGCCAAGAATCTTCTGAGATATCTTCGGGGCACGATAAACCATGGGCTGAGATACACTGCCGGGAGTGTGACACTCCGTGGATATACTGATGCCGACTGGGCTGGCAGTGTGGTGGATCGTAAGAGCACATCGGGATGTTGCTTCAATCTTGGTTCTGCTTCGATTTCATGGATGAGTAGGAAGCAGAAGTCGGTGGCTTTGAGCACCGCAGAGGCCGAATACATTGCAGCAAGTATGGCCTGTTGTGAAGCAGTTTGGTTGCGAAAGCTCTTTAGTGAGCTGTTTGGACATGTGCTAGATACCACCGTGATACTCTGTGATAACTAGAGTGGGATTCGCATGACTGAGAATCCTGTGTTCCACGACCGATCCAAGCATATTGATATCAGGTACCACTTTATCCGGGATATGGTACAGCGAGGCGCCGTAAGGCTCGATCATATAGGAACTGATGAGCAGGTCACGGATATTCTCACTAAGCCCCTGGGGAAGGTCAAGTTCCTAACCTTCCGTGAGAATCTTGGTATCGTGGAACGACCCTATGATGTGGGTCTCGTTGGACAATGAGCTCTGGGAGCTCTGGGGGGCTTTGGGGATAGCTTCTCGGAGCTATAAGCACTCACGGGGCTAGGCTTGCCGAACCTTGTGGTGCTTCTGCCCCACCGTTGTGATTATTGAGTTGGTTCACCTCTCATTATATGTGCCCCGTATGCATCCTACCCATTGAGTTCAGGGCTCATGGGAAGTACCTCTCATTTGGCCAATGAGGTGGGAAAAGCTAGAGACTAGTAGCAAACACTGATGGACGCATCAGAGATTGCCGTACTCTCTATCTAGGATGGCACGGTCCAACCACTTGATCTGGGATCAAGTTTAGTGAGGTCTGGGACCTCTGCCTGACTTCGGGTCAGATGAACCAACTTCGAGTTGGTTGGAGACTCTTTGTGAGTCTGATAGAGGTTTCGAACCTCTCTACGGGCTGAATTTGTCGGCTAGGAAATGATGTCTGTGTAGTGACCAACTTCTATTCTAAAATAAAGAGGCCAAAAAGCAAGTTACGGCGGGATGACGCCGATGTTTGATTTCAACGCTGGTGGATGGAGTTATCCCTAGTTGAGAGGGAGTGTTAAAATTGGACAACTGGGTCCAAACTCCATGTTGTGATGCTCAGATGAAGATACCGATATTTTTATTGGATTCCTCTTTCAGAGAGGTGTAAGATCCATATAAAATTTATCTTAATGCGATGAGCAGAACATTTATTTTGAATTTATTATTTATAATAAATTATATGTGCAGGTCGGCCTTAAGGTTTTACACCCCCAGCAGATGTGTCACACACCTCAATGATGTATATAAATACAGTGAACTTTGGAGAGCATTTCACACCAACTCATCACATCATCTTCTTCTCTTCTAATCTAGTACGAGCTACTTGGAGGACAATTTCGATCCACACGTGGGAAGAAGGACGAATTACTATAGCCAAAAAGAAGGACGAAATTGCTGTAGCTAGGGTTTCCACGAAGGTTTGACCAGCGTTGACTTTGGTCAACGCATGGTCCAAAGAGGCTGAAATTTATTGGAGACTTCGATTTTGGGAGGCCGTACACATTGGCACAAGAACCGAGGTCAAAAGGTTGATCGAAGTTGGAGCTGCGTTGACTTTTATGTTGCTGCCCTGCGTTGACTTTTCTGGACAACGTTGACTTTTCTGGAGTTGACTTGAGTTGAGTGGGTCACTAATTTGAGGATTGTTGTGACACATTCTGGATTGGATGATCAAGGAGACTTTGCTGGTTGAAGCATCTTGTTGACCGCCGTAACGCACCTTCACATTCTCCTGTTTCTGGTTTGTCTTCTATAGATCCACTAGTATGTTCTATCAGCATTTTACTTAACTGTTTGGGTGATTGTTGTAATAAAAGTAAAGTTGCATCAAGCATAGAACATCTACAAAAATTTACACCTTCCTAATGCTCATATAGGGCTCTCTATATATGATTTACTTTTTTATTATATTTCATTTTAGGCTAGTTATATAGGGAAAATTGGTTTTGGGTTTTGG
>JAXQQM020068260.1:0-77345 GCA_034641835.2 Pinus albicaulis | reverse complement strand
CAGATTTACATCATTTAACAAGTTCATCAGTCAAAGAACATACCGTCAAGTAGGTTGCCATCATCTTCATCAAGTGGGTTGCCATCATTGACAGCACTGCATCATATTTCAACATGGATCCAATGAAGTACTAGAAGATGATCTATCTGGAAAATCTCCATCCAGATATGTTCAAAAGAATCATCCTAAATCTCAAATTTTGGGAAACAAGGAATCTAGTGTACAAACAAGGAGGACTCTTGTGGGTTCTTCTAGCTATCTGGCATTTCTATCCACAATTGAACCACACAATGTCAATCAAGCTAGCAAAGATGAATGTTGGATTCAAGCCATGAATGAAGAGCTTGATCAAATTGAGAAGAATCACACTTGGGAATTGGTACCAAGACCACATGATAAAAATGTCATTGGAACTAAATGGATATTCAAGAACAAGTTAAATGAGAATGGGGATGTTATAAGAAACAAAGCTAGACTGGTTTCCAAAGGGTATACTCAAAAAGAAGGTATAGACTTTGAAGAAACATTTGCTCTTGTAGCTAGACTTGAAGCCATAAGAATGTTTCTTGCTTTTTCAGGTTCTCAACAAATCAAAGTTTATCAAATGGATGTCAAATCTGCATTCCTCAATGGTGATCTAGAAGAAGAAGTTTATATAGAACAACCAGAGGGATTCATTTTGGGAAATGATAAGAATCTTGTTTGTAAACTTAAAAGGGCTCTATGTGGTCTCAAACAAGCTCCAAGGGCATGGTATTATCGTCTTGACAGATATCTTCATCAACAAGGATTTTCAAAGGGGTCTACTGATAACAACTTATACACAAAGAACAAAAATGATAAACTATTGATTGTGGTTGTTTATGTTGATGATATCATTTTTGGGAGTAATGAAGAATATATGAGTCAGAAATTTGCTTCTGTCATGCAGCAAGAATTTGAAATGTCCCTACTAGGTGAACTAACATTCTTTCTTGGCTTACAAGTGCATCAAACTACAGATGGTATATTCCTATCACAAGAAAAATATCTTAAGCAAATTTTGAAGAAGTATGGCATGGAAGAATGCAAACCTGTAAGTACACCAATGATAACCGGATGCAATCTCAGTTCTCATGATGATTCTCCCACGGTGAATCAACCAGAATACAGATCAATGATAGGAAGCCTGCTTTATCTCACAGGGACCAGACCGGATATTATGCATGTTGTTGGAATTGTTGGACGATTTCAAGCTAATCCAAAAGAGTCTCATCTTCAGGCTGTCAAGAGAATATTCAAATATCTACAAGGAACTCAAGACTTTGGACTATGGTATCCAAAGAATGTTGATCTTACTCTACATGCTTACACTGATGCAGATTGGGCTGGAAATGTTGATGATCGGAAAAGCACAAGTGGTGGTGCATTCTATATGGGGCCCCGGTTGGTATCTTGGTTCAGTAAGAAGCAAAGTTCTATTGCCTTATCTACTGCTGAAGCAGAATATGTGGCTGCCGCATCTTGTTGCACTCAACTCCTTTGGATGATGCAAACATTGGAAGATTTTCAAATCAAATGTACTTCTCCTATCTCCATTATGTGCGATAATACAAGTGCCATCAGTATCTCAAAGAATCCTGTTATGCATTCAAAGACCAAGCACATCCCCATCAAGTATCACTTCTTACGTGAACAAGTGCTTGAACAAAAGGTGAAGTTGGAGTATGTTCCCTCCAAAGAACAAGTTGCTGGTATTTTTACCAAACCTCTGCCCAGGGAAGCATTCGAATATCTTAGACAAAAGCTAGGTGTTGTCTCTGCCTCTCAGAAGATCAAATCTGATTAAATTCAGAAGATTAAATTGGATACGCGTGTTTCTTTAAATACAGTCGCGTATATATGCTATTTTATACACAGAAAGCCGTGTATGGTTGGTTGCTGACAATTTTTTATTGGGGTCAGCATTTCTCAGTGTTGTTTGGTATCTCTGATGTTGTTTGATGTCTCTGGTGGTGTTCCAGTTCTTATATATCTGTTTCATTCTCTATTATTGGGTAAAGATGCCTTGATGACTTGCTGATTGAAAGTGTTCAGGTTGCACAAGCTAAGGAGGAGCCTTGGTCATATAGAAAGGAGACTTGGATGCACTGTTTCAGGGGGAGCATTAGCCTTGATGATTATAATGCATTGTTGGCAGTATGATGATTCTGAAATATAATCTCTTTCTTGAGATCTTGTTGGTTTTTGTTACAAAAGGTCATTTTTGTAATTGGTTGAAAAAGGGCATGTTGAGACCCATGATGTAAATTTGTAATATTCAGTCATGTAAGGACTTGTTCAAATCTGTAAACCCACTTGGTTGGGTAGTTGAGTCAAAATATGTAAACCCACTTGGTTGGGTACTTGAGTCTCATATGTAAATCCACTTGGTTGGATCTGTGATGTAAGTATGAGTCCTTGGTGATAGGAAGGTCATAGAGTCGTGTACTTCATTGTAAAATATGTTTGAAGTTTCAGCTTGAACTCAGGGGGAGCATGGTAACTTCAGTGCACTTCAGATCTGCGAAGCACTTCTTTTGGTCCGCCCTTTGCCCTTGATGTCAAAGGGGGAGAGTGACATGTGACATGGTGTTTGAATAGGGGGAGAATATCATTATGCTTAATGTACCTATCTGATGTGGTGATCAAACACCATCGTGGTTGCCATCAAGTCCAAAGGGGGAGATTGTTAGCAATATGATGCAGAGTGTTGTCCTTGATGGCAACCCACTTGATGAAGATGATGGCAACCTACTTGATGAAGTTGTCCTTGATGGAATGTGTCTTGATGAACTTGTTAAATGATGTAAATCTAATGTATCTACAATGAGTACAGAAGGTAATGATGGAAGGAATGTCAGTATGTGCCAGAACATGATGAAAAGAGTATGTCTCAAGGCATATGCAGATTTGTCTAGACGAAGTAGCGTATGCACGCGGGAAATAACGTGCCAAGTCGCGTATGGGAAAAAGTGCTCTAAATTTGTAAAACCATGGGTAACTACCATGGTATTGACCCATTGTATTGAATGATGGTTCGCCTATGTGATCCCGTCCAGGAATACCATTGGAAGTTATGTGGTTTTGACTCATGGTATTGATGAAGGGTAACCCTATATAAGGAGAAGAAAATCATTGTGCAAAGGGTGTGCAAGTGGTCTGGGTTTTATTGAATAATTAACTCTGAAGTATATCTGCATGGTTGAACTCTGTTCTTAATTGATAGATCTGAAGTCTATGTTGCACCTATGTTCATAAAGAAGGTTCAAGATCTCTAGATCTATAAATGAGAATCTCAAGGATGATCTGAAAAGAAGTGAAGAAGACTTGGCACAAATCTGTTGAAGAAATCTGGGTAAGTTCATAGATCTGATCTGTTTTGTAAAACCTATCTTTCTCAAATATATACGCAGGTTCAGTGAATGAAAAGCGCATGTATACGAAAATCTGATTAATGAAAAGTGCGTATGGGCAGTCAGGGCTTCTCTGAAAAGTGTACAAATGTATACGCGGTTTCTCTTCATTGAAAGCGCGTACATACGCGGATCCTCTTAATTAAAAGCGCGTATGGTATCTGAACCAATGGTTGCTTAAAAGGTGAATGTGTTTCTGCATATCTATTCTGAAGTCTGGGTTGTCTCTGATGTTTGGTTACAGTGGTCTCACTGTTCTGTATGAAGCATTGGGCAAGAATGTTTGTTGAGAAGTAAAGGGTTGTGTTGAAGCTGTTTTGATCCAGTTTGAAAATTGATGAAACGTGGTCTGCAGTGAATCTGAGGGTTGAAGCCTTCAGTCTGAAAGAAGAAGCTTTCTTCCAGTAGAGGCTGGTGTGAATATCAGGGGGTAGTGGCTCCCTTCCAGGAGAGGCTGGTAAACGAGTGCAGGGGGTTTGTGCTCCCTCCAGGTGAGACTGGTAAACGAGAGAAGGTTGTAGCCTTCTACAGGTGGGTGCCTGTGTGTTGCTATGAGTCTGCACCTGTACATGTTGTAAGAAGTTTTCTTAATAATATAATTTTGAAGGCTGAGACGACGACAGCGGTGGTTTTATCCCGAATTGGGTTTCCACCTAAAAATCCTGGTGTTCATGTGTGTTGCCTATGTGTGATGATTATTCTGTTCTTTCTGCACCTGTTTACTGTTTTCTGAAATATCTGATGAATGAATAAAGTAATGATCTGAGTTAAGAATTGAATGCATAATTATATCTCTAAGCATACGCGAGTTCAGTAAAGGATATCCGCGTATATACGATGGTTGCCGTCAGGAAAGTAGCGTATGGGTTTTGTGAAGAAAAAATAAAAGTTTCATTGTCTGCCCTAAATAATGATTCACCCCCCCCTCTCAGTATTTTTCCCAACGGAAGCGAATTACTGCAGGCACACGAGTTGGTCGAGGCATCTATGTAGCTGCGAATGACCGGTCTGGAATTCCACCCCATGCTTCGGCGTGTTCGGGGAAGAATACCGGCCATGAGAATAATTTTGATCGGTCGGGAAGCTGCCTTGTCTCCCCCTCGTCACTGGCAACGACTAGCCCTCTAAAAATTCACAATGCCTTCATAGACATGATTAACGAGATCTCCTTCATGCCAAGCACATCGTCGAAGAGATTGAAACCATCGGGTGATACGCATTCTAGATATCGCTGGGATTCTCATAAGTCCATCCCGGGCCTTCACTAGGATGTTAGACGGAAGTTGCCACGGTTCGGGTATTGCCTCCCCGAAGCATCGGTGTCACACAACAAGCTACTACCCAAAGTCAGGACGTGCTCCCTCTGATCATCAACGCTTTCAATACCTTGCGTGCATAGACAGAGGCCGCACCACTACAGTGACTCGAGATGAGTCACAAGATTGTGTTGGGGGACTGTTGGAACAGGGTCTCGTACAAGCTGCGAAACTGGTCCAATTTTGAATAATTTTGATTATATCTAGTCTAGCATAGGGGTTTTTGGGTGGGTCAAAGCCCTAAAACCATTGTAATGGGAAAAAGGATAAAATAGGGATCCGAAAACCACGATCTGAGGACCATAGGAAAGTTAGGCTAGATTACTATAAATAGAGGAACATTTTGTATTGTAAGGTAGAGAATGAAGGGCTATTTATGTGAATTGTGGCTTAAGATATCTGTTTGGGTTTTTGGGGAAAGGACTCTTGCTGGCTGTGTGCGTGAAGATCTAGAGTCCAGCTATGTGCGGACCGTGCTGCTATGTGCGCAGGCTAGGAAGGGTATTGTAAGAAGGAACTGATGAATTGATGACTAAGAAATATTGTTGAGAAATGAATATATGTGTCCTATTTGTGTGAATCATTGATGATTATTGCTTTATGTGTATTCTGTATTCAAGCTACGAAAGATCTGTGTAAGTGTGTTTGCTATATCTAAATCTATTTTGTTTTGTTTTATGAAATATTGTGCTACAGTCATAGAAGTATATAATTATAGATCTAGCACACGTGGATGTGGAAAGAGACCTATTGACCCTACGTAGAAAGAGGTGATCTAGGTATCATAGGGCCGAACACAACTCTTCTTGCCTTAACTATCCTTTCTCAAAGTGCGGAAACCTGGTTCCAACACCCACCCATACTACTTTAGGTGAGACTTTGGCCTGTGCAAGTAGGTCAATGTTGAAAGGGCTAATAGTATAGGGGTCTGTTGGCAAACCTTGAACTATGAACTTAGGTCAGGACCCCTCGAGCCAACAATGGAAACAGTATTGTATTTATCCTTCTCAACTTCTGTCTAAATTTTTTTTGATCCAGCTTGATGGGAATAGTGTGCTGAATAATATTTTTGTCATAGACCTCCAAATCTGCATAATTCCATGTGAAGATATTATAAAATTCAGATAACAATTTGATGTACTTATCTTTTGCCTCAGGAGATAATGTCTTTGATAGCTTAACCATTTTGGGCTTATTTGATGTTCTGATGTTTACGTCTTCCACACCCCTTTTTGTAGGAGTCAATGTTGGTTTTCTTGCCACATAATCCTAATCAAATAGTTCTTCTAAAGGTATGAGACCTCTAGTAATAATATTATCTTTCAACTGCAAAATATTCATTTGATTGACCTTTATGTTTTGATCATTAGAATCACAAACATCATCAATAAAAGCATATTTGAACATTCCTTAATTCTACAAAAAGCTATTAATTTCTTTTTCATCCCAAAAAAAATGCTAGTACCTTAAGTTATCAAGAACACTAGGTCTATGTTTGACATGAATTTAAAATTTATTACTTGAGTTCATCGGAATTTTGAGATTACTTGCTACTGTAGCAAGAGAATCTGCAATGATATTTTGACTTCTTGGTACCATTGTTAATTTACATTCAGGAAATTTTTTTAATATATCCAGGACTGCATTCTTATAAGCTCTCATTCGCAGATGTTTTGCTTGATATTATCCTTTCACCTGGTTTATGACAAGCTCAGGATCACCATAAATAGAAATTATTTTTGCACCAAGTTTCTTTAAAATTTTGAGACCTGTGATTAATGCTTCATACTCTGCTTCATTGTTAGAATAGTCAAAAGCCAATTTATAAGAGAATTCTATAACATTACTTAGAATTCCACCTGATTTACAAATAGTACTTTGGATACAAATACCAATACTTATACCTTCATTACCCAAAGCACCATCGAAATCCATGCTCCAAAGGCCATTTCTGTCTTCTAGATGTTGAAACTTAACTATTGGTTCTAATTTACTTTCGCCGGTCACCTCATTTTTCTGTTCTGTACTGATCTTCTGTTCTTCTAGAGGCTGTTTGGAGGAACTCGCCATTTCTTTTTCTTTATCAAGAACTTCTCTAAAACTCTCTGAAAATTTTGGTACATCCTCTGCCACTAGTAGCTAATTATTTACATCATTTAAACTACCATCATTATACAAAATAAAAGATTCCAGATCTATACGTACAACCTGTATTGGATGATTTATGGATTTCTCCTAACTAGTTATCATATACTTCATTTTCTTTACCTAGTACAATTTCCTCAATTGCCTGAAAACAAGAATAGTAGCATAAAATAAGTGAAGTTGTAAAGTACCTTTGAGTTTGGCTCCCCATGATCTAGACAGCATCATGCCGAATCGAGGCAGTATATCAGCCACCACCACATCCATTAAAAAATTCTTGGTTGGGATTTCATCTAAGGAAACCACTAAATCTTTAATGAGACCAATGCAGCGAACTTTACCAAAACCAAATGAATACAAATCATGATACGGTCAGGTGATATCCATGCCCATCTTTTCCATAATATCCTTTGGCATTAAATTGTGAGAAGCCCCAGAATCAAGCCTAGCATTATGAAGTATGTACTCATGTAGTCTAAGGCTTAAATAAAAGGGGGGAATTTCACTCTCTTCTAACTAACCATCTATATTTGGACCGAAAATGAGCTCAGAATGGGCATCTTCAAAATTAACCATATCGGACAAAGGATCAACTAGCAACATTTTAGGCACCTGATCTTTATAATGCCTATTCTTTACTAATTTTGTCGAAGGAATGGACACTTTCAATTTATCTATTTCATTTTCTTAATTAAAAGTTGTGACTTTATCTACCTATTTGACAATAATATCTCTTCTTTCATTTTTATCCTTTGTTACATTCTACTTTTTCTGAGCGTCTTTCTCTTTAGTAGTTGAGCTTGTTGATGGTTGGCTGATGTTGCTATGATTCTGATCCGCATGCTCTTTACCCTTTCTCTGATTATTTGGAAGATCATTCTTTGACTGGACCTCTTTTGTTTTCTGAATAGGATTGACAGGTACATCTCTACTACTTAAAGAATATTGTTTCTATTGTGCACTTAAAGCATTCATATACCCATGTTGGTAATCATCGGATTCCGTTTCCAAATCATCATCATTTGCCAAGATATAGTCCTCATATTTTGGAGTATCCAAATTTTCAGTATACTCTTCATCTTCAGTCATAAACATGGAAAAACCATCTGCTGTAAAGAAATGATTTGTTTCAACCACTAGATCTTCATCTTCTTCCTCTTCCACTCCTTGAACATAATTCTTATGCAACGGGTTTGAATATGCTATTGTTGTACTATTTGGTCAGGTGGTTTCTACTCTCTTTGCTTGATTATAAACTAAGTTTGTTGTTGCCCTCTGAAATTTGGGTTCCAGATCTATGGTTTAGGTCTATCTGAGATAGACAATAGATCAATCATTCTTTTTATAATTCAGAGTAATGAATCCATCTTAGCATCAAAAGTAGATGTCTCCTCCTTGATGGTCACTCTCTTTTAAGATCTCATCCCTTCCCTTTTGGCTAGCAAATTCGCTTCCACACTTACAACATTCTTTTGCATATATGCTAAAGTTGTAGGATCACGTTCATGTAGCTGATATGCCATATCAGTATCAAATCCGAAAATTTGACTAAAGCCAAACCTTCTGGTGCTTTGATATGTGCAGGAAGAGCATTGTACATTTCATTAAATCTCACACAATAATCTTGCACAGTCTAACCAACATTTGTTTTGATGTTCTCATATTCAAACATAATTTGAAGGGGATTTTTATTTTCTTCCCATATTTCTACAAAATGTCTATGAAAAAATTCTAAAGTGTTAATAGTGGTTGCTTGTAGAGCTCTAAACCACTTTCTTACTTCCCCTCCCAGAATTTGTGAAAATAGCCTCATCTTCCCATCCTATATATCAATTTCATGAAGATAAAATAAGTCATTCATCTTATCTATGTGATTTTGGGTTATCGTAGGCTGAGTATAATCAAACAAAGGGATTTTGGTTTGGTAATATTGGGGCATAGCATCCAGGTTTTGAGGTAGAAAAAGGGGGGAATATCTTGCAGCCATGACGATTGGAGGTGGAGGATTTATAACAGGGATTTGGATGCTTGATGTAATCAAGGGAGGATTGGTCACTAATTGAGTAGTGTGAATGGTAGATGAATTTATGGTAGAAGAAGTTGGGATCTGAGGTTTGTTTATCACTCGAGCATTTATTTGCGAAGAATAGTTCTGCAGATCTTTATGAACTTGTAAAAGTTGTGACCTTGATTATGACCCTAACTGAGAATGCGAAAACAGATATTCAATAGGAATATGAAAGGAAATGGAGGAATCAACAACTATTTCATCAATCCAACTCACTTATTTTCTTTAGAATAAGCTTTGTTCAAAATTTATATCAAATTCAATATCTTGCAAGTTGTCTAAGTTTCCAGGGAATGAATTAGCTTTGGGAATGGAAATTTTCTCTGTTTGATTTCTGACTTAACTAGATGTTTCCACAAGAGTTTTGGATTTTCTTCCTATGTTCTAAAGATCACTAACAATGGTGGGAGGAATCGAATTGGAATTGGATCTAGTGTATCTTTGGGAAGCTAGTGTGTCCAATTTCGAAAACCAATTTTCACTTTATAAATTTCTCAATTCAGCCTTTGAATAAACTCTAAAATTATCATCCAAAAGTTTAATAATTTCAATGAAAACTTACTGGGGTTGATCTGATCTCACCTTTCGTTTCCCCAGTATAGCCGCCAAAATGTTATCACTCAAATTAAATCTCAGGCTGAGGAAGGCAATTATGAGGTAACCACAAACCACACTTTCCAAGTAGCTAGCCCTACTAGGCAAGGAGAGGGCTCTCTCCATATAGATCACAACCAAGATGACTGAGGAAAGAATATTTTAGGCTAGGTACAGTAGCTCCAGGTTTCAATTTTGATTGTATAGGGTTTTGTTGGATTAGGTGGAGTCAAACAGTCAAGGAAAGGAAATTAGGTCAATATTTGCAAGGTGTTCTATGGGGCATGGTAGGTACAATTTTTAGCACTTTAGGGTTTCAAGGGGTGGGATAATCAATATAGGTGAGGAGCTAGAAATAGCATGGTAAAATCATGGTTCCTTTCTAAACTAAAGAATTTAAACAGACTATGAATGTCTACCCAAAACAGAGCATATGAAAATGGATTCTGCTTATCTAACTTGTAAACATTCACTTAATATAAATGAAATGATGAATTAAATACAAAAAACATTCTAACATATGAGCAGAAAAAATAAACTAAAACTAAACACAATACCACATGGATCCCATAAAAATAGCTACAAGTTTGATTAATGCCCAGGCAAAAACTAATACAAAATTATGTCTCTTGAAAATCCAAACCTCCAAATGAGTCAAACCATTACAATGACTAAGAAATTACATCATATAGACCTAAAAACCACTCTCCCTAGCCTCAGGGAGTTGAATCCATGAGATCAGAATCAATTACTCCAAATTCCAAACAAGAAAGTAGAAGACTAGGAAGACCCAACAATTTGTCTCTAAAAGAGAGGAAACTCATTCATTTGACCTCTAGAGGACTCACCTAATGTATCTACCTTATATGAAAGTAAAAAAATGAAATTTACATTCACCGTGACCATTTATATCAGGAATTTCTTCATTTTCCAAATTAAAAGTAAAACTGGAGTGAAACTTCAACATTTGCTGAAGGCTGTGAAAAATTCAATTCCCTTCTCAAACGCACAACCCCTAGCCAAAAAAAATGTTCTTTTTTGCAAGCAGCATTTGAGTGCCTTCCTGGTGTCCAAATAATCTCCATTACATCTCATCGGAAAGCTCTCTGAGTCTAGGTTCCAAATATACCTCCATTTTACAAAATAGTTTTCATTTTCCCTATCAAAAAGACAATCTCCCAATATTGGTAAGCGCGCAGCAAATAGGGCAAAAAGGAGGCAGAAACATGGAAATTGGGTAGTGTTTTGAATATTTGAGGGACTAGATCTCCTCAAAATTTTCCGAAACTTGCTAAGGTTGATGTATTCATCATTATGAACAATATGGTGGTGGAAATTTGTTAATTAGAGGCCCCAAAAAATAGTGCAGCGTTCAGGACGTTCCACGTTCGGCAGAATTTTTGCATGTCAAAAAGTCTAAAAAAAACAAAAATGAATTGAAGTGCCAAGTGTGCCAAAATTTACCAAAATTGGTAAGGGAACTTGCTTATCAAGTTCTTGAGGTATTAAGAGACACCTAAGCAAGTATATCTAACCTCTCTTTCTCATCTTTCTTAGTCAAACTTTCAATTTTAGCATTAGCTCTTTTGAGCTTGGCCAATGCAATTCTCTCTTTCCGTGCATGAAGTTTGATTCTTGTCCTAAACAAGTAATTTTACTTGTTGGCCCTCTCTAGTAACCTCTCGTAATGAATATTGGATTTATCAAGCCATGATTCGTTGTCCTTTCTAATCTCTAGGGCGGGCAACTCACTTGGTGTGAGCTGCTCTACCAACTCAGCTTCTCTCTGTCTTTCCTGAGCCAAAGCTCTCTTCAACCCTATAGCCTTTGGTTTCTATATTGGAGGCTGATCCTCTTCATCATTAATCTCACCAAATCTTTCCAATGTCTCCTCAAGCAAGGCCTTGGCCTTTTCTACCTCTCTTTGTGATTTGATGGACTTTACGTCATTGATGATTTACTTAGTTTTCAGTTGCTGATTTTCTTGCTCAAGATAGTCAATCACATATTTTTCTCTCTCAAGATTAGCTTGAAGTTCACTAATATTTTATTCTTTTCCTTTTATTGTTGCACTGGTGATTTTTTCCTCATCTTCCTCATCTAGGTCAATCTGCTAAAATTCATCCTCTGTTTCATGTTTGTCCTCCTTTTCATCAATGATTGGCTCTTTAGCATTTTCCTTGCCTTTGTCCACCTATTTTGTTGATGAAGAAGGCATGGCCCCTTTCACTCCAAGTGAAGAAAACACATGCCTATTGCCTCTATGATAAGTCTTAGGAAATGAATCAACATCAGTCAAATTAACCAATGTTGCCTCAATATCCTCCTCACTTCTTGATGACTTAGAATCATGATGTGATGATGGTGAAGGGCTATAGAAAGGTGAATAAGGAGGATCAACATGGGGTGAATGAAACTGACTTGGTGATGATGTATGAGTAGTAGGCTAAGATGGAGGAGTAGATATGGGAGGATGAGATGATGAGGGGATATTATGCTCATGTTGACTAGCTGGGGTAGTGAAAACTTCATTTGCTATGAATGTGTCCCATGGAATGTTCTTTTACTCAAGCTAATGCATGACTATCATATTGATGAGGGAGTGGTGGAAAATAATATGCATTTTATGATTATAATCCTTCTTTTGTACAATGTATGCCACCTTGTCAATGTTGTAGGATAGATAGTAGGGTATGTGAAGCATTCTGACTCTAGTGAAGTGCATGAGAAGTCATATATGATATGAATAGATTTTAGAAAACCTCCCCTCATAGGTGAATTATTTCATGATTATTTTCATCATAGGGACATATCAGTCAAGAAGATGAGAAAAATCGAAAATTATCTTTTTGTCATCCTTGTATCTAGGTTTAAGATATGGTTCATAGTAGCTCTGATCAAGGTTTCCTTGTTTAAACCATTTCTCTCCCACATTAGGGATCCCTGTAGCAGCTGCAATGGAATTAATAGACATGGAAAAAGTAACCCCAACAAGAGTGACCTGCCTATCATTAAGATTGGTAATGAAAAACGTTGTCAAAATAGGGTGCTACTGGATCTGCTGCACTTTCTCACAAAACTCAAAATAACCAACATGTTTAAAACATGAAACAGTGAGGGGAGAATCCATGAGCTATTTTGTGGTTTCTGGTTCATATATGATGATTTTCCTTCCTTTCTTACATGATTTTTTCTTTGGTTTTTGTTACTCACTAACACTTATGTCTTCATCTTTAGACATTTTGAATTTGAAGCTTTGAAAACCCTAGGGTAAATGGAATGAGATGAAGGGAGTGAGAATGGAAATGAATAGCTTAGGAAAGTGGAGGGAGTGAATGTAAATTAAAACCTAGGTCTATGAAAACTCTAGGATTTAATAGTGTTTATGACTTATATGTGTTTAGGGACATGAATATGGATATGATGCATGGAAATGGGAAGGAAATGAAAACTAGGGCTTCATAGCAATAAGAATTTCAAATTTCTTGTGAAACACAAAATATATTAGAAGAGAGGCGTCTTAGAGTTTCACTTACTATTTTAAAGCCCTTTGAAGAAATTTGTGAGGAAATAAAACCTTGTTGGAGGTTGTTAAAGCCTTTGAAACCCTGCCTGTGAAAACACGCAACGTCTTGGAGGAATGTGTAGCACCAGGGAAAACGCATAGCAACCAAGCGAAAATGTGCAACGCCTATGTTATTTGGTCAGAAGGTGTCAAGAAAACACGCAATTCCTTAGGGTAAATGCACAAAATTTGGGAAAATGTACAACACCTCAGGGCAAACGCGCAATGATCCTGAAATTTGACTCAAAATGCTTGAAAAACTTGAATTTTCTCTTTTGCTGGAAACTCTTGATGGATGAATGGAGGAAATGAATTGCTTTGAAGTGTTTGAATGGCTTTATAGCTTAGTGGTTTTGAATTTTTAGTTTGAATTACCCACTTTTCCTATGTTCACTTTTCCCTTTGGACTTTGGCACTGATAGTCTTTATCTTTCTGACTTTTTTGGCATTTTGCAGTTTGATCAAGTCATGGAGTTTGGCTTTATTTGCTCCATTTAGGCCGGAAATGATTTCATTTGAAAGCTTGGGATGAATTTATTACATATGATAACATAAAATTACATTTGGAAAAGCATAAATAAATTACATATTTTAATTTTATATCAAAATGAAATTTTGATATAAAAGTCATTAAACTCAAAAATTACAACTCTAAAAATATGATAATCACATCATGATGATCTTCTACATAGGAAAAAAAAATTTCTTATTTATTCCCTCTCATATATTTGTTGACCTCATCTGAAATGGAGGAGTGACCTTGAAAAATAAAAATCCTAATGACCTAATGGGACTTCTTTAGACCTGAATTTAATGAATGAGATTTGTTTTGAAAGACTTCCTGGTGAAAAGAGCATTTCCATAGGTGTTTTTATGATCAAGGAGACATGAGAATGAGTTAGCGATGTGAATCGCAGAGGGAGAGTGAATTTTATTGACAAGGACAACCACTTGTGGAAAAATTTTATATCATGACCTAATGGAATGATTGAAAATTTCTTTAGAGTGAGACACCTAAGATGCAGATGAAAAATGTGTTTTGATCCTTGGTGGAAGTATGCAAATACTGACACTAACAAAATCCATCACTACTACAATTACTCTCCACTTCCTCCATCATGTGTGCATTTAATTCAACACTTCCTCCATCACTTCATCATTATTTCTCCATGAAATCCACCATTCCTTCATTATTATGCTACTCCACTACTCAATTAACCCAAATTCACACTATAGAAGTGGATTTTATTCATCTACTAGGTTTATGGGCCCCTCCACCCTTTTATTTACTTAACTAAATAAGAAAAGTAAGAGATCTAATATTCCAATTAGCTGATGGAAAATTTGGAATATTATAGGCCTCCCCGCCGAAATTTTTCTCGTCCTCAAGAAACTACAAAAGTGGATGCTACATAAATCCATCTCCCTCCCAATTGGCATCCTCATATGAAAGGTTTCCCCATATGCTCCAATGTGTTATGAATGCCCAGCTCCATAGCTGCCTTTATAGAAATTCTAAAATGGCCTCCAACTATGTAGCTAGATGCCTCTCCTCATCAGTGAGTCCCCAAGTGGCAACCATTTATTGTCCAAGAGCCTCTTCTCTGCATGCGATATGTGAAGTGTAGTGATTCCTTCCCTAATTGGAAAGTCCCAACTCATAAAATATCTCTCTAACCCATGCTACATGGAGTAGGTTTTGTCTCTCCATGCTCCAATCCTTGTCCCTGGTGGCCTTTCTTGTTCTAAGCATCATCTCAACGCTATGCAAAGTAGGAAATAGAGACATATGGGTTGACATGTGAAATGTCGAACCATATTGTCCCAATAGCAGCTACTGCAAAAATTCCTCTTACTGACATACCACATCATCATCATACCAAGTATGGTAGCCATACTCTCTCAAGAGAATCCACCATACTAATGGCTCTTGCTACCACATCACATCATCATCATACCAAGTATGGTAGCCATACTCCTTCAAGAGTAATGAGAGCAACCATCCCTCTAGTTGTTGCATCTCATCACTACTATGCAAGGTAGGAAATAGTGATATACCAATGGACATATAAAATGAAATGTCTTGGCCATACTCTCCTAGGAGTAGCCAGCGCAACCATGCCTCCTACTACTGCATCACCTCAATACTATGCCAGGCATGAATCATACCAATTTGAAATGTTGGGTGGTAACCATACTCACCAAATAGAAGCTAGCGCAACCATGCTTCTTGCTGCCATGTGTCATAGATTTGCAAGTATCTTTCCAGCCATTTGCTCATATACTCCATCCATCCATCCAACTGTGGGTGATGACTCATATCATGAACCAGATCTGTATCCACCCAATGAAGAAACTCCCACCAAAAAATATTCATACAATAATTATCCCCATCACTATGTATGGCCTTGCGAAGACCGTGAAGCATGAAGACATCCTAGAAACATAATCTAGTCTTGGGTGAAGAGATGAACTATGTGAAAATGTCGAAGAAATGTGCATACCTAGATAGTGGATCAATGTCGACAATACGATCCTCCACAATCTGATGACAACATTTTCACTCCATGATATGTCTAAGTGCATCCTCCTTGAGGTCTCCCAATGATAACCTCTTTCCAATGGATTGGTAGAACCTATGAGGTTTTCAATATGTTGCATGCAGAAACTTCTCTTTTAGTTGTGAGGTACTCATCAAAAAGGCTTTGTCCTGATAATGGAAGATATTATCCATTGCATGATGTCTACCATCTACCATATTCCCATCCATTGCTTCATAACTGAAGTAGTCATTAGAATGCTCAAATAATAATCGGGCCTTCAAATCATCACTGATCCTTAGTGATAGCGATGTTGATCTCCATGATAGTGCATATGTTGTCATATGGCCCTCTCCATACAAAATGTTGAACTCATAGTTTTGCATTATATTGATCCACCATTGCTGCCTCTTCTGTAGTTGTTGCTACTCCTCAAAAACATGTCAGAGACTATGGTGGTTGGTATTCACCCGAAATCTACTGCCAATAAAAAGTTATTTGAATTTGACCAATGCATGCATAATGGCCAATATCTCTTTGTCATAAATAGAATACAACATCTCATGTGACAATAACTTATGGTTCTCGAAATCTATTGTATAGCTTCCATGCATTAGGACTATGCTAGTCCCATCCTCATAAACTCCACACTCCAACACAAAGTGTTGTGTGCAACTCAAAAATGTCAAACTGGGATAGTTATACATCTTCTCCTTGAGCCAGTCAAGGGTCCTGTGCATAGTGACAGTCTGCTGCTCCAAATCAGAAATGTTCTCTAACCCTTGGTCATGCAATTGCACTGATGGCATGACCCCACAAATCTCAAGATGATGTGATGAAACAGTCTGGGGTGGAAATTTTTGCATACTTTGGATCAGATGATGCTTGGGAAAATCTTGAAAAGCTACAAGAGTTCCTCCAACCAGTGCAATTACTTCTCCAATTGATAGTGATGGTGATGGTTTCTCCTCTACTACTGCACCAGCCCTGGTATCTGCTTCCTCTTCCATGCACCTCATGGATCATGCCTAGGACTTTCAATGTCAAATGATCAGGATCATATTGCAAATATGCAATTGATTCTCCCACTGATGCAAGTACCTCTACTGTAGTTGGTGGTGGTGTTAGTTGCTCCTCTTCTGGAGTATCAGTGCTGACATCTTCATTTTTCTCCTTATATAATTCCTTATCAATGTCGGAAAATGTATCAATGGAAAGTGCCTCTGGTTTTCTTCTGTAAAACCTCTTTACCAACCTTTGATTGAAGTTTTCATATGTAGCCACTCTTGCATGCTTCATATTGCTGAACTACCAATCATTTGCTTCACCATCAAGGTGTAGCACTGAAATATGAACAGCCTCTGCTTCCACTACTTGATGTAGCTGGAATAATGCATCTAACTTCTCCATCCAAGATTTTGTCATGCTCTTCGATGACCCATCAAATGTAGTAAGAAAGAATCTATTATGCATGTGCCCTCTTCTTCTATTGCTACTGCGGGGTCTCCGGTTCTCTTTAATCTGGAAAAGCTATTGGAAATTCATATTCTCTTTGAATGCTCTAGATTGATATTTGTACTTCGCAATATAATCACTTAGAGTCTCATGCTCCAAATATTGTCCATCTCCATGCCATTCATTTCCTTCTGCAAGGAAAGTGGTCATAGTAGGGCGTTGTGGAAATTTTTGCACCGTCGGTTGCTTATACTGCTGATAGGAAGTGATCGAGCCTTATCCATTATGAAACCCTCTTGAGGTTCCTTTTTCTTTTCCCTTCTCATTTCTTTGATCTCCATGGTGAGATCCTGCATAGATTTGAAGAGAAGTGTGGAAAAACTCAATCCTTCTGCCATTGTAGACTTCTTATTTTTCTGCTTCTTCTTTTTATTATTTTGATGTCATGAAATTCCCACAATTTAAGCCAAATATCATGCTCTAATACCACTGTAATATCCCAAAATGGGAGAAACAAGAATATAGAACATATGCACAATTCTGAATAAGAATAAAACATATAGAACTAGGAAAATGTCGGAATACATAAAAACTTCATACATATGAGAAGAAACAACTGAGTGTTATCATTATGTATCAACATCAAATAAATATACATAGTGCTCCAAAAAGGGATGCACTCAAACCATCCAAACATGGTTGAAACAACTCTACTGAAAACTAGCACTGGAAAGTAAAATTGTTGTTGCTATTGGAAACTTCAGTTGCTGGGAAGAAGATCTATGTGTGAGAGGCTATTGTATTTCTCTAAATATCAATTATTTTAATCATGAACTCTACTCACAAAACCCAAAAAACCCCAGAAATGGTTTGGCCAGATTTTGAGTTTGGAATTTCATCCCTTTTTGGGTTGCACACTACACCCCTACTGGCTAAGTTAGGCACTCCATAGAGACAACTGCTGATATGGGACTGAAATAATGATCAATCTGCTATAACGAAACCCACTCAAATCAATAACTTAAGGTCTGGTCCCTTCTCTCGATTCCCGAGCTCAAAACTTGAGATTTAGCTCCTCCACTAAATATCCAACTGCTGCATGAAAAATTGCTCGGAAATATTGATTTGTCTAGGAGGGTTGATGATGTAGCCTAATGATATATAATACAATATTTATCCCAGGATATTTAATTGAACCCTGGAGTGAAGGATTAATCCCTCATATGATTCCAAGCTATGTTGCTTGGAACTTCCTCTTCTCCTCAAACCCTCACTGCAGAATTATGCAATTCCTGTGGGAAATGTTGCTGCATAGGATAATAGATGGATGGCCTGACATCAGATATGTCATTGAAAATCTTAAAAGACTGAAATGGATCCACATTGTGAATGGATTATCCTTCTATAGGTTTCTTAGCTGCCGTACTGAGAACAACCTTCCAACTCTCACACCCTAGTTCAGGAATGCGTAATTCCTGTAGCTGGAACTGCATATGAGAGTGGTTGAAAGTGGCACTGATTGTCACATGATAAATTTTACCCAAGAAAAAATTCCCATAGTAGGAACTTGAAGTCCCCCATGGGTAAATGTGGGATTCCTTCTCGCAAACACCCGGTGCTAAACATCATAGCAGACTTCGCTAAACCACTGAAGCGTGCAAAGAAATGTCTTACGACACTCAATAATAAAAATCCAAACTCCCCTCCTTTGCTACCATTATCTTCCATTTATGGTTGTGATCCTTCCCTAGCCTTGTCCCACCTCATAAATACGTTGCACATGTGGCCACTAGCCTCCATAATGACTGTGTTGTCCTCCATGATCTCCATCACTGTTGTAATTACTCTCCACTTCCTCCATCATGTGTGCATTTAATGCACCACTTCCTCCATCACTTCATCATTGTAGAAATTTATAAACACAATAATGTATCTCTGGGTTCTCCTGATCTAAAAAATTAATCTTATGTTAAATACAAAATCCTTCCATTTAATTCTTTGCAGAAATTAAATCACCAATTGCAAAACACATATGAAGAAAAATCAATTGCACATAACAAGATGTTTTACCAGGAAATCTTAAAGCTAGAAACACCAAATATAATATATTATGTATATAAATGGAACATGAAACAATCTCATACAAATGCCAACTCATAGAGCTCTCAGTACAATATACAAACGTCACACACTATCATGCAGAAATTTGCATATCTATGCACCAATTTCTTTCCTCCTGACAGCCTGCCTCCACTGCGCAATCCCTGCTGAAGAAGAACCTTGAATGAATTCGACCTTACCTTGCCTTGACTAAGAAATACTCATAAGAATATCCAATGTGTGTGTATATGCATTGAATGCTCCACTATAGTCACAACTGATAGTCCATCTCACCCTTTCACGTATCTCTCCACTGGGTCTCCACTGGATCTGACATGCAAGTAGTTAACTATTGTATTTGTTTAGTTACAAGTAAGACACTACTTGTGCATTAATTAAATAATTAATTCACTCATATTTCACTATTGTATGTTCAGTTACAACTAGCACAACTGTGTTTAACTCACTGAACCGAGTTAAACTAAATAACAACTCACATAACTACTCTTCCAATTCTGTTACAACTTGCCACTATCAGTTATAACAAAGTCCTCCATGCATGAGTCACCAACCACCCTAGGAATTGTGTTATTCCTTCAGCCCACTGATGTGCCACATCTGTTCACTGAAATAAAATGCTCCAAGAGAATAAGATACTATTTATTGTCTGATTATTATTAAGGGCTAATTATAATCAACATGCATTCTAATTTTAGATAGGCGATCTATAAATAGACTTCTCCCATACTTCTAAAAATAGAAACTCATCTAAAAATATATTTTTCTCAATCATCTAGAATCAGCCTCTTGATAATTTTAGATTTTTCTCAACATGTCTAAAAATAGACATACACCTAAAAATAGCCTATGTGGGCCCCACCTAGTTTAGGTGCTTATTTTTCACTAGGATCAAGGATGATGTTTTCGGATGCTTCTTTCAATATTTATTGTTGCAATATTGAACACTTCCTCTCAACAAGAAAGGACTTTCTTTGCATGCGCCTTGCAACTCCATGCATCTGCCTTGCAACACTTGCGTGCAACACTTTCGAAATTGAATAGCCTCCATACAATTGAATCAGTATAATGCATCTGTAATCAAAGTCTTTGAATTTTGCTCAGCTACTGCACATGTCTTCAAGAACCATTGTGTTGTTGAAATCTGCACCCATGCACTCTGCACTTGCTGTCAACTCTGATCCTTGCTCCAGTATTCGACATTGTCACTTTGATCTAATTGCATCAAACAAACTGATCATGCTATTGCTACTCTATGGGCACCTTGTAGCGAGGTTCAATTCATGATATCCACACTATCTCAATGAATCCTTCCCAAAAATCTCTTCTTGGGATTACTCATGCATGTCGCCCCACCTCCTACTTGGTGGTATAGCTGCATGCATTCCCTTTGCCCATCTGGCACAAAATTTCTCTGCATGAGTGGTTGCTCCCACTCCATGATCCCATCTTGTGGCTTCTCCACATCTTGAGGTTCACTCTTACCTGCATGAAAATCCTTCTCCCTCTCAAGCTTCAATTGCATGTCTTTCTCACACTTCCCAACAGTAGTAAGCTCCGTAGAAATCCCATCTACTTCAAGTCTGTAGATATTTTTAACTCGAATCCCAACCTTCTTGGCTTGCCCTATTTCTTTGTGTCACAGGAAATAATTTCCTTCACTAAATACAACATCATAGCCTCTATCCTCTAACATTGTGACTGAGATTAAATTCTTCTTTAAACCTGGAACATGCACAACATATTTTAAATGAAAGAGTTTACCTGATGCCTTCTGAAAGGTAATGGTTCCAATGCTATTTGCACTGTACCATCCATTATCTCCCAACTCAACATGCATCTAGAGATCTTTCTCCACCAAGTCACTAAACAATTTCTCATCTCCTGTCATGTGAAAGGAAGCAACAATATCAAAGTACCACCCTGATCCCAATGCACTAGACACCATGCATGCGATCAATGAGAAGTAAAGCTCAAATTGTGAGGCAACAACCTCACCAGATGCAGCTCCAGTAGCCATCTTGTTCTTCTTCTTATGTGGACAATTTGTGGCAATATGTCCAAACTCGTGATAGTGAAAACACTTCACTTTGGACATGTTATGCTCCTTGCCTTCTTCATCAGCCTCAGATATAGAATGGAATTTATTCCCCTTATTCTTCTTTTCCTTGGAAACCAAAACAAAATCCTCTTCATCATCATTCTTTTATGAATATCCATCCCTGGTGTTCCTCGTTATCTCCTCCTACACTAGATTTGACCAATGTCGCTCCCAATCCGGCTGTTTTTCCCGTCCATTGACAAAGTCTTCATAACTATGCCAAATATTTGGAAGTAAAAGAAGAGATAAGCTCACCAAATCATCATCTGCAACATTGAATCCTTCACTCCTAAGCTCATCCACGTGGGAAAAAAATTTCAGTATCACAGGGGAATAAAGCAAATTTATTCATATCCATCTTGATTTTTCTTGGTTTTATCCTTCGATTGCACCAATTTCCTGTGGTCACTTCTTCTTTGGAAACGATGTGTCAAAGCCTTCCACATAGAATAATAGGTGGATTTCGGATGAAGGCTTAGAAATGGTCTTTCACACCTTCCAACATAATCCTCCTCGTCTTTGCAGTCTTCTTTTGCCATGCGTCAAGTAATGCAGCATCGCTAGATCCCGGCTTAGGAACATCACTATTGATGAACTCCTTCAGCCCATTATCCTCCAGCACCACCTCCATCCTATCCTTCCAGGCTATGTAGTTTGAGCTCCCATCAAGGGCATACTCCAATCTCAACCTGTTGAAAGACATTTCAATGTATACTCGATTTCTACACCAAGAATCTTCTGTAGAAAATTTGAATGGTCCACCAGCACAAACTCACTTCACAAGTGAAATATTCAATCAACAATGCTTTGATACCATGTAGAAATTTATAAACACAATAATGTATTTCCATATTCTCCTGATCTAACAAATTAATCTTATGTTAAACACATAATCCTTCCACTTAATTCTTTGCAGAAATTAAATTTTCAATTGAAAAACACATATGAAGCGAAATCAATCGCACATAACAAGATGTTTTACTCGGAAATATTAAAGCTAAAAACCCCAACTATCATATATTATGTATATAAATGGAACATGTAACAATCTCAGACAAAGATCAGCTCATAGAGCTCTCAGTACACAATATATAAATGGAAGTCACATAGCATCATATGAGAAATTTGCATATCTGCTTGCCAATTTCTTGCCTGTTGAGAACCTCCCTCCTTTGCCAAAATCCTTGTTGAGGAATAACCCTGAATGAATTCATGACCTTACCTTTTCATAGTGCAGAAATCCCTCTTAAGAAACTCCAATGTGTGTAGATGCATTGAATGCATCACTATAGTCACAAATGATAGTCACACACACCCTTTCACCTATCTCTCCACTGGGTCTCCACTGGATTTGACATGCAAGTAGTTAACTGTTGTATTTGTTTAGTTGCAAGTAATTCACTACCTGTGAATTAATTCACTCATATTTCACTAGTGTATCTTTAGTTGCAACTAGCACAACTGAGTTCAACTCACTTAACTGAGTTAAACTAAATAACAACTCCCATAACTACTCTTCAGCATTCAACTTACTTAGCAAGAATTAGTAAATCCTCCATGCAGATCTTAACCACCCACAGAATTGCGTAATTCCTTGACCCATTGATGTGCCATTTTTTTCCTTTGAAGTGAGTCCTCCCAGAGGAATAAGTTACCATTTATTTGTGAGTTATTATTAAGGGATAATAATAATTGACATGTATTCTAATTTTAGGTAGGTGATCTATAAATAGACTTCGCCCATAATTCTAAAAATATATTTTGCTCAATCATCTAGAATCATCCTCCTGCTAATTTTAGATTTTACTCAACATGTTTAAAAATAGACATACACCTAAAAATATCCTGTGTGGGCCCCACCTAGTTTAGGTGCTTATTTTTCACTAGGATCAAGGATGATGTTTATGGATGCCTCTTTCATTGTTTCTTGTTGCAATATTCAAAAATCATTATTTCTCCATGACCTCCACTCTTCCTTCATTATTGTGCTTCTCCACTACTCCATAATGCTACTCCACTACACAATTAACCCAAATTCACACTATATAAGTGTATTTTATTCATCTACTGGGTTTATGGGTCCCTCCACCCTTTTATTTACTTAACTAAATAAGAAAAGTAAGAACTCTAATATTCTAATTAGCTCATGACAAATTTGGAATATTACACTTGGTGTTAGTATATCGACGACCAATCTTCCCTCAACAAGATACTTTGACCATCTGGCTAATGTAGTCAACTCTCTCAACTCCTCTCGGTCATACCCTCCACCCGCCTGGTCCTTCGGCTCTCGATCTATAGCTCCTGTCTATGTCAATGCTCCAATTCCATATGACCACTCAACCTCATCTTTTAATATTCTCACTATTTGATCGTTCATCCACCAACACATCAACACATTGAGAGTCTTGTCGAGTTAGTCACAACTCCACTTGTGAACAACTCTCAATATTCCCACTGCTACTCCTCAGCTAATTAGGGACTTCAACCCACTATGGTTTTCCTACGTTGCTCCAATGAAGACCAACATAGGGAAAAAAGGGATGCCTCCTATCATTGCAAGTTTTCCATCTTCCACAATGAACATAAGCTAGTAGGATTTCATGTCATCTGTTGTAGAAGTACTTCTCCACACACAACTCTCAGGCTACTCAAAAATTCTCTTGGTTGATCAGACCCTTGAGCTCAAAACTGCGAATTATCATGTTTTCCTCTGGCATAACATACATTCTCAATCTCTTCCACACTTGGTCCACTCTTGCACTACACTCCAACAATACATGAGTGACCAATCCTCATTATAAAATCTTCTCCTAGTTAGGAAATCCAGTCATCTAGGAGATCCTTAAACATGGCTTCGAATAGACATTATTAATTTTCCTATCCTAGGACATCATCCTACTAGTATCCAATCATCAATCAAGAGCCCATATTCTACTTATTATTGTTTTCCTCTTGTCTTTGATTTTGTGCATACTTCTAAGCTTTGGTTAGGACATACAAAAGTAGCCCTAAACCATGATTCAAGACTGCAGTTACCTTCCTCAACAAATCTGGTTCACTTGCTATCACTTCCATCCCTCTTAGCCTTGGGTTTCTCCACAAGGCACCTTATTCATATGGTTAAGTTACAACAAGGAATATGCACCTTCTAGCAAGGGTAGGCATCCTCCATTCCACTTCCTTGATCACTGTATACCTACAACATATCTTATATAGAATGTACTTAAGAAAGAATGGCTCTAAACTAGCCCTCTCAGCCTTCAACAATCCTCCAAAAAACATGTTGTTACAACAAGTCCCTGCGGCCCTTGAACAAAGGTGACCCTCACATAATAACATAGAAAAAACACTCTAAACATACCTCTAGATTAAAACTTGGAATTATAAGGAAGTGACACCATATTTAGGATATAATCTACCCCAAAGCCATCCTCCTTGCTTCTATGTAAGTTGCCTTATATTTTCGGCTCTTCCTCACAAGGAAACTCACATCAGAATAGAAGTATCTACCCAAAATTTTATGCTCCAACCCTTACATCCTAGATGCCTCCTTTGTTGTCTGATTTTATATCCCTTCCTTTGATTTGGATGCACTTGGATTATGAAATGTGACCTCCAGTGTCACTTATATTTACACAATTTCATGTCATGTTAAGACATAACTTGTGGCCTTTCAAATTTTCAAGATGGCCACCATTTGGTGCCACATTAACCCACAATTATATTCAAAAATTCATATCTCCATTTATACAACTCAGAATCAGATGATTTGCATTGCGTTAGATTTATCTCACCAATATATATCATCCTCATCCATCATATGTTGAAATGTGCACATGGTTTTGGCCCAAATCACGATGGGTGTAAAACCCCTACCTTGGGTTCCAAGCCCAAAAGTGACTCTTGCCATGATTTTCCCTCTAATCCCCAAACCCTAGTGCTTGGAGTACCTCCAAAGCTATAAAAATCAACAGAGATAAGTTCCCCTAATGGAATGGATACCCTCATAATCTTGAAAGTTGATTTCAAGAGTTTCAAGGAAAATAATGAAAGACACAGTAGAAAAAAAAAATAATAAGCAAGGTTAAACAAAATATTGCTACAAAACATGTCATATATTTAGGGGTTGTTGCAACATGGACCAACCACTGAACACGTATTTCATTAAATTTGGAATTAACTAGTGGATCTAGAATTTCAAAATAACCAAAAAACTCAATTCTGGTGGTGTCCTTGTAATGAAACAATTCCAAATTTAATGAAATATGTGTCACTGGAGATATGGAAGGGTTTCATAGTGACAATATCAAGAAAAACATGATAAGGTTTGGAAGAAGGAAATTCCATTGAAATGTTGAGGTTGTGGAGGGGAAAACCCGATCCATGAATTCTCTCACAAACAAAAAAAGCAAGATAACCCTTGTTATATCTAGACACATGGGGTAGCAACCAACAATATAGAATGAAGTAAGTCAGAGAAGAAGGATTTGAAATTTTGGGGCTGCAAAATGACGAACCTACTTTGTTATTTCCCTTATAAGCATCATGAAGGTAGGGGTAATATTCATGTCTAAGAGACTAACTCAATAAAAAAAGCAAACAATAATGCATTAGGGGTAGATATGGAAACATAAAACTAAAAGGGAGAATCCCTAGTATTGGAAATAAAACTCACCGGGTGTTGGTTGGTACGTAAAGAACTTGCGAAGTATGAGTCACCACCTTTAGTGGTGAGGTGAAGAGAAATGGTAGAGTGTCCCCATGAGCTCTCTAAAATACTGAAAAGTTCATGTTGAACCATTTAGAAATATTTTTTAAATCTTAAGGTTGCTATAGACCATAGAAAAATATATAATTAAATCGGTTGCATGTGATAGTATGTTAAGTGTTCATGCTGAAGTAAATATAAAAGGTTTTATTTGTTATAAATGTCTAATAATTATTTGACCACACTAAGCACATGAATTCAATAAATTGAATTGGTTGTGAAATAGAGATTTTGTGCATCATGCATGAATTAATTGAATAGTGAATGATGTGTGTGTAGAGCACTAATATGCATAAGAGTGCAAAAGGGAAGGGAACCCATAGCTGCTATGAGAAAAAAGTTGGGTTGCAAGCAAGCCTAATAAAAATTTGAGAAAAACATATTTTTATGTTTAATAAAATTGATATGTTTATTAATGTGATGGCATTCTAGATGAACATTGGAAGTCTACCTTCCATAACCGCATTAGAGGGAAGATTTGGATAAGGGATCGGCCAAGTTGGCTTGACTGGACCAAAATGAACTAGCTAGACAATGGGGTTATAGCTGTGAAAATGGCTTGAGAAGGGAGTTCCCTTAACTGAATTTGTGATTGGTTGAGATATATTTAATTTTCAAAATATTATGAATGTGTGAATGACATGTAAATAAAAACTAGTAACTACTATGCTTTGCATAATATAGTGAGCTTAGTAAATAGATTCCATGTCACATGAAACACTCATATGGAAAGTGTGCAAGAATGATCTCTTATTTTTAACTACTACACGAAAGAGAGTAGTGTGAATATGCTTATTCTTATGATATTTTTTTATGTGAATTATTGATAGTACCATAGGCTGATAGTTAACTCTTAAACACAACAATATATGAATACCATGGAGTATGTATGACAAATGCATGATGTAATGTGTATGCATATTTTTGGATATATATTGTAATGAATACATTTCTTAAATATGTGCATTTGATACATATTATAAATTCCCTTTATGAATTTTCATTGAAACTTGTAAGTAGTTGATTTGATAGAGTTTTGATAAATATATGAGCTTGAGACAATAGTAGGGATTGATAAATAAGAACCTACTTTGTTATTTCCCTTCTAAGCAGCATGAAGGTAGGGATAATTTTCATGTCTAAGAGACTACCTCGATAAACAAAGCACACAATAGTGCACTAGGGGTAGATATGGGAACATAAAACAAAAAGGGAGAACCCCTAATATTGGCAGTAAAACTCACCGGGATTTGGTTGGTACCTAGAGAGCTTGAGAAGGATGAGTCACCACCTTTAGTGGTGAGGTGAAGAGAGATGGTAAAGTGTCCCCATGAGCTCTCTAAAATACAAAAAATTTCATGTTGAACCATTTGGAAATATTTTTTAAATCTTAAGGTTGCTATGGACCTTAGAAAAAAATCTAATTAAATTTGTTGCATGTTATAGTATGTTAAGTGTTCCTGCTAAAGTAAATGTAAAGGATTTATTTGTTACAAATGTCTAATATGATTTGACACAATAAGAACAGGAATTCAAGAAATTGTATTGGCTGTGAAAGAGATATTTTATGGCTCATGCATGAATTAATTGACTAATTAATGATGTGTGTGTAGATCACTAGTATGCATAAGAGTGAAAAAAAGAAGGGAACCCATAGATTCTATGAGAAAGAAGTTGGGTTGCAAGCAAGCCTAATAAAAATTTGTGAAAATTTATTTTTATGTTTAATAAAATTTCTATTTTTATTCATGTGACGAGATTCCTGATGAGCATTGGAAGTCTACCTTGCATAACCACATTAGAGGGAAGATTTGGATAAAGGATCGACCAAGTGGGCTTGACTGGACCAATATGAACTAGCTGGAAAATGGGGTTATAGTTGTGAAAATGGCTTGAGAAGGGAGTTCCCTTAACTTAATTTTTGATTGGTTGGATATATTTAATTTTCAAAATATTATGAATGTGTGAATGATATGTAAATAAAACTAGTAACTCCTATGTTTTGCATAACATAGTTAGGTTACCAAATGGATTCCATGTCACATGAAACACTCATATGTCAATTGTGCAAGAATTATCTCTTATTTTTAACTACTACATGAAAGAGAGTAGTGTGAATATGACTATGCTTATGATATTTTTTACGTGAATTTGTACTATTCCAAATCTGGAACAACTACAACAAATAGGATAATTTGAGATATTATATAGTTGGAGCTTCAGCAACCCATGAGTATGGAAATATAGATCAGCGCATTAGATGTAAAATAAAATATCCCTAGAAATGGAATATCCTTAGCAATTATATGGCCTGTGTTCTCCTTCCCAAGTGGGGAAATGTAGCAATATAGGGCATAAAATAGTTGTCTTAAGAAAATAACGATATAATTGTGACAAATAAGACTTGGATCCCTTAGAATACATCATAAAAAACTCACATGAATAATTAGAGGTGAAACAAATCACTCTAGATAACATAAATAGATCTCCCCAAGTCAATGCAGCTCAAATAAGCCCAAACCCCATAGCCTAGCTCATGCAAAAAGTACTGAAGCAATTACTACGTTATTTTAATGTGGTTTTATGTAGTAAATAATGGGAAATAAGAGATCAGGAGTGTACAATCATCCAATGGCTGATAAAATCGATATTCCTTCCTTTTTATACAAAATAAGATCACTCAGCAATGGTTAGATGAGTGTACAGTGTATAAAAATGCAGATCTGCAGATATGGATGTGAAAAATGTAGTTTCAGTATAGAACTGAATATATGTGACTAGAATATACAAGTGACACATAAATAATGAATTATAGAGCTTTTCGGAAGGAAGGTTGGCCTTTTCTCCAAGGAATTAGCTCACAAGCAAGGGATCAAACCCTACAACTCTTGCACCCAAGAAAATGATGCAGTTTCTGAAGATAAATACACTGTAGATGATGGAAGGTGATTTGGCCACATGCCAAGATGTCAAATGAGCTCCAGAAGCTCTTGTACCGATCTTACAAAGAAAGGGGAGCTCCCTCCTCTGAAAGATAAGCTCAGGAGCTGGTGTTGTGAGTCTCCCACTACAACACCCTGCAACATAATGTCCCCTGCTACAAGAATAACGTTGTGGCTGAAGGAGGATTCTTGGACACAAGCTGAGATGTGGGAAATTAAGAACAAAACTCCTCCAAGAGATCACCCAATGAAGGAGAAGGAATCCCTAAGCAAGAATGCCTTGTGCTGAACAACACTGCAACTTTTCTAAGTAGCACGAAGCTGCAAATAGTATGAGCAGAACAAAATCAATAATCTATAAGCCAACCTAAAAAAATTTCTATCTTCCTCCTTATAATTTTTTTGAGCCTCCTCACCTTGGGTCCCACCTATTAGGGTTTCCAACACCATGTGAATACTTTCCCTCCAAAACTATGTTGTCTTCTAAAGCAAGCCACACCCTCTTAGGCAACTTTGTTGACTTGGTCAACTTGACTGAATCAACATGATCCTTTTCCTGTTCAAACATGGGAGGTGAAAAATCAAGCCACTAAGTTATACCCTTTTCACACCAAGAGGGATTTTATTTCAATACAAGTTAAATATGGGTCCTCTTCCCATTTATTCATCTACTAGGTGCAAAAATCAAAATCTAATATTCTTATTAGCTGCATGCTAATTTTAGGAATATTGCAGTCCTCCCCTCCCAAATATTTCTTGTCCTCAAGAAACTGCAAGGATAGAAATAGAAAGTATCCTTCCCTCCTCTTGTAGCACCCTCATATGATGAGCTCTCTGAAGAATAAGATGTTGTCTCAACAATGAAACTCCATAGTGCCTCTCCGAAGCAAAAAAAATCAGCATTTGGTGCACATCCTAAATGGATATCCTCATGGAGAAGTAACATTCTCAAGGAGACAACTATGTGATGTCTAGAGGTCCTCTCAAGGCATGGAGTGTGAAATTCATGGGAAATTCTCTTTCCCAAGTGGAACCTCCTCCCCAAGCTATCATCCATACAAAGTGAGTCACCCTCCAACATGGCAACTCATGAAGGATCTCCCCATCTTTGGCTCTTGAATTGTAGGTGGGATGAATAAATGAACATGATGGGCAAGAGGTCATATCCCATGCTATCCTTCTCTCCACTTATGATAAGTGTAGAGGGCATGCTGATCTTGGGCGGAAACATGATTGCCCTCCAATGGAAAGAAGAATATTGAGTCTCCAAGGACCCTCCCTCCAAAATCATGAACCATGCCAACCCAAACCATTCCATACAAGATGAATGGCACATCATCACCATATGGCATCAAAATAAGAAAATGGAAGAAATTTATGTGCAAGTTTTGATGATGCACATGGTCTCTCTAGTGGATATAGCGCAGTCCTTTCAACTTCTGATTTAGAGCATCAAATGGCAAGTTGTCTTCCAAGGAATTTTCAGCTATGCATGTTAGCTCATCTACTATGAAGTAGCAAGCAGAAAAATATATCAGTTGTGTACAATCAACACAATGAAACACTTTCCCTATTTCATTTATAGATGGGCCACTATCATTAAAAGCATTGGCCCTAAAGTGACCATGAAACCAAAAAATAGTCTTGCTCTCTTGCGGAGCAATGCACTGTTCAAACATGGTTATAAGATACAAGTACTCAATGGAGTAATCAGCAAGTACAAAAATTCATTTCTTACCATACATAGTGAGTTGGATGAAAGTGAGGTCCATGAATGAGTCCTCCCATGAGAACCTCCTCATAAAAATCTGCAAGAAGAAGGGACACATCCTTTCCTTGGAATAATCCATAAATAAGAACATACTCCTATGTGACAGTGCTATAGGCCTTTGTAATAAGGCTCCATGACTCCTCCCTTTGACATTCCATATGCCAAATCCATCCACCATCATGCTGCTATGTGAGAAGATCTCCTTCCTACATGGAATTCTCTCATGATCCTTCAATGTTGAAGGATAGCCTCCTTGCACCTTGAGTGTGCCTTCTTTCTCTTTGGAATTTTTATGAAAAGTTGGGGAAAATTTCTGCCCATAATCTCTCAAGTGAAACCACTGCAACAACAAAATTTGTTGCTCCCTCATCTCTCCCTCATACAAGCCATGGAGTAAGATCATAATGGTAAACTTCTATGATGCCCCATACAAACAAGTCTTATGTTGCTCTAACATATGGATGCCATGCCATGCCTCCCTACTTCTTGACAAAGAGTATAACCCAAGTTGGCCAAACTCTCTCAAAATTAGCCAGCGCAGGTCATCTCCTCCCTGATTTAGATCTAGATGTGGTAAGTGGTTTACTTGCCACTTACTTGCTGCCCTCATCATTTCACCAAGGCTGAAGGTGAAATGTATATTTGGTGCTTTAGGGAAGCACCCATCTGCTGCAAAACCTCCCTTAGCCCATCAATGGAGTGGCCAAGTTTGAAAATAGTCCTAGCCCATAGTTGGCCATGATGTTTATAAGGTAGGACACTCCTTCTAGGAGTCGTCGCCTACAGATGTAAAATAAAATAATTCATGCAATCATAAAGAGAAATGTGCTTTTCATGAGCATGCCTCTTACCCAAAGTCTCCAGCGCTATGATAGTTCCTCCCCTGGTCAAATATACCATTACTATGCAAGGTTGAGAGAACAATTTTCTCTTTCCATCAGGGGATTTCCCTAGTGGACTTCTCCCAAGTAAGGAGACATCAAGGCATAAATCATAATAAGAGGATGTATGGACTGATGTGTCTTGGTTTGTCTTGCATAGATCTTCATGCCTCCTTAGTACATCACTCTTTTGAAATAAATAGGCGTAAATTTTTCTTTCCCAATGAAGCTTTCCCTCCTCTTCATCTTCTGCGGTATTTAGGATCTCACCATATGATAATGATGGCACATGATGCTTATGGATTGTGCCATAGTTTCTATATGTGAGACTCTTTGAAACACATTGCAAGAGTGCAAGAGCTTATCTTCTTGGAGCAGCTGCTTCTTCTTCTTCTTCATGAAAATTTAGAGATGCCTCTGTCATGACTACACTGTCACCCCTAGCCTTTTCTTCAATGGTGGAAAATGCCTCATCATAAATAGGAGACCTTAGATCTTGGTCTACCTTTGAAAGAGGAATCTTCATGTATTCTTTTTTAGAAGAAGACTCTTAATCCAAATGTGGATGCCTCCAATCATTTTATCCTTTGGTATCTTCCCAATGAGGACTAACAATCTCCCAAAACAGATTTCTCTCCTTACACCTCATTGGAAGTCAAGGTGTAACCCCTTGGAGATATTTCAGAAAATACCTCTCATCAATCAATCTCTTGAATCCAAAAGGATCCAAGTGTGTTGAAAGTAGAACATCATCACAAAGTGGCACAACTCCCCTCATGCCCTCCAAAATCTTACACCCTAACTCCTCATGCTGCATGCAACTTAATAGGGGTGCAATGGAATGAATGTTCATCCTTCTAAGGTCACACAGTGTAGTGCAAGCTTGCTGCTCCACCACAGCAATGTGTTTTGATCCTTGACCACAAGAATTTCTGAAATGATCGGAAATTGAAATACATGCATACCTTGGTGAGTCTTGGGAACCTCTTGTATGGCTGCAAGGGTTCCTCTCTTCAATGTTTTGGCTAATCCAACTACTGCTACAGATGGATGCCCCTTCATGAATGTGACAATGCTGGTATAAGGGCTCCTCAAGTGGAGAAGAGGAGTCTTCCTCCTCTGGTCTTCTACTGTCAAATCTCCTGATCACTTGATGAATAAAATCAATAAAAGTATATACTCTTGCATGACCTTCATGGCTGATCCACCAAGAGCTTTCCTTTCCCTCCAAGTGCAGCGCTGAGATCTCCACAGCCTCTTTCTCCACTACTTGATGTAGTAGGAAAAATGCTTCTAGCTTCATCACCCAAATCTTTGCTGCACACTTGAGTGATCCATCAAATGTATACAACAGGAATTTGTTTCCTCTTATCATTCTCTTTCTACATGGTCTTCTTTCTTCTCTCAGTTGAATAAACTGATGAAAATATAGGGTCTCTTCGAAAGCCCTAGGTTGGCACTTGTATTCTGCCAAATACCCACTCAGGATCTCATGTTATAAGTGATCTTCTTGATCTCCACTTCCTCTATGAGAACTGGAAGTGCATGGGTATTATTCTTCCTCTTGACACCTTCTAGAGGTCTCACTATAGCTTTCCCCTTCTTGAAACCCTCTTGGAGATTCATTGCATCTTCCTTCCTCCATCGGTTGAACCTCCTTGGAAAGGCTCTTCTTAGATATGAAAATGGATGAGAGTAATCTAATCCTCTCCATAATTTTGTTCTCCTCTTCATCTTATCTTATAATTGGATCTGAAATCCACAGGCTGAGCCAAGATGGCAGCTTCGATACCACTATAATATTCCAAATCTGGAACAGCTACAACAAATAGGATAATTTGAGATATTCTATAGTTGGAGCTTCAAAAACCCATGAGTATGGAAATATAGATTAGCTAATTAGATGTAAAATAAAATCTCCCCAGAAAATGGAATATCCTCAGCAAGTATATGGCCTTTATTCTCCTTCACAAGTGCGGAAATGCAGAAATATAGGGCATAGAATAGCTGCCTTAAGAAAATAGTGCTATACCTGTGAGAAATAGGACTTGGATCCCTTATAATACATCATATAAAACTCACATGCAGAATTAGAGGTGAAAAAAATCACTCTAGTTAACATAAATAGATCTCCCCAAGTCAATTCAGCTTAAATAAGCCCAAACCCCATAGCCTATCTCATGTAGAAAGTACTGAAGAAAGGAATAAATTATTTTAATGAGGTTTTATGCAGAAAATAATGGGAAATAAGAGAGCAGGAGTGTGCAATCATCCAATGGCTAAGAAAATGGAGATTCCTTCCTTTTTATACAAAATAAGATCAGCCAAGAAGGGTTACATAAGAGTACAATGTATAAAAATGTAGATCTACAGATATGGATATGGAAAAAAAATTTTTACTATAGAACTAAAAATATATGACTAAAATATACAAGTGACAGAGAAAGAATGAAGTACAGAGCTTTTCAGAAGGAAGGTTGGCCTTTTCTCCAAGGAATTAGCTCACAAGCAAGGGATCAAACCCTACAACTACTGCACCAAAGAAAATGATGCAGTTTCTAAACATAACTGCACTGTAGATGATGTAAGGTTATGTGGCCACATGCCAAGATGTTAAATGAGCTCCGGAACCTCCTGTACAGATCTTGCAAAGCAAGGGGAGCTCCCTCCTCTGAAAGATAAGCTCAAGAGTTGGTGTTGTGAGTCTCCCACTGCAACACCCTGCAACACAACGTCCCCTGATACAGGAATAATGTTGTGGCTGAAGGAGGATGCTTGGCCACAAGACAGGATGTGGGAAATGAAGAACAAAACTCCTCCAAGAGATCACCCAATGAAGGAGAAGGAACCCCTAAGCAGGAATGCCTTGTGCTAAACAACACTACAACTTTGCTAATCAGTAGGAAGTTGTAAATAGTCTAAGCAAACCAAAATCAATAATCCATAAGCTAACCTTAAAATTATGCTATATTCCTCCTTATAAATTTTGTGAGCCTCCTCACCTTGGGTACCACCTATTAGGGTTTCCAGCACCATGTGAATACTTTCCCTCCAGAACTGCATTGTCTTCTCAAGCAAGCGACATCCTCTTAGGCAGCGTTGTCTTCTTAAGCAAGCCATACCCTTTTAGGTAGCATTGTTGACTTGGTCAACTTGGCTGGAGGTGCAAAATCCAGCCACCAAGTTATCCCCTTTTAACACCAAGAGGGATTTTATGTCAATACAAGTTAAATATGGGTCATTTTCCCATTTATTCATCTACTAGGTGCAAAAATCAAAATATAATATTCATATTAGCTGCATGCTAATTTTAGGAATATTATAGAATTAATGATAATAACATAGGTTGAAAGTTAACTCTAAAACACAACAATATATGAATACCATGGAGCATGTATGGCACATGCATGATGTAATGTGTATGCATATTTTTGGATATATCTATGAACACATTGCTTAAATATGTACATTTGATACATGTTATAAATGCCCTTTATGAAGTTTCATTGAAACTTGTAAGTAGTTGAGTTAATAGAGTTGTGATTAATATATGAGATTGAGACAATAGTAAGGATTGATAAACATTGCAACAACAGGTATGCTAAAAAATAACTAGACTCATTGAAAAGGATTCAACTAAGAATTCTTGTGATGGTATCCAATTAAGTAAGGGAATGTATGAACTATTTATTTTTGAATCCAAGTTTCTATGTGCAACACAACCAAAAAATACCTTGTTGGGTAGTTTCCCTTATGGAAACACCTGTGGAACATGTGAGGTCTCACTCAAAGTACCTATGGGGTGCATGAGAACCATATTTTTGTAGCTACAAGGGAAATGTCAATTCATTTTGGGCCATCGTTCTCCCAAAATACACTAAAATTTTCATATACACTCATTTTACCACAATTTATCGCATATGTAAATCATTATTAGCAACAAAAATATAAAGAAGGGGTGCACCAAATAATCTTAACTAGAAAATTTATCCATTCAAACATGATTTACACATCTACACACTTCTTAGAAAGGGAATCAACATGAAAATGAAAAACAACAAACATGTAGAACTTGAACCATTATTCTTATTACCAAAGAGTGATAAATTTAGTACATATGTCCTTACCACATGGTTTCCCAATGCTCACCACCTTATTTACGCACGATATAATTATAGAATCAACCCAATACCCAGTTGACTCACTAGATAACTGACATACCCAACTACCCAACTGACCAACCCTAATACTATTAGCTTTTGATAGTTTATACAAAATTACATGCAAAAATTACCATGGGAAATACTTTGGTAAAAATCATTACAGTGGGAAATAAACTATTGTTACTAAGACTAGACTAACCCAAAATTAGGGCATTTGAAATTTTCAAATTTGGAAATTTCCTACCAAGCCACTTCTCCACTTTTGTGTCATTATTGACTATGCAATTCTCTACTATATGTTGGTGATGCATCCACTACCATGTCTATGATATGTTCTAGTGCATTGTCTCTACCTCCTCTTCCTACACATGCATAGCCAAAACTACTCCAAAACCTTCCTCCAATGGGTTGTCCCAAGACACTCAACCATTCTGTTATTCCCATGTTTCAGGGAGCCTCTTTTATAATTTAATTTAACTCTTGCTCCCCTATCGCACCTCTAGTTATTTACTACTGTTGTTTTTTTTTATGGAAAGAATATCTACTGAGATGAATCCCCCTTTTTATTCCTGAAAATATGCATGCCACCTCTCAGTGAATGCAAAGCTAAGTCCTTTTGGATGTAGTGGTCCATGCTCAATAGACCACTTTGACACTACCATTCCAAATATTCTCTTTGATATTCACCACAAGTAGTGTTGTGAGAAGTAATATGACTCACCCACACCTCCACATTTATAATATATTTTAGAGTGATTCTATTCCTTTCCAACAGTGCCATATACTTGTAAAAAATCACTTACTCTCTATTAGAACTCCTAACATATCCTTATACAATAACTCAACTCTAATATTCCTAAATTTCGAATGATTCCTAACACCACATCACCCAATAACCGTAACTCTCTTGTTATAGACCCCATGATCCATTCTCACCATCACAATGAATGAATAAATCCATCACTTCACCTTATATAAACAATTGTCCTTACTGCAACACCCCATGATCGCATAGTCATGGGTAGTCTCACTCACTACATCATGACGTAAATCATTGACTCACATATACCACTTATAAAAATACTTTATTCCACTAGGGGAGGAGGTGGTGGGAGCATGCCTAAGTTTGGAAATTTTCCCATTTCACCTCAGAAATTTTAGGTCCAACTTCATGAAAGGCCTCCAAGTTGTCACTCAATTATTTGAAGGTATGATAATGTGATGAGTTATTGGCAGGAAAACATGTCAATCCAAGCCATACAATCTCCAATACCATCTCCTTGTATGGTTTTTGGAAACCATATCAAACTACCAAAATAACTAATCATTTCACTTTATTGTCACAACCCCAACTTTGTAAAGTCTTGCCACATGGCTTCTAGCATGGGTCCTTCCCCCAACACTGTACATTTCTCCCAGTGTGATATTTTATGCCATCCCCATTGTTATCATTATTTAATTTACAATATTGGGAGAATAAACACAAAGGAAAACATAAAAACCACTTTGGAAGCTGGGATCTAGCCCTGCCAGCTTCAAAGAGGGATTTCTCTATAAAATTTAACTTTGTTTTTAGTGAATTTTAGGCTAGTTATGATTGTACATGATTGTTTGGTTGATTGAATGGCTATATTTCGATTGGGATATGGAGTCAAAAATATAAATGGTTTTGCATCAATATTTGAAAGAGTTATCACAAGGCAAGCAAGGTTGCATTAACTGGATCTTTTAAGTTTAAGTGAATTATGAAATTGGAAGAAGTGTGGAATTCGGTAGAGATTGGAAAGCAATTAAGTGTTCTTAAATCTGACTTTAGTGGAAAACATGTAAATTGCAAATAGCTAGAATAAGGTGTTATAATTAATATATCATATTCATCATAGTTTTTGTTTTACAATTAAGATTTTCCAGACCTATAGAGAAAGGAAAAACAATGAAATAACATAGTTACAAAAGAAAAGCTTCACCAATGAATACAGCACATGAATCTTGTAATAAGTCCTTGTATTATTAATGCTCCAAAAAAATTGGAAAATTAAAATGCTGAGTAGTAAAAATATACTCAGTAATTAACCCATAATACGTCAAACAAAAAAGTATTTATATTAATTTTACAAAAAGGATTACACCAACGTTGTCTCAACCGACAATGTATTATTAGTAGAAAATTGAACAATAAACTCTAACTGTTACAAAATAATAGGCTCGATGGAGTTGATCTGGAATGATGACACTTTTTTAGAGGAAACAATTGTTGAATGGACCTATTTATGGGCTACGCTGACTGGTGTGTTGGATGATGCACTGGATGAAGCTAGTTGTTATCAATTACTTTATACTCCTGTAACCCACATAGTTTATCCAATCGATATTCATCTAGGATAGTCAATTTGATTACCTTTCAGTAAATCTCATTGACTTCAGTATATTTGGAAAAAGTAGGCTTTACCATGAAGATGTGATTTACCTCATGTTGAATAAAAAATTCATTACTTATTTCTTCAAGAAATTCTCTACCTATCATACTGCCTTTGATGATATAGAATTTGGTGTTTTCCCTGGAAATTTCCTTTAATTTCTTTACATAGTCTTCGTGGGTTACCAACTTATCATTAATAACAAACAAAGAAGGCAAAACCTTATATTTTAAAGGATCTATCGTGTTTAAAAACCTGTTCACTACTATCTCCAAGCTGTGGAATTTATCTTCTAGTTGACTAACCATATTCTTCTTGGTAAGAATCCTCTTCACTTATAGGATCCTCTCTATTCTATCGACTACTCCCACGTCATATAGCTCATATCTGTTCTTGGAGTTCATAAACTTGATAATATTGTTTGTTTTAGTAGGCATCTCTCCAAGCTCATGTTTGATATTTGTGATAGCATCATTTTCCTTTTTAATAAACTCCTTTTGTTAAAAAATAATCTTAATGTAGGGCCAAATCTCATTAATGGATTTCATGATATCTACCTAGATGATTTCCTTGGCTTGGGCCAAGGTCTTTCTAATTGATGATTCTCTCTGACTTCTGGTTTCTGGGCCCTTTGTGCTTCTACTGGGTGAGAAGATTCACTCCTTGTTCTCTGGTCTTGCAATGATTTGAATTGATCCTATAATTTATTGATTTCTTCTATCTGACTAGAAAAATTTTCCATTTCCTTTGTCAACTATTCTGCACCATCTATTTTTTGTGTTGTAGAGGTTGTAGTTGTAGGGATGGTTGTAAGAGGTACAACATCCAAAGGAACCATAGATAATTTTGCAGTCTATTCCTTCTCTTTGATCATTTTCTCCATTTATGTCTCCATTTGTCTTATATGTGCATTTTTCTCCATGATGAGCTTCATCATATATATCTTCTGGGTCTTTGTATCCTCAATTTCCTTGGTGAGAGGATCCTCTGTGGCCGACATCTCTAGTTGTTTTCTCACTGTTTCTATGTCATCATTCTTATTTTTAATTATCTCCTCTACAACCTTCATGTTAGAGGGATCATATCCTATCTTAACTACCAAAACTTATAAGGATTTAATCCTTGTATCCTTAGGAAGAGAAGAGATTTTCACCATTTTTAGGTGTGACTAGATTTTGGAAAATAAAACTTGCAATTTAGAGAGACTCATCGTTGTGTTAGTTAAATTAGAGGATATCATTTCACCTGTTTGATTGTTCATATCCATTTGATCAAATAAGATGAATGTATTTTATGTCGAACTTGAATGATGTCTTCTTGTAATCAGCTGCCGACTTTGGTTGTGAAATTTGTGCCTCAAGAAAGGCCATCTGCATTTTACCTTTGTCATAATAAAATCCTAACAACAACCTACTCTGAGAAATGGAAATATGCTTCCAAAATTGGCTATATGGGTTTTTATTCAAGATTTAATTCTTCAATTTTATTCCTCTAAATGTGTCAAAGACTGTAGTCTCTTTCTCCCCTTGGACAACCTTAGCTGTCTGGATAACCTGTTGTTGGTCATGTGAAGCTGAATAAGTTGTAGGAGAAATGGTGGATTGGCTACCAACTTGAGAAGATGAAGGTATATACTTAATGACTACAACAAACTCTTGTTCTGAATCTTTGTTTGTATTGGCTATAAGATTAATATTGGTCCTTTTTCTGTACATTATTTTGAACTCCTTACTTGTAGTGTAAATCACTACAGGTGAATCTTCTTCTTTCTACCTTTTCTCTTGTTTTTCCTGTGGGACAAGATTTTGTGATGTTGATGTAGAAAATAGATTCTCCTAAGCTTCCTGCAAAGTGTTCTCATCCCATTCCAACCGGTTCATGTACTTCTCTATTTCTGGCCTATGGGTGTGTATGTAAGGAATAGTCTTTTTTTCTACCGTTAACTTTGAAATGTTTCCTAGAGGATCATAGGACCAAATAAATCTTAGGTTGAAGTTCACTTCCTTCAATATCTTGTCTGCTTCCTCACCTACTGACCTGTTGTTACAAATGAATGGCCCAGTTTGTGTTTTATCCTAATCTGGGATTTCTTCTTTACTGATACAAAGTGGATTTCATTAGTATTCAACATCTGTCTAATCTACTCCAAAGCAAAAATACTCATTGGGAGGAATTTTGGAATATTGTAAGGAGAAAGCTCACAACCATATACTCTCAATTTTGTGTAGTTTTGGTATAAGTACCAGTATCCTATCTTGGCTTGATATGATAAGTGAAAATCCTTTTTATGTATTCATTTATTCTTGGTTCAACTTTACTGCTCAACATGCTCATAGCTAGATGTACAAACAGCTCAATGAACTATTTGTATGAATATTATTTCTGATCTTTCATTACTAATGTGGTCCAGAAGATGACTCACTACTGATTTTCATCTTCATCCAGTTTCTTAATAGAAAACTTAAACTTATCTACCTCATAATACACAAACATGTACACCAAAAACAAAGGAATACTTGAACAATTCTTCTATTTGAAATTTAACAAACTGATCATGAATGCTATCTCCCAAGAATTGGCTGAAATTCAAGATGATGGATTTTTTTGAATCTGTGGAAAATATGGAGAGGAAGCCTATGATGGGTTCATTTATCCACTAGTCAGAATAGTAGCCAAGGAGGTAGCAATGTCTGTTATAATTTGTTTAGCTCTGTCAACGAATATGGAGGAAGGGTATGGAGGGTTTTTCTTTGGAAGTTGAGTGTCTTCAGCTAGGAAAAGGTCAAAGGTTTTAGCCCTTTTGGAAAAATCTAGTTTTTGGTATAACCCATTAAGGGCTTCTAGGGAGAAATGGGTTCTATTTTCCACAGTGGGGGCTTGCATCATCTCATTAATTGATTTTGCAGTGATGGTGAAAAGGATTTCACCTGTGGGGTAAATGATAGCCCTTTGATAGGGTATATAGCAAGCTTGACATCTTCGGATGAACCTAGGGACATTGTAAGTGTGGGGGAATATATAGTGAGGAAAATTGGACTCCTAGAGTCCAATATCATCAGTTTTTTCTATATACTTATCCTCTAACCAACAATACATATCAAACAATTCGAATTCACACAGAGTTTCATTAATCTTGTAATCTATGTTATCTAGAGGGACATGGTATAAATCTACAGGATGATGGATCAAAGGGTTAAATGGCCCCTCCTCATTTTTCTTTTTAGGAGGAATTTTCAACTGTTTTCAAAGGAATTCAAGGGAATTAGAATGGAAGGGGTTTACCAGGAATGCGCAGACCTCTAGAAATTGCTGAGGGAGGTGAGGTGGACACAGTTTCTTTGGTTGGAGACGAATTAATGAGTTGAATTGGAGCTCTGTAAACTTTTCAAACAATAGAATTCATAGAGAATTGAGTACAATAAAGGTAAAAATGGTTACAGTGCATGATTTTATAAGAAAATTGGATTTTTTGTTGAAATGGTGTGGATCCGTTAATTTAACGGTCATTGTTTTAACTGAATGCACTAACGGATTCATTACTGCAGGAATGGATGTGATTTGAAACAGATAAATGAGCTGGTGAAATGAGATTGGCAGGTATAACAAATAGGTAAGCCGTTTTAGTATTGTGGGGAATGGTAATTTTCGGGGGGGAGGGGGGTATTGAGTGCTAAGTGGTATGAGCAGAGGTGTGGGAAAATAGGAGAATTTGCCACGTACTTGTGGGCCCAAAGCATGAAACAAAATTTTTCAGACCCCCACCCTCGGCGGTAAAGCTCAGATGGAGAGGGGGGGCTGAAGGTTAATGTGGGTTGTAGATCGAGAGGCAGGTGAGATTGATTATGGATTGATGGATGATATTTAAATTTCAAGTGATGTGATGGGTTGTCAGGTAGTAGTACATTTTCTTAAAGTGAAAACTTTGGATATATGGTAAATGTTTCGATATTTTGTTTATGCGCCCAATGTTTTAAAAGTTAGGATAAAGTGCTTTTGTCAAATTTTCCTTATTATGTGCATAAATACATTTTGAAACAGAACTAAGGATGAACTGTTTTAATTATCATTTTCAAAGCTCCAAACATCTCTACCTACACTTTAAATTTTTATTCTTTTTCTATACTAACATTTTTGGCTCCTTTGTTCTATAGGTGCACTTAGGCTAGCAAACCCATATCTCTTTTTATGAGAAATATAATCTACTCTATCACTTATTTCTCTTATTGATTCAGATTAAGTAGTTGAATCAATATAATTTTCTACCTAACTACTGATTTACCAAGATTAAATTGTTTGGAAAATCATTATTCTCTAAGTTAATTTAAAAAAATTCACAATTGTTCAACCATGATTAAACTGTATGTTTTGAAAAAAATTCTAGTCATTGTGGCATTTTTAAACAAGCTGCACACAATCTTATTTGATTTTGACATAAAAGAAAACTAATCTATCAGTAGTGGCATTTGAATTTGCAACACTTTTAGTGTTATTTTCTACTTTTTCTTTTGTGGGGTTCTGATTTTTCATTTTTTATTCTTTGTCAAGTTTTCTTTCTTTTTGTCTTTTTGTCTTCATTTTTTTTAGATATTCCCTCCTTTTATTTTCTGATATATATATATATATATATATATATATATATATATATATATATTTGGAAATCATTTTCATATTCAAAATTATTTACAATGTAAGATTACATAGACAAAATACTCAATCACGTTGAGATCCTATAAATTATAGGACCCTAATAGTGGCTCCAGTTGGGGATGGCACTTCTGAATGTGAAGTGTCAAGAAAAAGGTATCAGAAGCCTTGAGTGTCTTCATTTAAGCAATTTTTGCATCTAATTTATTTTTCTGTTGGAATACTCATGGTAGCATATCAATCAAAGCTTAGGACCCTCTCTGCAGGCTTCAACTTGAATCAATGAGTTACCCAATAAAAATAATAAATACCATGATATTTACAATGGTGTGATGTAAGAAAAATATTTATGCTAAGAAAATTAATGCTTTAGCATCCTGCCATTGATAGGCCTACTAGCCATTTCTGATCCATCTAGGTCTTTGAGAAAAAATGCATTGTTCCCTTTGAAAGCATAAATGATGTAAGGTCCTTTCCAAATATTATCAAACATGCCATGTTTTCCTCTGTCTTATCTTCTAGAATCTCACTTCAAAACTATGTCACCCAAATTAAAATTATCAGCTTTAGTTCTCCTATCAAAAATATTTTTAACATTCCCTTGGATGAGTTGAGTTTTATTGTAGACTTCTTCCATAGACTGTTGCAACTAAATAGTCTGATTGATCCTCCTCTGTGTTTCATTTGGCTCAACTTGAAATTACTGAATTATCGCCATTACTGGAACTCCCAAAGAATATGGAAAAATGATATCTATCCCATAAACCAATTGGTACGATGAAATTCTAATTGACTTCTTTGTAGTTAATTTGTCATCCCAAAGTGCACTAATTAACTTGTTCTGCCATGAATTTTTATTGTCTTCTAACAAATTTTTAATGATATTAACCAAAATCTTATTTTAGGATTCGACCAACCCATTATGTTGAGGGTAATAAGTCATTGAATTCCCCAACATAAGATGGTATTTACTGCAAATTCCAATCATTTTCTTAGATTTAAAGGTTGCAACATTAACAATAATAAGTTTTCTACGACAACCAAGTCTAGAGAGGATATTGTTTTCAAGAAATTTAATGATGACAACATAAGTGGTTGATTTGGAAGGTGTGGCTTCAATCCATTTAGTAAAGTGATTAGTGGTTGTGAGAATCCACTTACATTGGGCAAATGAAGGTGAAATTTTTTTTATCCTGATCATCAGGATGTACTAAGACCTGGTTATAATCTGAGAAACCAACTAATAAGTAAAACCTACTAGATACAACTACCTTCTGTAATATATGATCCATTTTTGAAAAAGGACAGTTGTCCTTCAGGGAGACCTTGTTTAGATTTCTGAAATCAATGTATAATTTGATTTCTCCAGTTTTATTCCTAGTAGGCACTATGTTAGATACCCATTTTGAGTATCTAAGAGGAACTATGATTTTAGCATCATACATATTTTTAACTTATTTCTCAATCAGAGGCATAATAACTGGATTTATCCTATGGAGTTTCTATTTGAATGGTTTTTTATCTTCCTTGATTGGGATTTTATGCTCTATAATACTATTTTCATATGCTTTAAGGCCCTCATAGCTTTAGGCAAAGACATTAATGAATTATTTGAATAAAGCTATGCAATTTTTTTTTTTACTAGTATGAAGTGATTTTGATAGTTTTATCATTTTAGGATCCTTTTCACTACCTACATTACATTCTTCTACATTTTCCCCTGTGGGCTCTATCTTTGGCTTTTTGGCTACATCATTAAAATCAAATAACTCTTCTAGTGGAACCAAACATCTAGGTAAAACATTATCCTTTAGCTGAAGTATTTCAAACTCTTCCTTTTCGGGATCTATTTCATGCAGTTATAATTTATTTGCAACTTTATTTACATGAATATTTACATCTGATTCATCTAACTTTTTTCCTACATTAGTATGTACAACTATTTGATTTTCTACTTCACACTTTAAATCTATGCTAGTTTCCCCATACTCATCCTTAGACTGCAAGAAAAGTTTTTAATTTGTTTTTCATTTCTAAACGCTTGCCAAAACCTCATATTATCTGGTACAGCAGGTCGATGTTTCACTTCCACTGTATATTTCCTATTGGGGTGAGGCATTTTACATGTGCTAGATGAAAAATACAGACCATTTGCAAGGATATTATGATTTCTAGGAATAACAGCAATATCATATTCTACAAAAGTTTCTAGAAAATCAAGGAAAACATTTATGTATTCTCTTAGTCTAGGATGCTTTGTAGAGTATTCTACTTTAATATGCTTTGCAATTGACTCAGAATGTCCAAGAATTGAAATCCTATAAGCACCTAAACTTTTTAACAATTACAATCCTAACAAAAGTGCTTCATACTCGGCTATGTTATTGGTACATTTAAAATTTAGATTATATGAATGACCTTCAACATGTTTGTTTCCTGTGTTTGAGACCCACACTCTTACTCCAAAACCCTCTCTACTGCAAGATCCATCAAAAATCATGTTACAAATAGGTTCAAGTTCAGTGTTTTGTTCAATTATTTGTGTTTGATTTTCATGTGTTTCACAAATATCATTTTCTGCATTGGTAACTTGAGGATTGATATCTCCATCATTAAAAATAATGAAAGTGTCTAAATATGAGTTGACAGATTAAAGGGGATAGTTATGTGGTTTATCTTGAATAATCACCATGGATTTCATTAAATTTTCCCTATATAGTCTTCTCTACTAAACAAACACTAGTCTGGTAGCATAAGTCATGTCCATTTGTAGGGTTCATTGTAATTTTTCTCCACATGATCGTGAAAACAACATGTCATACTTAGAGGATATATCTGCAACCACTATATCCATTACTATACTCTTAGCTTGGATTTGAGCCAAAGTAACAAATAGATCTTTAATGAGATTTAAAAATATTAGTTGGATGGAATCAAATGAATATAAGTCTTTATATGTAATATTCCTAATTAGCCCAAGCTAATAGGAATATTCAATTTTGTTTTTTTTCATGCTTGTGAATAAAATTGTAAAGGAGGACCAATAATGACTCCTAAACATAAAAATAAATCAATGCTCAATTTGAAACAAGATAAATCTTAGCTACTTTCATAAACACACATAAGTGTGAACAAGGCTGGAAAAATTGACTGGGTCATCAGAACCAAATCAACATCGTTGTCTAGGTGCAATGTATCTCCAAAAGGCACATTGCTGTCCATATTGGAAGCCACTCATGTGAATGAGGCTAATTCATCAAGATGGTTTAGGGTTTGGCAAGGCTCCCACATTATAAAAGAAGGATGAGGACACCAAGAGAGTAGTTGATCATTTGATATTGCTGAAGGTATTGTCTATATATAAAAACCTCATTCTCTAGTTGTTTAGCTGAGAATAGTGTTGTTTAGCACTTGGGTGTTCCTGGTCAGGAATCCCACCTCCTTTCTTGAGTAGCTATTGGAGGAGACTTGTTCTATCTTGTCCACTATCAGGCTTGGGCCAAGCTTCATCTTCCAACCACAATTAAAATCCTATTGAGGGTTTGATTTTTTTTGTAAGCTGCAGTAGTGGAAGCTAAATCTATTCAGATCTAGGCAAATCTAATGCCTCTTCTCAGTGAGTGTGTATTTTAACCTCCTGGAAGAGTGTATTGGATCATCAGGGCTGCATTTTCAGATCAAGGCATCAAGCCTAATCACTATTGAAGCTAACAACACAGTTTTCTCTTCCATACTGCGTTATCTGCAAGAGGAAAGTTGCAGGGTGTTTTGACTGCTATTTGGAGGAGAGATCTCCGGTGATAGGATTCTCCCATTCACTGTGGTGATCCATGGATTGCCCAAAAAATCCATGTTTGTTTCAGATCTGATTTACTTATGTATTTATTTACTGCATAATTTCTGAATATTGCTGCAGAATTGTAATTCTAGATCTCAGATCTACTCCTGTACCTTCATGTTTTGATCAAAACCCCAAGAGGAAATTGTAGAGGAACTCATCTAGTCTACAGATCTGATATAGATCCATATTTTTTTACACAGATATGTTCTAGATTTGAAATGTAATATTCAGCTACTTCAGCCTATAAAATAACGCTATCAAGCTTTGCAGTCTCATCTTGTTGTTGTAGCACCTCAATCTTGAGGGTTTCTTCATGTGATTCTTCTGTTTACGTATTGTAAGCTGTATAAACCATACTATAGATCTGATTTACTGAATTCCATATCATATTTCATCCACCACCTTCATAAAATCACGCTTCCTATGCTTCAGTAATTTCTGCATACCACAAGTCATGGGGATTGGGTATTTTTGAGCTATATCGGGAGTGGTAGATCTGTTTAACATAGCTACAGTCATTGTTTTGGGCTGAAATTTTATATTTAAGTCTCTTATTACCTAAGATACAGGATCCCATCATCACTTTCCCCTATTTTTACACTCATCTCTAAAATTAACCTTTTTAGGGAAAAAATTGCTGCTTTTCCCCAACTTTTGGCTCATAAAATGAAGTACAGTTTGCTGCTATAGCTTGGAATGATGGCTATGTGTTTTTAACATTTCCTATGAGATTATTGGACTTTGAATATCCATTTTTGTGTTTATACATTACTGCAGTCCCTCATTGGGGCATTTATGAAGCCATACTAGGTGTGGGAGGCCTGTTTGCCCCATCTAAAAGGATTTGTTTTTGATATTATTTTGGATTTAGGACTTAGATACTCAGATATAAGGGATCAAAGTGCTGGTTTCAAATCATATAGAAGCCATTCCTGGAAAATGCGTTTTCCAGTCATGCCTTGCTGACAGTTCCCATTTTGGGATATTACAGTGGTATCAAAGCATACTTCTTGGCACAGCCAGTGCTTTTCTTGCAGATCCAATATGTCTCTAGAAGAGGAGGTACCTCTCACTATCATGGAGGAAAGGTACCAAAGAAGAAGACAAAAGAAATATTACATAGAGGACAAAAAGAAGAAGGGTGAAACCCCTTTACTTGGAAGGATTGGAAGGGAAGAGTTTTCTAACACTCTCTCTCAAGCCATGCATGAATTGAAGGAAGAAATCAGGGGAATGAGGAAGGGAAGACATGAAATTCCCTCAAGGAGTTATTCTCATGAAGAAAGCCCCAATACTTCTTATGCTGTGTGTGAGCATTTAGCCACACAATCTCATCTACAACATTGTAACATGCCTACTTTCTTGTTGAGAGAAAGTGAAAAAGGAGGAATGACGGAAGAGGAGGTCTCCCTGCTTCTTTTCCAAACCTTCGAAGGTATTAAAGAAGATCTCAAGGAGATGGAAGGGGAGGAGTGTAGAAGATTTCTGGAAGGGTTTGAAACAAGCCCTAGTTATTCACATGATGGGTGTGGGCATTCAGCCACACATGTAGATCCATAGCGCAATCTATTGCCCACATTGACTGCAATAAGGATGGAGGAAGAAGATGCATCAATGGAGGAGACCTTGAGTGACTATATTCAGGAGTATGAATCTCAATCATGGAGATTCAGAGAGCACTTAGACTTCCAAGGGTTTTGCAAACTCAAGGAGGCAAGATCCAGCAGCCACAAAAGAAGCAAGAGAGGTAGAATCTTTCTATCTCGCTTTGATGGATCAGAAGGGTGCACAAAAAAAGCTTGGGTAGGAGAGCTAGATTCCTATTTTCAGCTACACCAAGTTTCAGAGAAGGAAGCCATCAAAGTAGCAGCGTTGCACCTCAAAGGTATGGCCCATGATTGGTGGTTTAATGATTCTACTTAATTTTGTCATGAAAATGTAGAAACTTATGATGAGTTCACTAAAGGATTGATGAGGAGATTTTATAAAGAACATTGTGAACCATCATTTGTTAAAAGCAAAGACTCAAACACTTTGCATGAGTTGGAGAGACCTATTGAACAAACTCCACTCCATAATTTTAAAGGGGATAAAAACATGCAGGATAGCTTGCCAAGGGCAAGATCCCCATTTCTTGAAGAGCCCTCTTCTATTTTTGAAGGCATGGAGTCCTTTTCTTCAAGGGATGACCGAGATCAAGGGTCTCTCACTAAGTATGAGGCATTCTCACACATGGAAGAAGAGGAGAAGGATCAACATCAAGGGATGATGAGCATTCACCCTTATATATTTCAGAAGAATTCTACACAAGGGAAGGAGACTGCACTGTGCAGAGAAGAGAGGGACAAATCAGCCCACTCATACATGCAGTCCACTTCAGACTTTGATGTCTCACTACATGGAGGCATTCCACCTGGGAGGCCACCAAATCTAGAATTGTTGAGAGACATCTTGCTTCTTGGCTCACCATTCTTGGATTCCAGGGAGGTGAGGAGTCTAGAGGATGACTTTGGCATGAGGGATGTCAAAGTAGTAGGCAGCAGCATGAGGAGAGCTTCATATGCTAGATCACCAGCACTGTCTCTTAGGAGGATTGATCCCTATTGTAGGTCTAAACTTTTGATAGAGTACTCCAAGGATCTTGGTGCATGCATGATTTTCGATGACCTGGATGGAGGTGATAGATACATGGTGGATGATGTGGTCATCTATTCCTATGGCAGGATCTTCTTGGCTAGATCTTCTAGTCTTAAGGAGAAGCTGCTACATGCAGCACATGAGGACTTCTCTTCTATGCACTTTGATGCATATTTCCATTTGATGGAGGAGTTCACTTGGGAGGGCAGCCAGCATGACATATTTCAGCATATGGAGAGATGCATAGCCTGGATGGTAATGGAGAGGAGGTCACAACCACTTCCCTACTCATTGGAGGTGAGGGAGAAATTCCAGTTGAGTCATTTCAGCTCAAGATCTCAAGTACATGATGGAGGAGGTATAATTTCACATTTTGTATTGTACTTCTTTTCCTTGTTTGAGCAACATGATGTATCAAGGAGTGTTGTTCCTTCTTGCATATTGTATAATAATGCACTTGCAGCCTTTTGTAGCATTGAGATTGGCAATCTCATTAGTGGTTTGTGGGGGAAGCCACATGATTCTTGGTGTGCACCATTGACACCATATTGTAACTTCATGTTTCCATCTTATGAGATGACTGTGGCAGAAAAAAAGTGGTTGGTGAAGCACTTGTTATTTCTTCTTTTAAGGCAGGCAAAGGATGCACTGCACTGGTTCCATGAGTTGAACTATGATTCCCTCTCCAATTTTCATGTGACAGCTTGTTTTCAATTGTTTTCGCTTCCATATATTGATGATGTTTCTATGTTCATGGGAAGCTTTGTTTGGAAAGTGGGATATGTGATGGAGATGCCCATTGGGAGTATGATTCTCCCTGCTATTCATGCTATATGTTTCAGGAGGAGCAATGGGCAAACCATGATTGACACATCTCAACTATTTTATTCATATGGAGTGAGCCATTTGGAGAACTTGAGTGCTTGGAGGAGGCACTTCATGGCTGAACTATGTGATGGGGAAGCTTGGGCCATACTTGGAGGCCATATTGTTTCAGCCCAAGGACATAAATAGCCCCACACTTATCATAAATGGATAGAGAAACTACTTGGATGGGAAAATCTAAACTCTCCATTCAACCCCAACACATTGCATAGATTTGGGGTTGAAGTTTTCTTTGATGAGCTACCTAAAATGGCTCATTTCATTTGGATGATTGCATGGGTGAGGGAGTCACTCATTGGGAACAAGACTTCCCATGTTTTCATCACTCATACCTTCAGGAGGCCATTGAGAAGCAAGGGGATCACCACTTGTACCTTCCATTTCTTCATGATGTACACTTTGTTATCTTACACTTGGAAGGAATCATTGGAGGACAGATTCATTGCCTATCATTTTCAGCCATGGTGGGATCCATTGATGAGGCCACAAGAAGAGGGAGGAAGAAATTTTACTCTACCTTGCAGTTGCTTGAGGACAAGAAACATTTTGAAGGGGGGGGGCTATAATATTCCTAATTAGCCCAAGCTAATAGGAATATTCAATTCTGTTTTGTTTTTCATGCTTATGAATAAAATTGTAAAGGAGGACCAATAAATGACTCCTAAGCATCAAAATAAATCAATGCTCAATGTGAAACAAGATAAATCTTAGCTACTTTCATAAACACACTTAAGTATGAACAAGGCTGGAACAATTGACTGGGTCAACAGGACCAAATCAACAGCGCTGTCTAGGTGCAATGTATCTCCAAAAGGCACAGCGCAGTCCATATTGGAAGCCACTCACGTGAATGAGGCTAATTCATCAAGATGGTTTAGGGTTTGGCAAGGCTCCCACATTTTAAAAGAAGGATCAGGACACCAAGAGAGGGGTTGATAATTTGATATTGTTGAAGGTATTTTCTGTTTAGACAAACCTCATTCTCTAGCTGTTTAGCTGAGAATAGTGTTGTTTAGCACTTAGGTGTTCCTGGTCAGGAATCCCACCTCCTTTCTTGAGTAGCTCTTGGAGGAGACTTGTTCTATATTATCCACTTTCAGGCTTGGGCCAAGCTTCATCTACCAAACAAAATTCAGATCCTATTGAGTGTTTGATTGTTTTTGTAAGCTACATCAGTGGAAGCTAGATCTATTCAAATCTAGGAAAATCTAGCGCCTCTTCTCAGTGAGTGCGTCTTTTAACCTCCTAGAAGAGTGTATTGGATCATCAGGGCTGAATTTTCAAATCAATTCATCAGGCCTAATCACTATTGAAGCTAACAGTGCAATTTTCCTTCAATACTGTGTTATCTGCAAGAGGAAAGTTGCAGGGTGTTTTGACTGCTATTTGGAGGAGAGATCTCCGGTGATAGGATTCTCCCTTTCATTGTGGGGATCCATGGATTGGCCAACCAATCCATGTTTGTTTCGGATCTGATTTAATTTTGTATTTATTTACTACATAATTTTTTAATATTGCTGCAGACTTGTAATTCTAGATCTAAGATCTACTCCTATACCTTCATGTTTTGATCAAAACCCCAAGGGGAAATTGTACAGGAACTCATCTAGTGTACAGATCTGATATAGATCCATATTTTTGTACATATATCTGTTCTAGATCTAAAATGTAATATTCAGCTGCTTTAGCCTATAAAATAACACTTCCAAGCTTTGCAGTCTCATCTTGTTGTTGCAGCACCTCAATCTTGAGGGTTTCTTCATGTGATTCTTCTGTTTACCTATTGTAAATTGTATAAACCATGCTATAGATCTGATTAAATAAATTAAATACCATATTTCATCCATCACCTTCAGAAAATCATGCTTCCTGTGCTTCAGTAATTTCTACATACCACAAGTCATGGGGATTGGGCAATTTTAAGCTATATCAGGAGTGGTAAATCTGTCTAACATAGCTAGAGTCATTTTTTTGGGCTGAAATTTGATATTTAAGTCTCTTATGACACAATATATGAGATCCCACTGTCACTTTCCCTTACGTTTACGCTCATCTCTAAAATTAACCTTTTTAGGGCATAAATTGCTGCTTTTCCCCAACTCTTAGCTCATAAAATGAAGTACAATTTGTTTCTATATCTTCGAATGATGGCTATGTGTTTTCAACATTTCCTATGAGCTTATTTGACATTTCATATGCATTTTTGTGTTTATACATTGCTGTAGTCCTTCATTGGGGCATTTATGAAGCCATACAAGGTGTGGGAGGCCTTTTTGCCCCATCTAGAAGGATTTGTTTTTGATATCCTCTTGGATTTAGGACTTGGATACTCAGATCTAAGGGATCCGAGTTTTTATTTCAAATCCTGTAGCAGCCATTCCTAGAAAATGTGTTTTCCAGTCATGCCTTGCTGACAGTTCCCATTTTGGGATATTACATTATAAGGCCTAGTAATGTCAAGACCAAGCTTCTTCATAACATATTTGGGCAGTAATTTGTGTGAAACACCTGATTCTAACATGGAATTATGGATAATCTTATCCTGGACATTGCGGCTAACATAGAATGGAGGAAATCCTCCTTCCTATTGTTTGCCATCAACTTTTGGCCCAAATAAGAGTTTGGGCTAATCATCATTCAAATTGAAAGTGTTAGTGTTTTCCCCTATGTTTATAATTTTAATAAAGTGAGATCTATATAGATTTTTTTCATTAACTTTGTTAAGGGAATAGGAATTTTCAGTTTTTCTAATTCATTTTCAATGTTGAATGGTGTTTGAAATTTATTTAAGTTTAGGAAATCAGATTTATCAACAATTTGTTTTGATACCAGTTCATTTTGTTGATTAGTGGATGGTGTATCAGTTTGATAAGTTTTGGAAGTGTTTGAAACTATATTTTTGGCAATAATTTCTACTGTACTTTTGCCAAAACTATCAACAGTTTTCTTAGCAGAATTCTCTAGGGTTTTCTTCACAACAGTATCAGAGGTTTTCTTAGTAGGATTTTTAGAATTATTTTTGTTTGGGGAATTTATGGTTTTCTTAATCCTAAGATTATATTTCTAATGGAATTCCATAATAGCATTTTCAAATCCCTGTTTGTAATCATCTCATTCTTATGATTCACGTTTAGGTTGGGATAATTGAAAAAGATATTGTTCTTATTGAGTAACAAATTTTTTTATTATTATCATTAATACCCATCAAATTAATTTTATTGTCTTCTACCTCATCTACTACTTCCCCATCATCATCAACATAATTCGCCTGAAACAGAGGCCTAATTTTCTAATCAGGGCTCCTATGTTCTATCTATTTGATTTGGGGAGGATTTATTCTAAGATTTTGATTATGATTTTGAGGTGTAGGCTTGTTTTATCTAGGAGGAACCCTTTCATTTAGATTAATCCTTTCCATAATTCTTTCCATTTTTCTGACTATTGAATCAATTTTAGCATCAGTAGAAGAAGTTGAACGTTCTTCTTTCATGGTCACCCTCCTTTCAGTTCTAATCCTAGCTCTATTCTCTAAGATATTTTCTTCTACACTCACTGCATCCCATTGCATTTCTTCTAATGTTGATGAATTTATTTCTCTAAGCTAGTAAGACATATTTTCCTCAAAGCCATCTAGGAATTTGATTAAGGCTAAACATTCTGGTGGTTTAATTTTAGCAGGAATTGCATTGTTTACATTGTTAAATCTAGTGGAATAGTCATGTACGCTTTCCCCTGGTGCCCTCCTAATTATTTTGTACTCAGATAAAATTTGAAGAGGGTTATTTCTAATTTCCCACCTATTAAGGAATGTTTTATGGAATGTAGGTACATAATTAATGCTAGCAACAGGAAAAGATTTAAACCATTTCCTAACCTCTCCAGTGAGAATTTGTGCAAACAACCTCATTTTGATGCTTTCCTCATCAACTTTTTGAAGGTCAAAACTGTCATTCATCCTATCTACATGTTGTTAGGGAGTGACGGTTCTAGTTCCATAAAATTATGGAATCCTTGTCTGATAATCCTATGGCATGTTTTCCAAAGGAGCATGAAGAAAAAGATGATCATATATAGCTACCATTATAGGGATATGTGGATGAACAATATGTGGATTGATCAAAGGTGAAGGTTTAAATGAAACCTGAGCTTTTGGTGGAGATGAAGGTTGGATTATGGTTGAGGATTGGGGAGGAGGAGTTTGAGTTGCTTGATTAGAAAGTACCAGAGGAGTTATGGAGACTACAGAAGAGGTAGGACTAGATGGTCTAGGATGCACATATTGTGATGAGGTGGATGAAGCTGCATAATAATTTAGAGAAGAGAGTTCAACAGAGTTTTGGACATAAGCTTCATGAACTGAAAGGTCAAGACCTGAGACCAAACCCTATAATTTATCAAAATCCTGAATAATTTGGAGGTTAATATCAGGTTGGGCATATTGTATTTCGAAGGAATGATGTCTTAATGTATCTTGGTCTACCATTATTTGATCTACCCAATTGGATGACTTAATTTTGAGTAAAATATGTTCGAAAGGTAAGTCAAACTCAATACCTTGTATAAAAACAAAGTCTTTTGGGAGTGATTCTGCTCTATGTTGAGGGCTACTACTTCCTTGGCTCTTTGCTATGCTTTTTCTTCTCAACAATTTTTAGGGTCATCAACAATAACTACATGCTTTGGATCAAGATGAGATCTAGTGTAAGCTTTTTTGGCAACTAGAATTGAAAACTAAGGCACACACACACTTACTATTTACAAAAATGTACAGGAAACCAATCTTATCAAAGTATTCCTATCATACACTTTTTTAACAAGGGTTATGAATTCGAAAGAAATTACAATTTTTCAATTTGTCCCTAGTATGGTCGCCATTATGTTATCGTTTTGTAATTTACAATATTGGGAGAATAAACACAGAGGAAAACATAAAAGCCACTTTGGAAGTTGGGATGTAGCCCTTCCAACTTCACAGAGGGATCTCTTTGTAAAATTTAACTTTATTTTTAGTGAATTTTATGCTAGTTATGACTGTACTTGATTGTTTGTTTGATTTTGGTTGTTTGGTTGATTAAATAGCTATATTCCCATTGGGATATGCAGTCAAAAATATAATTTTTTTTTCATCAATATTTGAAAGAGTTATCACAGGGAAAGCTAGATTTCATTAACTAGATCTTTTAAGTTTAAGTGAATTATGAAATTGGAGGAAATGTGGAATTGAGTAGAGATTGAAAAGAAATTAAGTATTCTTCAATATGAATTCATTGGAAAACATGTAAATTGAAAACAAATAGAATAAGGTGTTCTAATTAACATATCCTATTCATCATAGTTTCTATTTTACAATTAAGATTTTTTAGACTTATAGAGAATGGAAAAACCGTGAAAGAACACAGTTACAAAAGAAAAAGTTCACTAGTGAATACATCACATAAATCCTGTAATAAGTCCTTGTATTAAATTAGGGGAACTTTGAGCTCTAAAATGGGCCTCCTAAGAAAAATGTACAACCAAAATAAAATTTATAAGGACCAATGAGATTGAAGATGATGATGTCAACCATGGGGGATGATTAACCATTTTTTAAGTAAAAGGGTAAAAAGATTAAAAAATAATAAAATAATAAAACTGTTGTTTCAACTCGTATTTTCAAGTTATCTCCAAAAAATTTTACACAAATTTTGAGCGGGAGTACCCATTGGACGAAAAATTTAATTCCGCTTCCAAGGATTACCCATGTTGCATACTTTCGATGGACACTTCTACACGAAAAATGAGAAATATATGAAAAAAAGTGATTGTAATCATGTTTTTCATGTATTTCTCATTTTTCGTGTAGCACAGTCCATAAAAAGTATGAAACATGGGTACTCCTTGGATGAGGAATTAAATTTTACATCCAATGAGAACCCTTTCTCGAAATTTGAGTAAAACATTTGGGAGATAAATTGAAAATACGAGTTGAAAAATTAATTTTTTCTTTATTCCCTCTAAAATTTGATGATGTAATCAAATCTTGTTTTATTATTTCCACTATTATTTTATAATTTCCTTAGGAGGCCCATTTTAGAGCTCAAAATTCCCCTAATTATTGATTCTACAACAAAATTGGAAAATTACAATACTCAGTAGGAAAAATATACTTAGTAATATCCACGTAATACTTTAAACAATGAAGTATTTATACTAATTTTACAAAAAGGATTACATCAACATTGTCTGAACTAAATGTGCATTATTAGTGAAGAATTGAACAATAGAATCTATCTGTTACAAAATGATATGCTCGGTGGAGATGATCTGGAATGCTAGCATTGTTTTAGAGGAAACAATTGTTGAATGGACCTATCTGTGGGTTGTGCTGGCTGGTGTGTTGGTTGATGCGTTGGATGAAGCTGAATGTTCTCAATTACTTTATACTCCTGTAACTTGTTGGCGTTATGATGTAATATGCTGATATTTTTCCCTTGATGGTAACCTACTTGATGAGTTGGCTTTTGATAGAAACCTATTTGTTGAAGATGTAAAAATGATGTATCTACAGGTCAGTTCATATGTGACCGAAAAATAAATTCCAGTCAGTGATAGAAAAATGATAAAGGTAATGTTTCACAATGTATATGTAGGTTTGATGAAGGCATGTCGATTATACCTGTGGGTTTTATGAAGCAACCCGCTGATACATCCAAAATTAGTGTATACGCAGTTTTGATGAAGAGAAGTTGCATATATGTGTCGGTACTATTGGCTTGTGATTATTTTTAAGGGATAAGGCATCATCAAAGTCAAGAAAATGAAGAGATGGAGCAAGTAATATGAAGGCCCAACGCTTCAAGCGCAAGTCGGGCCATCCCCACTTCCACCACACCACATCATTCATCACCCACCGAGGAATAATTCCCATGCGGATCGTTGGGTGGGGTTTAAATAAATGACCGATGATCTCAGATAAGCAGGAACCCATAGGCACAAACAACCCACAGTTTATCAGTGATGATGCCTCTGTATTTTACTCCGCTAGAAGTCCATTGACTATAGATCTACGCATCACGATAACTATGGGGCATAGACCCTTGATGGGTGTGTCATTCCCTAGAGCACCCCCGCTGTGACGTAAGAGGCTCGACATCCATCTGCCCTGTCACTCATCCCCCAGCTCATCGCGCATCGCTCCCTGCAAGTTTTAACCTTTACATCTTGAGACTTAGTTGAAACTTATATTGTCGGCGATGCAATTTGATGGGACACATCCAACCTTACCACATTACCAAATCACATGCAAACCTTTTTTTCCACCTTTCCCTTAACTTTTCGCCTTTTTTCACTTCCCGACGTTTAAGTGCCTGCATATCGCACTTTGCAAATTTTAACATATACCATCCACCACTATCACATATATCTTGTGATTTATGATATGCGGGTGGCCCCACCTTCATCCTGCCATGTCACACCTTCCCGTACTTCATAGTTTGGTGATTTTAAATCTTACCTCTCACGGTTATCCTTTAAAAATTGCAATTTACGATTTCTGATCAACCCCCCCCCCCCCCCGCATCACACATCTCACTTTGACGGTTTTAACATGAACTCTTTGCATTTACCTTATAAAAATTTCGATGTGCAATATGCGGGCATGATCCCACCACCTTTCCACGTCATCAGTGGCCCTCCTATGGCATTTTTCACCCATTTCAGTGTTAATGAGTCCCGTTAAAACCACTTCTACTTCCACCATCCTGCATTCAACTCTGCTCCACGTCAATGCATCCAAAGGCTCATAATATTTTTCGCACCACCTCTACCTTCCGAACGCTAATGCCATATGGGGAGATCCAAAATGGCCAGTTTCTAATACCACCTCTGGTGCTATGTGACATCTTGTAGTGGTTTCACATGACCCTCCATTAAATAAAACAAAACATTCATTCCCCCCTCCAAAATGAGGTTTCCAATTTGCAATTCAAACACATCATGGGCTTTTTGGTGGAACATGCAGTTGTGGTTTATTCAGTTTTCTCAGGAAATATCCGATAAGGAGAAAAGCACCACAAGATAATTGGTCGTGTCATATCTAATGAAAGTGGAAATTATAAGACTGAGGGAGTGGAGACTTTCAAGCAACAGATGGAATCGTATGATAATAGCCAGCCTGCCCACCTACGACCGCTCCTCGCCATACCATTTTAAGGCTCCCATAATTGGCCTCCATGGTCAACCATGTCTTTTTTGTTTACTGTTTGATGTTGATGTTTTTCTGGTGAAATCTCAATTTCACCCATTCATGTTTTAATTCTCTCAATACAGAAGTAATTTCTCGATGCATGCTCTACAAGTTAGGTAGGATATTTTGATTTCATAGGTATGGTTCGATCTTAAATGATTAGGATGGTAGACCCTCGGAGAAAACTCTATATGTAGGGATTTCCAAAAATGAATGAGGGTTCTAGAATTTTGAAGAATTTTCCTGTAGTTTTGTATGATTGTGCTCCCTGTGCTCTGAGATACATATTTGGGAGAGTTGTTTAAACTTAATATGATACAGAGTTGTTATTTGGATTCCAGATGGAGCAATCAGTAGTATGTATTTGTTTCCTCCTATTATCAGTAATCTCATTTTTTTTTAATGTATAATCATTCCTTTTCATTCTAGCGCTTTTGATGGTTCATGTACTGTAGTTCTTGTAGTCTCCAATTTTATTCATGAATTCGTGTCTATATAACGCTCAGTGTTAACGTCATGTATTAAGCTTCATTTCATTTAATTTGCGCCTTCATGAACCTCTTTGTTGTCCATATCTCATTCATGACCGTCTTCATCTCAGTTCACTGGGACAGATTCTTAATCCTCTTAAGTCTGTCTTTTGTGGGTTCCTTCTCCTTTTCTTTCTCAACACCTATGCATACTTTTAAATCTTCTTCTCATTGTTTTATACTTGGCCCACTTGAAAACTATCAAGCTTCATAGCCTCCTGAGCCCTCTCGTAGTATAGGTAATTCACATGAATCAGGCTCAAATGGTCTTCTCCATTCTTGAACCACAAAAACCATTATTCTCTTGACTCATATTCTGTCATAGGCATTTATATAATTGTCCACATTTAACCTCTGATTTTAAGATGTCCTAGGAAATGGTCTTTTGCAACTCAAGGTTTTCTCTAGGAGCTACAACAAATTTTTTGCGTCGTTTTCGGGGACGAATTAGAAAACCTTTTCCCTGGGATATGACATTATCTTCACCCTTCAATCAGGTGAGCACAAAGGGTTGAGAGTTGCATAGCCCTCACCTTGGCGACTCCACTATTATCAAAGTTTAAATCATTTGTAATCTTGGCTTACAAAAGGCCTCATACTCGATCAGATACTTCCTAGCAGAGAACCCCTTTTGTGTCTGATCCTAAAAAGATTATATTTAAGAGAGTCTAGAAGGAGAAGTAGCCCGGCTAGGCTGACCTACCCTCACTTACTCTAGAAGCTTTGCCTTCCTCATCTCAAAAATTTGACATCTATGGTCCTGGCACCATAGTCCGTGTACTTGAGTATAATCCAAATTCCTTTGCTTTAGCCAATTCAATCATAAAAAATGAAGCTGAACCCGTTGATATTTCTTTGCCTCCCTTGCACCCTACTCCCAAGGCTGAAGAAGTCAAAGAAGTTGCAGCACTCCAAAGCTTTTTACAGACCAATATAACAACCTCTATTCAATACACACCTGTTATACCATGGCCAACTCACCCTCAAAATATACCACCACCACCCCTCATGGTTGTACCTGGCTTCCTCCTCAACAAATATGCCCCATTGGCTCTACCTCAAGTATTGAATGACATGCCTCAATATTATCTAAAACTATTGCCTCGGTTTACCGGGGAAGATAGTACTTCTCCGTAGAGACATATTGAAAAATTATGCGCCTTTGCTAAGAATGTAAATGTAGAGCACTTAGATGTGGTATTAAGGATTTTTGTCCAATATTTGGATGGGGAAGCCCGGAAATGGTTCAAGTCTCTAGTTGACCACATAGTCCACACCTAGGAAGAAATGGAAAATTTCTTCACATTGAAATGGGGAGAAAATAGGGATCATGGATATGTTCTCACAAAGTTCAATGCTCTCAAGAAGAGACACAATGAGGATGTAACATAATGTATAAAGAGGTTAAATAAGCTTTATAATAATCTTCCTGTTGAAATAAAGCCTCCCCGAGCAACTGCTAAGGTGGTTTTCACAAGAGCTTTTGAACCAGAGTTTGGGTTCACCCTAAAAGAAATAAAGTCTACATCTTTGGATCATATCCAGACTGATGCATTGGAGGTAGAAGAAAAATTTGCTTCTATTAGTAATAGTAGATTAAAAGATAAGATGGGAGGATGAGGCCATAAGGAGGAGTAGGGAGGAGGCTTCTCACTTAATCAAGAGAGGGAATCACAGGAGTATAGAATCGAAGAGATGAATAAGTTGATTAAGAACCTCTCAAATAAACTACTTAAGCTTGAATTGGAGGCTAAGAATTCCCCTCCTCGTCCCAACCAAATGATTCCTAACCGTAGGTTTAATCCCCAGTATTGGAAGCCTCCTTTACAGTTGTTGCGGCAGCAAAGGAAGGAGCAACAGGATCACATCCAACCCCCTCTATACCTGGAAGGGGAGATGGAAGGACAGGCCGAAGAAGTCACAGACAACCAAGAAGATCAATTCCTTGCTTGCTCAGAGGATGAAGAGGGTGAACTCACCCTGCAAGAAGAGAAGGAAGTCTCCCCAGAGGATCGAGATATTGACAAATACTGCAGAAAGTTTGTGGATTTACAAAGCTCAACCGCACATGATGTATGGTCTAGATCCTCTTTGAAGAGAACCAGAGTGTGAACAAGATGAAAAGTCGACATCAAGAGAGCGAACCCTAGTTCTCACGCAAGGGGAAAATCCTTTAGAGATTATTGGTTGTCCTCAACTTAGTGTTCCTAAATTGAGGTCATAAATTATCAACCAGGTTCAGTAAACTGCTGAAGTGTGGTGCACTATATGTGCCTAGGTATCTATTTCTCACTACGTTGTGTTTAGTGTTTTTTATGATGTTTTTGGTTTTATGGTTTTATGTCAAGAAGGAAAAGAACTAAGTGTTGGTAAAGAGAAGTGGATGGTTACACTAAAACAAAGCAAACCCTACTCTAAACTGTGTATGACACTAAAGAACAGAAAATGCAAAGTTTGATAATGACTCCTAGTAAGGAAACAAATCACAACATGAACTCAATAACTCATAGCATGAACTCATCCAATTCATTCATTAGGAATATGTTGGAATAGTTTGAGAAAAGAACAAGTTTAATACAAATGAGGTTCTCCTAAGGACACAATCATCTTACAATATTACAAAGAATCTCATCCATGGCTAGAGGTTTATCGGAACACAATTGAAAAGAGATTATTTGTAGCACAATAAGATTTCTACTCTAAATTAACTTGTAATGCTAAGTTTACTCCATTCTGCAGCTCAGCTTGTTACTAGTAAACCTCATCCAAAAGTTAGAGATTTTCTAAAATAGTTTTTGGAAAGAAAGGTTTAATTGTGAATTTGCAAAGGATTGCAGAATAATCAAGGCCTTAAACTGATATTACTAACTCCTGTCCAGATGATGATGTATTAATAGAAAGTCAGAACAAAATAAGTTTTGTAAATAATGAAGGCCGTGGAATCTGATGTTAACAATTAATACTACTTAAAGAACAATGGATAACACTGAGAATGCAATTGATCAAACTTGAAACACAGTAACCACAACTAAACTACAGTTCCATTAACCTAATTTGAAATATAGTGAACAAAGTTGAACTAGAATGCCACTAATCTAACTTGAAATGCAGTGAATTAAAACTGAACTAGAGTGCCATTATCAAACTTGAAATATAGTGACAGAATTAAACTAAAATGACATCTACCTCTGGAGTGCTACCACTAGACTAAGGATGCAACTAATTACTGGAATGTTTTAGCTCTATCTCATTCATAATTAGTGGTATTTTGGAATAGTTTGTAGAACAGGACTGGCTGCAACATGTTATGTAAATGAACATGAAAGCATAAAATTCAACAGAACACAACAAAGCTCTAAAACACCACAGCTATGTCCCATCCGAAATTAGTGATATTTTGGAAGAGTTTATAAGATCATGACTAGCTGTACAACTGATGTAATTGAGCATAAGAATGTAAAACTAACTCCTAAAATACTACAGTCACACCTCATTCGACATTAGTGATATTTTGGAAGAGTACGTAAGAACAAGACTAAACTGTAGCATCTAATGCAAATGAATATAAAACTCAAAGTTCAGAAAGTCAATTAAACTAGGAATGAAACGAGGCTAAATTACTTATCTAAATTATATGAACAAAGCTCCTCAGGTAGCAGGGGCCCTCTACTACCGGAGTAGCATGCAAATCTACTCAATATTGACTCAGCTCATTCAATAAAATGATGTTTCTTTCATTAAAGGATAAATTCTTCAAAACAGAGTATTTACGGCCTTCAAAGATCTAGCAACAAAACAAAATCTAGCTAACAGTTTCTCAGTCTCCCGAGTCATACTTATAATGAAGTTACATAACTACTCTTTGACAAAAACGGGGATAAGTGTCTTTCCCACTTCTAATCAAATTAAAACTCTTATTAACAGTCGTGTGCTTAACTGTGGACATCTGTAGAGTCCGTGTTTTGATAGGAAACTACTTCTCTTCTACGTGCATAACCGCTTTAATACTTTAACTCAGACTTCGTGGGGAGCAAGAGATGATGGGGAGGTGTTGTGGATTTCACCCATATGCCTTTTTCTTTGCAGTGACACCTGGAACCTACATAAACATGAGGATGGCTGCAGAACAGACGACTGGCTACGGAATGCCTGTATTCTGTAGCTGAGTCTTAGTCAAAATTACTACACCAACAAAATCATGAAAACATAGCAAGTTAGTCATTATATAAATTCTTAAAGCAATTTTAATTAATCCTATTGATCAGTTAAGCCTGTAATTGATGAGGGACAAATAAAATGAAGTGTAATGTGGTGAAAGAGAAGAACATCTTTGGGGCTCAACAATTATGCCCATCATAAAGCCTCTGCATCCACTTCCACAAAGCAAGGCTCTGATCCTCCCGCAAATGAGAAGTCATCATATGTAGCCTTGAACCTATCTGACCACCCTAAATAGTAGTGCAAGGAATTAATTGTAGAAAAATATCAGACAACCTTTAGCCCCTAGAACTAATTTGAGAAGGTCAATATCTCAGTCCCCTTGATCGAGCTCCTAAAACAGCCCCCGTTCAAGGTCTGAGTCTCTCAACTCATGCTACCCCATGGTGTAGGCCCTCTGCTTGACAGCCTCAATCTCCAAGAAGAAATACCCATGGTATTTTTTTGACCTCATGTAGAAGAGCTACACTCAACCACTCCCCCATTCTAGGTGACTCTAGTTATACATGAACTATTAGTGCACAATTTCATTGTAATATCCCAAATCTAGAACAACTAGCAAGGCATGACTAGAAAATGCATTTTCCAGTAATGGCTGGTACAAAAGTGAAACCCAGTAGTTTGATCCCTTAGATATGGGTATATAAGTCCTAAATCCAAGAGGGCATCAAAACTAAATCCTCCTAGGTGGGTTAAACAAATCTCCCACACCTAGTTGTCTTCAGAAATGCCTCAAAGAGAGACTGTAGCAATAAAAAACAATTCTACTCAGGAAATAACGTATTTTCTGCAGAGAAGTGATAGGAGGCTCATGAAATATTCTTAAATAGTACTTACAGTAGTAAATAAGTCATAAAATTTAGTTTATTAAGTACATGGCTGAAAATACAAGTCATAGACAGAAGAAAAATCCCCAAAAGAGGACTGCAACCATATGAATGACAGAAACTTGCCTTGACAATGTTATTTTTGTTAAGCTACACTACTGTATGTTATATGTCAGATCTAGAGTAGATATGTGCATAAAAATTCAGATCTATATCAGATCCATGCACTAGAAGAGCTCCTCTTTCAGATCCCCTTGGAATTTCGGGGTTTACACCAAGCATAAGTAGTAGATCTTAGATCTAAGAAAGCAGATCTGCAGAATATTTATAAATGATGAATTATTTAGATTATGTAGATCAGATCTGAAAAGTACAATGTATAGATCTCCTCCAGTAGATCTCCAAGTGAAGGGCAGATCCCCGGCACTCAAAACCCAGCTCTCCGGATGGTGCACCCAAACTCCCTACAACACCACCTACAAGAATAACGCAGATCTGAAGTAGAAACTATGTTGTAGGGGATATACAGCTGATGGCCACATGCCAAGATTAGAAACTGAGGTTCATGCACTCCAATACACTTCCTCCAATAGAGCAGAGGCCTCCTCCACTAAAAGAGATCACTGAAATGACTTAGATCTGAAGAGATCTAATCTCCATGAAAATAGCACAGTCCCTCAAGGGAGACTGGGCTGCAAACTGATTAAAAGAAACCCAGTTACCCGATGCCAAGATGAAACCGAAGCTCAAACAATGGATGCACTCTTCCGGTGGAGGTTAAAATACACACTTTCATCGAGGAGACGTTCCAATAAAGGATCCGAATGCATCTATGTCTCCACTTGCCGTAGCCATGTGCAAGAAACCTCATCGGATCTCAGGTTATAATGGAATTAGAATCTTTGTGTTCAACCTAATAGTGGAAAAGAAATACAAGCTCTCTGAAGAGCTCCTCAATGGGAAGAGATATATCTCCTAAACAGGAAACTCCAATGAAATCTAGGCTAAGTAGCCAAGAAATTTGTTTGTCTAAATAGAAAGCAACTCAAAAATCAAATCATGAACAACCTCAACATGTTACCTTCCCCTTCCTTTTATAATATGAGAGCTTGCCAAAACCCTAAACCACCTTTATCAACTTATCCCTTTCACACAAGAGACCTCCTTCTATAATTGTCTTGTGCCTCATTGATGAGCACTCCTCCAATACTGTGTTGTTGATATGGTCAAGATTGACCCAGTCAAGTGGATTTGTTCTTCTCACACTCAAGTGTGTTTATTAAAGTGGCCCAGATTTACCCTTTTTCATATTGGGCATGTATTTATTCTTTCATTAGGATTTTTTGACCCTCCTTTACATAATTATTCTTTGAACAAAGAAAAAAAATGAAATTGAATATTCCTATTAAAATAGGAACATTACAGTCCTCCCCTCCAAAATGCTTCTTTTCCTCAAGAAACTCACAAGGACTTTGTAAAATATCCAATGGAGCTATCTCCTCCCAAGAATGCAAGTCTGATTTTGGTGGATGAACCAAATAGCTGTCATCATGAAGTAGTGGGAGATACATAAAAGAATCATATGTTGTCCATTGGTCTCTTCAACGTATTAGAGATGGTATATAATGGGCATTTCAACCCCCATGAGAAACTCCAATCTCCCTGCTATCATACAAACAAAGTGAGCCATCCTAGATAGCTCAAAGAAATAATCACCATTCCCCACCATATGCAATGTGTAGGGGCTCCATGGATGGAAATGAGAGATATTAATACTCAACTCACGTTGTATCTCCCTCCATTTATGATACATATGGAGCTGATGATCCTGGGTTGCAACAATATAGTCCTCATGAAGCCAAAAGAGACTTGGAACTTCATTATTCCCTTCATGGATCATAGTGAGCCTTCTTGCCCAATATTCCATGCATATAGTGAATAGAGTATCTTCACCATATGTGCTCCAAAAGAAATATGGACTAAATTTCATATGATATATTGGATGGTGACAATAGTCCCTCCTTTGAGACCAGCATTTTCCTTCATCTTGCTACCTCAAATCATATTACAATAAGTGGCCATCCCACCACCTTCTTGCTACAAAAATATTCTTCCAATCTTGGAAATAGTAGAGAGTAATAGGTGTTGGCTGAATATGATGCAAACAACACATGTCTTGCTGCAAATTCTCCCATCTGCGATACTTTTTCCACTGACATAAGCCCAACATATGGCTCCTAGCATAAGGAAACAAATGATATCATGTAGCAGCCACACAATTTCCTACTCTCCTCTTGAAGCATGAATGAATGTGGGAGATTTCATTCCCAAAGGACAGACTCAACCAATGTGTCATTCATCCTCTCATGTTCATAACAAATATTAGAGCATTATTGTCATCATGATACAAACAAGCTCCCTTATGCCACCTCATGAGAAGGTTACAATTTCTCCCAACCCAAAGTACATACATGATTAATGTATTCATTCTAAATAGAAATACATGTACATACATCATAGACATAAGTAAATGTATGGTAATGGAATTCATCGTGGGGTGTCCATAATTTCTTCTCGTCAACCAGAGCAACAATGCCTCCTCCTTATGCATTCTTTCCTTGAGATACAAGGCATGAGACAAGAAAATCAAAAACCTTGGGTGGTACCCACACTCACCCAATAGAAACTAGCGCAGGTCATCACCTCCCTGCTTTAGATCTAGATGTGGTAAGTGGTTTATATGCCACTTAATTTTTGCCCTCATCATTCCACCAAGGCTGAAAGTGAAATGTATATTTGGTGCTTTAGGGAAGCACTCATCATGCTGCAAGACCTTCCTTAGCCCATGAAGGAAGTGGCCATATTTGGAAATAGTTCTGGCCCATAGTTGGCCATGAATTTTATATGGTAAGACACTCCTTTTAGGAGTCATGGCCTGCACATGTAAAGAAAAATAATGCATGCAATCATAAAGTAAAATGTGCTTTTCATAATCATGCTTCTTACCCAAAGTCTCTAGCGTTGTGATAGTTCCTCTCTTGGCCAAATGTATCACTGTACAAGGTTGAGAGAACACTTTCCTCTTTCCATCAAGGAGTTGCCCTAGAGGGCTTCTTCCAAGTAAGGAGACATCAAGGCATAGATCATAATAGAAATATGTATCGACTGATGTGTCCTGGCTTGTCTTTCATAGATCTCCATGCTTTCTTAGTACATCAATATTTTGAAATAAAGAGGGGTAAATTTTTCTTTCCTAATGAAGCTTTCCCTCCTCTTCATCTTCTGCAGTATTCAAGATCTCACCATCTGAGATTGATGGCACATGCTACTCATGGATTGTGCCATAATTTCTATATATGAGACTATTTTAAACTCCATGCAAGAATGCAAGAGCTTCTCTTCTTTGAGCAGTTTCTCCTTCTCCTTCTTCATGAAATGCTAGAGATGTCATTGTCATGACTGCACTGTCACCCCTAGCCTTTTCTTCAATGTTGGAAGATGCCTCATCATCAATAGGAGACCTTAGATCTTGGTCTACCTATAAAATAGGAATCTTCATGTCTTCTTTTTTAGAAGAAGACTCTTCATCCAAAGGTGGATGCCTCCAATCATTTTCTCCTTTGGTATCTTCCCAATGAAGACTACCAATCTCCCAAAGAAAGTATTCCTCCTTACACCTCACGGGAAGTTGAGATGTAAACCCTTGGAAATCTTTCAGAAAATACCTCTCATCAATGATCCTCTTGGATCCAAAAGAATCCAAGTGTGCTGAAGGCCAACCATCAATAGAAGTGGCACAAAATTCATCACGCCTCCCACCATATTGCACCCTAACTCCTCATGCTGCATGCAACTAAATTAAGGTGCAAAGGGATGGATGTTCATCCCCTCTTGGATAAACTCAAAATTTCATAGTGATGTGCAAGCTTATTGTTCTTGGTGAGCCTTGGAAACCTCCTGTATGGCTACAAAGGTCACTCTCTTCAATTTGTTGGCTAATACAACTACTGCTACAGATGGCTTCCCCTCCATGAATGTGACAACATTGGTACAAGGCTCCTCAAATGGAGAAGAGGACTCCTCCTCCTCCTCTAATATTCTACTACCAAATATTCTGATTATCTGATGAGTGAAATCAGAAAAAGTAGGTACTCTTGCATGACTTCCATGGCTAAACCACGAAGAGCTTGCCTTGCCCTCCAAGTGCAGCGTTGAGATCTCCACAGCCTCTTTTTCCACTATTGGATGTACTAAAAAAATTTCTTATACTTTCATCTCCCAAGTCTTTGCTACATAATTGAGTGATCCATCAAATGTAGACAAGAGAAATTGGTTGCCTCTTATCATTCTCTCACTGCATGGTATTCTTTCTTCTCTTAGTTGAATAAATTGAGGAAAATCCAGGGTCTCATTGAAAGCCCTAGGTTGGCACTTGTATTCTACAAAATACCCACTTAGGATCTCATGTTCTAAGTGGTATTATTTCTCTCCACTTTCTCTATGAGAACAGGAATTGCATGGGTCTTCTTCTTCCTCTTAAAACCTTCTAGAGGTCTCACTGCAATTTTCTTCTTCTTGAAACCCTCTAGGAGTTTCATTGCTTTCTTCTTGTTCTTTATTCTTAGATTTGAAAATTGATGAGAGAAATCTAATCCTCTCCATAATTTTTTTCTCTGCTACTTCTATTGATAGCACTTTGGCTTGAAGCCCATAAGCTAAGCCAAAGATCTTTCTCTGATACTACTGTAATATCCTAAATCTGGAACAGCTAGCAAGGCATGACTGGAAAATGCATTTTCCAGTAATGGCTATTATAGAAATGAAACCCAACACTTTGATCCCTTATATCTGAGTATATAAGTCCTAAATCAAAGAGGGAATCAAAAATAAATCCTCCTAGGTGGGTTAAACAGATATCTAAGACCTAGTTGTCTTCAGAAATGCCTCAAAGAGAGACTGCAACAATAAAAAACATTTTTTCTCTGGAGATAAAGCAGTTTCTGTAAAGCAGTGATAGGAGGCTCATGAAATATACTTCAATAGTATTTGTAAGAGAAAATATGTCATAGAATTGAGTTTATTAAGTACATGGATGAAAATACAAGTCATAGACAGAAGAAAACTCCTCAAAAGAGGACTACAACCATATGAATGATAGAAAGTTGCCTTGACGGAATTATTTTTATTAGGCTGCACTGTTTTATGTTATATGTCAGATATAGAGTAGATATGTGCATAAAAATTCAGATCTATATCATATCCATGCACTAGAAGAGCTCCTCTTTCATATCCCCTTCGAATTTTAGTGTTTACACCAAGCATAAGCAGTAGATCTGAGATCTAAGATAGCAGATCTGTAGAAATATTGAGAAATGCTGAAGTATTCATATTATGCAGACCAGATCGGAAAATTACAATTTGTATATCTCCTCGAGTAGATCTCTAAGTGAAGGGTAGATCCCTAGCACTCAGAAATCGACTCTTTAGATGGTGCACCCAAACTCCCTACAACACCACCTACAAGAATAAGATCTGAAGTAGAAACTGCGCTGTAGGGGATAGATAGCTAATGGCCACATGCTAAGATCATTAACTAAGGCTCATGCACTCCAATACACTGCCTCCAATAAAGAAGAGGCCTCCTCTACTGAAAGAGGGCACTGAAATGACTTAGATCTGAAGAGATCTAATCTCCATGAAAATAACGCAGTCCCTCAAGGGAGACTATGCTGCAGCTTGATTAACTGAGTTGGAATGATGCCAAGATGAAAAAATGAAGCTCAAACAATCGATGCACTCTTTGAGGAGGTTAAAATACACACTCACCGAGAAGAGGTTCAACTACAGGCTAGATCTGAACAGATCTAGTTCTCCACTTGCTGCAGCTTACAAAAGCAAGCAAAACCTCACTAGATCTGTGTTGCAATTGGAAGTAGAAGCTTGGTCTTCAACCAAATAGTGGATAAGAAATAAAATATCTCCCAAGAGCTCCTCAATTGGAAGATATGGATCTCCTAAATAGGAAACTCCAATGCAATCTAGGCTAAGCATCCAAGAAAGTTGTTTGTCTAAACAGACAACAATTCAGAAGTCAAATCACGAATAACCTCAACATGTTGCCTTCCCATTCCTTTTATAATATGAGAGCTTGCCAAAATGCTAAACCACCTTTATCAACTTATCCCTTTCACACAAGAGACCTCCTTCTATAATTGTGTTGTGCGTCATTGACGAGCATTCCTCCAATACTGCATTGTTGATATGGTCAAGATTGACCTAGTCAAGTGGATTTGTTCTTTTCACAATCAAGTGTGTTTATTAAAGTGGCCCAGATTTACCCTTTTTCACATTGGGCATGTATTTATTCTTTTATTAGGAGTTTTTTTTACCCTCCTTTACATAATTATTCTTTGAGCAAAGAAAACAAAATGAAATTGAATATTCCTATTAAAATAGGAATATTACACAAATGTTGCTTGTCCTCAAGCAACTGAAAAGGTGAGTGCTACAACTCTTCTTCTCCTCCATTGGTGACACCTCCATGTGATAATATTTCCTCATAAGCCAAGAGTCTCCCAATCCATCCCTCCATGAAATTCTCCTCCCAAGTTCTTATGAGATGCAAATGACTCATCCCACAAAGAAGCAATAGATCCAATGAAACAATCATGGTTTGCCCAATGTTCTCCCTGAAACATGTAGCATAAGAAACATGGAGAATCTCTCTCCAAAAGAGCACATCCAGTCCTTCCATCCTTCCTCCATTCACTCCCATAATAATAATGAGAACATCATCAATGTATGGGATCAAAACAAAATATACATAAACAATAATATGCAAAAATAGAGGCGGGTCATAGTCCCACATGTGGAACCATCATAGTATATCTCCTGACTGCATCAGATAGTGATATGGTAAGTGGTTTCCCCACCACTTAATTCCTGCCATAGCTCTCTCACAAGTTCTGAAAAGGTGAGAAATGTTTGGTGCCTTTGGAGTCCACCCAGAGTGGTAAATCATCTCCATATACTCTCTTAGGGAGTGGCCATGCTCAACAATGTTTATGGCCCCAAGTTGGGCATGAATTTTATATGGAATAATGCTCCTTATTGGAGAAATGGCATGCGCATATATGGTAAAGGAGTTCAAATAATCATCAAGTAAAACATTATGCACATAAACATGTTCCTTACCATAATTTTTGCTCATACAAATGGAGTGGTCTATAGATAGATCCCCTCTCATTCCAAAAGAGGAAAGAGGTGGGTGTGATAACTCCTTCATAGAGTTATGTATCTCCTCCATCTCCACATGATCCATGAATCTCTTCAAATGCTAATGTATCTCCTCTTCAAAGCCTTCCCAAGTATATCCCTCCATGATGGTGTTGTAGGCTCTCGTGGAATAACTATGGATGAAGATAAAATATTCATGTGCTGCATGTAGTAAATTTTCCTTGAGCTTGGAAGCTATAGATAATAATATCCTAAGATGATAGTAGATGACCTCATCTCTGACTGAATATCCCTCCTCTTGAATATGGTCATCAAGTATCATGCATGTAAAAATATCCTTGGAATAATCCACCAACAACTAGGATTTCCAATATGGATCTATCCTCCATAGTGACAATATTGATGATCTATCACATAAAACATCTGGCATATGGATGTCCTCCTATTTGACATCTCCCATGCTAAAGTCACATGTTGGAAGGTTGATATCCTTCTCCTGTTGCTCCTTTCTCAGCGCAAAATCTAAAATGAGAGTGGGTAATGATGATGTTTGGAGAATGTCTCCCTCCTTCTTGAGTCTAACCAAGACTCTCAGTGTTGTACCATGACCTCCCAATTCCCCCAATCCTCCTGTATATATGATTGGTGCACCATGATGTGCGACATTTCTCACCAAATCCTGATCAGATGGCCTCCTAGGTGGTTTTCCACAAAACAATAATGTCTCATGGGCCAAAGTCATGTGCATGATAGATGGGACTGTTAGGTCCTTGATTCCACTGCACAAATCCATCTCTATTTTCTGTGTGGAAGTTGTAATGTGATGGATATGTGTGCATGCCCTTAATCATCTGATTTTTTCCACTCTTTCTATCCACCCATTCCATCTACAAAGTCTCCCAATCTGTGGTGACCTTCCCCAAAGTAATCAACCATTGCACACCCAATATCACATTGGTGTCAGGTATGTAAACCACAAAGAAATTATTAGTAAATGTATATGTCCCCATGGTAACAGATATAGATGGAACATAATGCATGCACTACATAGTTCTAGCTCCTGGGACTAAAATAGAAAATCCCTCAAAATTATCAGTGGGTATTTCCCTCCTCTACACTAGTTGGGCATCAATAAAATTGTGGGTAGCCCCACTGTCAATCAAAATTAAAACACTCTAATCTAAGATGGAACCCCATACCCTCAAGGTCAAGTACTACGTAATCCTCTCAATGATTCAAGAGCCCCTCTAATTGTGATTCTAATTGTGATTCTTGGGTCTACTATTGTCCTTGATCTCACAAAATTCTTGAAAACTCAAGTGATCCTTGAATCTTTGATATTGAGACTCATACTCCATGAAATAGTCTTCAAGATTTTCTTGTTCTTGAAACCCTTCATTTCCCACTGCTAAGAATGTAGGCATTGTAGAGCGTTGGGAAACTTGTTGCTACTTCACTGGTTGATCACTCCAGTGATGAGAAATGTCAAAGCCTTCACCATGTAGAAATAATTTAGGGGATTCCTTGTATCTATCCATCCCCATCTCATTATTTCTCTAGTAATGTCTTTCATAGTTGAAATAAGTAGCTTGGGATACTCCTTCTCTTCATCTTCTCCTGATAAAGGGGTTTTACCCTTGTCTTCTTTATCATCTGTATAATCAAACTTTCGGTTTATTCTTTTGAGATACCTCTTCTCACTATATATGAGAGGATCTCCTTCTTCTGATGACATATTGGCTTAATATGCAAAGGTTGAGCCAAGATTATGCTCTGATACCACTGTAATATTCCCAAATGGGAAAATCAGGAATATAGTGCAAAACCATGGAAATAGCAATGTAAATCATGACATAAATAATGGAGACCCATATGGATCCTTCTTATTCATTATAATAGCAGCAATAGTACAAAATGATGGGCTAAAAAACATATAACAAGACATTATAAGCCTCCAATGAAGAAAACCCTCAATCTTGAGGTGTTGCTACTATATCAAAAATGTCGGAAGACTACTACAACACAGTCATAGATGCATTGCTACAAAAAATTATTACACAAAATATAATGGGCTTATATATGCCTCAAAAGATACAAAAAATACAAATCTAGGCTCTATACAACCTCCAATGAAGAACCCAAAAGGGTTTTCAGAAATACACCACTATAAAAGATGGGAATCAAAGCCCTAGGGTTGAAGATTCACTACAACATATGAACTGAAAAGGTGTGGCTGATATGATATGCCAAATAGTGTAGCCTCCTCCAATGGATCCTCTATACAAAAGGCTGATCCCTTCACTAGAAAACCTCCTCCCCAAATGGTGTACTGAAACCACCTTGAAACTCTTCCCTAAAAATAATGCAGTCCAAGACAAAAACTATGCTGTTGGGGAAAATAAATAAGTGGATTGATGCCAAATGTTCCAATAAGGCTCAAGGGCCTTCCTTACTAACCTCCTAATGGAAAGGAACCCTCCTCCATTTAAAATAAGCACTGAAGTGACCCAAATGCATTCTCCACTACTACAACCTGCAACACAACACAACCCTCAACAAGATCTGCATTGTATATGAAATATGGAGCTTGGCCTAATGCCTGAATGTGAAATATAGTGCAAACTCTTCCTTTGAGGCCTCTCAAGGATAGAGGTGGGATTACCGATCAGGAACACCCTATGCTAAACAACACTGCAATATTAGCTAAATAGCTGAAGAAAGCTATATGTCTAAACAGACCATATATAAAAATATAAAATACATCAACATAACATGAATCAATATGGTTTCCATCCTCTTCCTCATATAAGTGATGAGCTTCCTAACCCTAGGCCCCACTCATTTAAGACATTACTTCCATGCAAAGAGTCTCCAACTAAAACTGTGTTGTCCCTCAATGAATGCCACTACTCCATGACAACGCTGTTGATTTGGTCAAATTTGACCTATTCTAGGTGTTCCAACCCCTTTTCACACACAAGGGTGCTCAATTAAGCTGCCAAGATGTCCTCCTTTCACATTGGCATTGATTTTATTCATATTAAGGAGATTTATGGATCTCCATATCCTCTTATTCATCAAAAAAAGAAGCAAAAACAACAATTAATATTCCAAATAGCTCATGGCTAATTGGGAATATTACATAGATGAAGCACCAAAAATATGGGACCCATTTGGGTAAATTGGTACATCAACTTCCTGTGGACGTAACTTTGGCATGTGATCTCTGTTTGACACGCACAATAACTTTTTAGAGAGATCTATCCAAGGAATAAAACTTTTGGGAGATCTATCAACTTGACTTCGGAAGTTCAAGACCTAAAAAACTGCTAAAAATAGTAAACTATGCTACAATTAAGGAAACTGAAAAATTGAAAGAAACAATGGTTGGGACCCAAGTGGAATAGGCAAGTGGCCACCAATATCCACCTGACCATTCCTCCCCCCTTAGGAAGCAGTGGTCCCCATTGCATTGAGTTCCTCCATGAGATGATGAAACTTCTGCTGAACTTGGTCCCTAGTGAGCCACTTTCCTTGGTGAAGGACATGGCATGCATTGACAACTTGATATAGCTGGATCCTCTTATGGTAGGTGTTCATAATCTGCATGTCTATTATCCGATCATGTGTGGCTTGTTCCATGCATTCTAGGTTCAACTATGTTGGTGGGAGTTGTTGTGCCATGTCGAATGTGTCCAGTAGTGGTGGAAAGTATGGCCAAATGTGGTCCACATTGAACACTGGGTGCATGACAAGGAATGGGGGAATGTTGAGCTCAAAAGAATTATCTCCCATAACCTTGGTGATTTTGTAATGCCCACATCTAATTGGCTTGAGCTTCCGATGGGCTCTGTTAGGGCGTTCTTTCTGCAAATGCAACCAAACTTTATCACCCACCTGGAACTTTTGTGGCACCTAATTTTGATCATGTCGCTGCTTGTACTTAGCATTGGATTTCTCCAAGATGTGGTGGAACTGATGGCATTCATGTTTTACATGTTTAATAAATCTAGTCACTTTATTTACCTCAGACAGTACATGTCTAGATTTTATCTGTGTGGTCGCATGAGGTATGGAAACATCAGGCAACAACATGCCTGGGGTAAGATCAATGGAGTGCTTGACCTGACAGTGTAGAGGAAACTTTGTGGCTGAGGAGAAAAATTCCTTATATTCCTGCACGTCTTTCTCCATCTATTGTTTTCATCCAGGGGAGCCCTATTTGGAGGCTACAACCACAATATTCTTCTTGCCATGTGGGTGAATAATAATGAAAACAATTTCCTGGTTTGGGAAATGATTTTACTACATTTCTTTGCAGTACTCAAAGAGATGGCGGAAGGTGGCACTACTTCTGGTATCCTGTACAATTTATTTCCAAAATTAATACTAATAGAACAAGGCCTGGACTTGTACAGAACATGTCTCTTCCACAAGCACGGTTGGCCTAATAATACATCACACACCTCAAGAGGAGAAACATCACACGATACATCATCTGTGAATGGCTCAATGCTATACGGAAGGCGACACTGCTGGCGAACGCAAAGATCTCTTACTTACTGAATCCACCCAATGGTATACAAATGTGGGTGTACTATGGTTGGTAGTCCAATCCACTTCACGACCTCTACTAAAATGAGGTTCTTTTGGCTTCCGCTATCAGCAAGAAATTGTAATGGAGAACCCTTCACCCACATATGGTAATGGAAGAGGCACTCCCCCTCCTCTGTATCCTCAATCTCCTCCCGAACTCCATTTCCTCTCGAATGTATCTATGTAAACAACTACGGTACTTGAGCACCAAATGTTTCTTTGAATATTTAATACCTAAATTTGTGGGGAGGCTATGGAAAAAATTCATCAGCTCATGCACATATTGATCCATTTTCTACCGCAACGTAGTTCATTATATGTACTTGTCCTCATATCTCCCCATGGGATAATATTGTTCCTTGATGGCATCTCGAAAATAATTCCAAGTGGGTTTGGCCAAAAGCAGAGAGGGTTCCCTCTTGTCCATTTTCTCACAATAGGTTTCCCACCACTATTTGACATGGGGGGCGGCTTTGAGAAGTGCAAAAGTAATATTTTCCTGGTTGGAGAAATCATGAAATGAGAAATAACCTTCTAGCAAATTCATCAATCTATTTATGGTATCTACATCTATCTGGCCTTCAAATCCAGGAATGTCGAAGTTGACCTATACCTTGTGATGGACTAATACCCACAGTCCCTTATAAACTCAACATACTCTTCTTCCCTTTAACTGGAAATTAAATACAACAGTGTATATTAATATCTGAATCTGAGATTGAGATATTAATAAAAATCCTCTTTTAGTTAAGAAACCACACACCTCCTATCTGGCTTAAAAATGTGGGATTTCAAAGGTTATAAAACCCGTATTTCATATAAACCCATCGGTCTTCACATGTGGAGTCCTCACGTCATGTTAAATCCCTTCTCAACCTCAACTTATAGTCAATCTACATGTGCACGGGATCTTAATTTAATGTTCATATTTCATTTGCAACTATCCTTCGACCTTGGTCGAAACTAGAGGTTCCGACCCAATTAATTTTATATGCGCCTTTTCCTTTTAACTTACCAAGCTTGACTTAACTCCAACGCCCATGTATGTTATACCTTCCCATATATTTCCTCGTTCAATACATACATACACTTGTTATGTTAACGGTTTGATGTGATTTGGAACACGGTCCTTAATACAATAGTGCTTGGCCACAAACAAACATATAACAAGGTCGAACCACACTAGCCTTTAGTTATACCACTCACTTCATAAACCGTGACCTTAAAGGATGTTGGCTACACATATAAAATCGTGTCAATATAAACACATGTCATACCTTTGTTAAACCACAACCTTAGCAACGATCAATATATATATTCACGGCCCCGACGCTAATGGACCTTCCCATCCAACGGCTGGTAGCACGTCGCATTTCTTCGAATGATCCGACGTTCATCAATGGATATCATGCGGTGTAGATGCATG
>JAXQQM020058761.1:0-43338 GCA_034641835.2 Pinus albicaulis | reverse complement strand
ACTATGTCTATTTTTAGAGATATGGATCATGGTCTATGAGTTGCAGGATGCTATTTATGGATGATTGGTCGAGTTGGTAAAAATAGATGGACCTCTATTTTTAGACATTGGGCGATTTCTATTTTTAGACTGCCGGGCTAAAAATAGAACAGTCAAATATTATTAACCCTTAATAATATTTAGACTATAAACATTATCTTATCCTCTTGGAGCACTTCATTTTGATGCTTGGATGTGGCACATGCAGCCGACAGAAGAAAATACGCTTTTCCTAAGGGTTAGTTGAGCTATTGCATGGTTGACTTCAGTTAGAACTCATGTGGCAGAGTTTGGTGGAGTTGATGAGACAGTTGATGAAGTTGTGTTCGGTTTAACTTAGTTGAACTAGTTGTATTTAGTCTAACTGGAAAATACACTAGTGATGAGTGGTGTGAATTAATTATTAATTAATTCACTAATTATTAACTCATAAATCAACTAAAGAACACATCAATTAACTGCAATGCATGGACAGTTCAGTGGAGACCAGTGTTAGAGGTGGGTGAAAGGGTGAGTGTGACTATCAGTTGTGACCATGATTGTGCATGAGATTTGCACACACATTGATGGAGATTGCCAATGAGGATTGCGCAGTTGGATCTAGTGGGATTCGAACTTGGATCTCATTCATTACTCACTTGGATTGCGCAGTAGAGGCAGGCAGACTTGTGGAGAAGATTTGAACCCATGACTTGTTCAAATCTCAGTTAGTTTGTGTGTAACTTTTTGGAGATAGTACTGAGTACTTGTGAGGATTATTGTGCTATGTATTGTTACATGTTATCTATCATTATACTATACAGATAGTTGGGGGTTTTCAGCTATTGCTTTCTCCATTACATCCTGTGTTGATATGTGTGCTTGATTATGTTTTAATGAGCGCATGCGACTGCTTTCTATTTCCGCATATTGATGATCAATTGTAGAAGAGGTTATGTACTATGCATGAAGCTTAAATAGTGTGTAATCAGGATAATCTCGGTGAATAACTCAGCAAATTATTCAAATTTCTACATGGTATCGGAGCTGAATTGATCATCGGATCTATTACAATGATTACAATTATTTTCGGTAGACAGAGTCTGTAACGGGCCAGGTAGCCTCTGGATCCATCCTTTCTTTGAAAGGTGATATATCCAGTAAATGCCCTTACAGTCGATCTCTGTGCTAGAAATAATTTGTTCTCACAGATCTAGAAGCAGCTGAGTTTTGAGCTTGGAATTCGAATTTGCAGCAGAATTTGGAATTCGAATTTGCAGTAGTTTTCTTGGTGCCAAAGTTGAAATGTCTTTCAACGGATTGCGACTGGAATATGCCCTTGAGGGCAGTTCGAATTATGTTGCATGGAAGGACCGGATGGAGGTGGTATTAGATGATAACGGGCTGAAGGAGTTCATAGAAGCTGAGATCCCAAAGCCTACTGATGCTGCTCAAGTTGAGGCTTGGCAAAAGAAGATGGAAAAATGTCGAAGGATTCTATTGGAGGGCGTGAAGGATCACATTGTATCCAACATGCATGGAAAAGCTTCTCCATACTTGATGTGGAAAGCGTTGATAGATTTATTCCAAAGCAAGAGCGACCAGAGGAAGTTGGCGCTCAAGGATAAACTCAGACACATAAAGATGGAGAAAGGCGACAGTATGCCGAAGTACCTCACGAAGTTCATCCAATGCAGGGATGAGCTGGGAAGTGTGGGGGTGACTGTTGATGATGAGGAATTGGTGAGCTTGGCTCTCCTTGGTCTTCCGAAGAGTTGGCATGCCTATCAGGATTTTGTCAATGGTCGGGAGAAATTTCCAGGATGGGAGCGACTTTGGTCAGATCTTGTGCAAGAGGAGATAAGGTAGAATACTAGAGACGGATCTTCATCAAAGGCATCTGATGAAGAAAATTTCGCTTTGGCTGCCAAAGCAAAGAAGGGGAAGAGCAAGAAAGCTTCTCATTCCGGTGCAAAAGGCAAGAAGCAGGACATGTCTAAGGTGAAGTGTTTTCACTGTCACCAGCACGGACATTATGCCACAAATTGTCCGCAGAAGAAGAAAAATAAGCATGCTGCTGGATCTGCAGCGGGAGAGGCCTTAGCCTCGCAGTTTGAGCTGGATTTTTCGCTGATCGCATGCTTGGTATCAAGTGTGATGGGTTCAGTTTGGTTCTTGGACAATGGTGCGTCTTTTCACATGACAGGAGATCGAGATTTGTTTTCTGATCTGGATGAGAAAGATCTTGGAGTGCACATCGAGATGGGCGATGATGGTAGATACAGTGCGACCGATATCGGTACCATTTCCTTTGAGAGGGAGTCTGGTAAAACCTTCGTATTGAAGGAAGTGATGCATGTTCGAGGATTGAAGAAGAATCTGATCTCTGTGGCGATGTTAGAAGACAAGGGGTACGATGTTGTCTTCAGCGAAGGAAAGGCTTTCCTGCGCAATAAGACAACTGGAGAAACCCGGAAGATAGGGGTTCGAGTCAAGAAACTTTATCAGTTGCAAGTAGATGGCTGCACAGCAATGGCATGCAAGGCAGAAGGAGTGGTGAGCCGAGATGATGGCGAGTTGTGGCACCGGAGATTGGGCCACCTTCACCATGGGACTTTGGGTTGAAGATCTGCCAAATGATTGCCCATTTCTATTGGCCAGCTTTCTGCAAAAAGGCACTCTTGCATAGTCAGATCAGTGCAAGGGGTGTACCTTGGGAAAATTTGTAAAAGCCACCGTTCACGAGAAGGATAGTCGCGCCACGACGATCCTTGAAAGAATTCACACAGACGTGTGTGGACCTTTCTCATTAACCGGCAGTAGCTTCAGTACTATGTGATATTTGTTGATGATTTTTCGAAAGTCTTTGGATTTTTCTTCATGCGGAAATGAGGCGAGACATACTCAAGTGTCCGCGAGTTCAAGGCGGATTTGAGAAGGAATCGAGATTATGTGAAGACTCTGGGCATGGTCGTTGTTTAGCCTGCTGATTCAAGGACTTTGTGATGCGAAGAGGTGGTAAGGCTCAGCAAGACCTCATTGCCCACAGTGAGCAGGTTCTTGAGCGGAAGAAAACGTCGTGGGTCTTTGCCGCAGGCGATGTTGCATTATCGGGGCTAACCTTCACTTGTGGGCGGAGGCATGCAATCTTGCGGTATATGTACGAAACTAGTTGTCCTCACAAGATACTTGGCATGGTACACGAGAGGAGGTGTTTCAAATTAGAGACACGACATTTCTCATTTGAATATTTTTGGCTCACCTGTTTACATTCATGTGATGAAGGATGCCAGGAAGAAGCTGGAGCCGACCGAGAGGTTGGGATATTTGTGGGGTACACAGAAACACCCCACAACTATCGTGTGTATTTGCCAGACAGTCGGAAGAATGTTGTGCGACGGGATATCAAATTTCATGAGGAGAAAGCCATGAAGTGTTCGCTTGAGAGGGAGCCACACTTGCATGCAGATGAGGAGCTATTATTTCCTAACGATGATCCTTAGGATGTGGATCAACCACGAGAGGAGGTTCATGGAGTGGAAGAGACCACTCATGCGGCGCCCAACCATCGAGAGGCGCCGGCGCACTCCCCAGGAAAAGCTAGGCGGCTCAAGATGCAGAGAAGGTTGTAGGACCACCTACAGCACAGCGTAGACAGAGACAGTCACCGGACCGGTACACTGGATACATGGCTCTTATGAGCAAATGTGTCATGACAGAGCCATCCTCTTTCGAGGAAGCTGTGGAGGACCCCGCATGGGTAGATGCCATGGTGGAAGAGAATGATTCGATTGTCAGAAACAGTGCATGGGAGATTGTCCCAAGACCGGAGGGGAAATCAGTGGTGGGTTCGCGATGGATCTACAAAGTGAAGCAGGCGGCTGACGGGAGTGTGGAGAAGTACAAGGCAAGATTTGTTGCCCGTGGCTTCTCACAGATTGAGGGGATCGATTATGAGGAGACCTTTGCACCTGTCGCAAGGTACTCTTCCATACGAACGATCCTAGCTCTCTCAGCGCAGATGGGATGGCACATCCATCAGATGGATGTGAAGACTGTGTTCCTCAACGGAGTCATTGAGGAGGAGGTGTACATAGAGCAGCCTGAAGGTTTCGAGATCTTCAGCAGTGAGTCACATGTGTGCAGACTCAAGAGAGCACTGTACGGGTTGAAACAAGCACCTCGTGCTTGGTACACATGGATAGACAATTATTTCACCGGACTTGGATTCTCCAAGAGTGAGGCGGATCCTAACCTGTACCAGATTGTGGTGGAGGGGAAGTTGCTGATCATTGTACTGTATGTAGATGATCTGATTTTGACGGGTGATGAGTTGTTGATACTTTCATGCAAGGAGGATCTTGCTAGAGAGTTTGAGATGGACAAATATTAGTATTTCTTTGGGATTAGGTGAGTAAAATTGTTCAATAACTATTTCCTGAGGTAAGTATGCCAGGAAATCTTGGAGAAGTTCAACATGCAGGGATGCAAACCTATTGATACTCCTCTTCCTGGTGGATGGAGGAAGGAGGATGCTACTTCGGCAGAGGTAATGGATGCCACTGTTTATCGACGGTTGGTGGGGTCGCTTATGTATCTGGTCAATACACGTGAATCTGTGCTATCTTTGATAGCTTGACTTTATGAAGCTATAGTTAAGCCACAAGCTCTTAAAGGAAGGTAGGCAAGCATGTGTGCATTATCTGAGGCATCAGATGTCTTGTGGTACGAACGGGAGGATGAGTGTACATGTGGCTTCACGGATCACCGAATGAGCGGGAGCCAACGGACAGAGAGAAAGAGCACATACAGGAATCTCTGATATGGGTTGTGGCCAGTTGCTTGATGCAATGAGAAGAGATCCGTGGCACTCGGTTCAGCAGAGGCCGAGTACATGGCAGCAAGTTTGGCTGCATGCGAGGCTATTTGGATGAGGAAGATCCTCGCAGGTTTGTTCGGGTCGCACTTGGAGCCTACTGTGATCTATTGTGATAACCAGAGTTGCATTAAACTCTCGGCTAATCTAGTATTTAATGATAGATCCAAACACATCGACATGAGGTACCATCATATTAGAGATTGTGTGCAGCGGAGAATCATGTTACTTTCATATATTCCCATGGAGGATCAGGATGCTGACATATTGACGAAGGCGCTCACCGGGAGAAAATTCGAATTCCACAGAGGCAGGATAGGGGTTGTAGATAATCCATATCTTGTTGAGAGGGAGTGTTGAAAATGCAACAAGATGATGGAGCTTAGTGAAATTAAGTCGCCTTCACTAAGTGGGCCCGCAGGCTATTTTTGGCGCAAAGTCTATTTTTAGACTATGTCTATTTTTAGACATATGGATCATGGTCTATGAGTTGCAGGATGCTATTTATGGATGATTGGTGGAGTTGGTAAAAATAGATGGACCTCTATTTTTAGACATTGGGCGGTTTCTATTTTTAGACTGCCGGGCTAAAAATAGAACAGTCAAATATTATTAACCCTTAATAATATTTAGACTATAAACATTATCTTATCCTCTTGGAGCACTTCAATTTGATGCTTGGATGTGGCACATGCAGCTGACAGAAGGAAATATGCTTTTCCTAGGGTTTGGTTGAGCTATTGCATGGTTGACTTCAGTTAGAACTCATGTGGCAGAGTTTGGTGGAGTTGATGAGACAGTTGGTGGAGTTGTGTTCGGTTTAACTTAGTTGAACTAGTTGTATTTAGTCTAACTGATAAATACTCTAGTGATGAGTGGTGTGAATTAATTATTAATTAATTCACTAATTATTAACTCATAAATCAACTAAAGAACACATTAGTTAACTGCAATGCATGGACAGTTCAGTGGAGACCAGTGTTAGAGGTGGGTGAAAGGGTGAGTCTACTATCAGTTGTGACTATTGGCTGTGCATGAGATTTGCACACACATTGATGGAGATTGCCAATGAGGATTGCGCAGTTGGAGCTAGTGGGATTAGAACTTGGATCTCATTCATTACTCACTTGGATTGCGCAGTAGAGGCAGGCAGACTTGTGGAGAAGATTTGAACCCATGACTTGTTCAAATCTCAGTTAGTTTGTGTGTAAATTTTTGGAGATAGTACTGAGTACTTGTGAGGAGTATTGTGCTATGTATTGTTACATGTTCTCTATCATTATAATATACATATAGTTGGGGGTTTTCAGCTATTGCTTTCCCCATTACATACTGTGTTGATATGTGTGCTTGATTATGTTTTAATGAGCCCATGCGACTGCTTTCTATTTCCGCATATTGATGATCAATTGTAGAAGAGGTTATGTATTATGCATGAAGCTCAAATAGTGTGTAATCAAGATAATCTCGGTGAATAGTTAAGCAAATTATTGTTCTACATTTATGTAATTGATGTTTGCATGGTAACTTGAAATAAAAAATTTGACTTCCATCTCATTTTTCATGAAGTTATGAGACATTTCTATTTTTTTTGGATTATATGTTTTAATTATGAAGAATTCATCTCTTTAGAATATTGACAACGCAACAATGAATTACAAAAATAATTTATGTTATATTCAAAGTACCAATGTTGATATTTTAATTATAAGTAAAATAGAAAATAGAAACTAATGTTGAATTTTTAGATTATGCAGTGATATTACCATGATATTATGTATTGTTACCATTTGGTATAAGATACTTTTAAAATTTTTAATAATTATATGCGTCATTGAAAGGGAACACTTTGTTTTTATGCTTGATTTTTAGGTTTTGGTTGAAATTAGATTTAAATTTGTCTTATGCTAAGATTTGAAAAAAGATAAGTTTTTATCCTTTAAAATTAAAATTACTCTTACTTGTTTCTGTTCAATAATAATTTTTTCATTTACTTGTTCATTTTTTTAAATTGTTAAGTCTTATAATTTCTCCATAATTTCATTTTTCAAGTATGTTGAACACTTAAGATTGAAAAACTTTAGATTTACAACTTGTCATTAAGGTTTTTATGCGCTACCAAATTTTATCTTTAATGTTATGGTTGACAATAATTACAATTTTAGGGTTGTTTAGAGTCAAGATATTTTATGTTTAACAACATGGATGAAAATTGTTCGAAATGTTAAGCCCTTTAGACATGTTTTTGTTTATCTTTAACATCATCTATCAAAAATTTTAGAAATTTACGATTTTAAAAAATGTCCTAATATGTTGTATTTAATTCCATTGTTACAAGTGTCAAAAGTATGACACAATTATTTTTTTTGTTATTCCAGCATCAACTGGTTTTGTTTTGAGGGTGTTTTTTCAATCCTTTTTTCAAGAAACAATTTTGTTTTTAGTATAGTTTTATAAAATGTCGAAATTTGACCTTCAAAGGGCAGTACATTAGGGCCCCTTTTTGTTTTTTGGGGTGTTTTTTAGTCTTTGGGCTAGAGTTCCGTTTTGAGGTAATAGTTATTGTTTCATTAGTAACTTTGTTTCACTTCTAAAATCATTGGAACTCTAATATATATGCCTCAAGACTACCAGCATGTCTCAGGTGTGCCAAATCCTTGAAGGGAAACTCTAGATCCTTCCTAAAAAACCTCTCAACCAAACTCTCAGTGAATTCAGTATAGGAATTATTGTGTATGTGTCCAAGAGTGATCAAGACATGGTACCACCACTCCTTCTCATCTCCCTCCAAATGTAGGGCAAAAAATAAAATAACACCAATCTCTTTCATGGGGTTCAAATTCTAAACCCACACTCTAGCTGAGCTCTTGGCCGACCCATAAAAGTATGGAAGTGTGACCATCCCTACTACCTTTTGCACCTCCTGGTTTGATTGTCCTCCTCTATGAGATGCTCCAGCTACAACATTTCATCTCTCCTTTAGGTGTATAAACTCCTGAAAAGACATAACACGCTAAATCCTAGGGTCTAACCCATCATACTCATTAATCCTCATCTCCACAAAGTGCACCAAATATTCAACAAGATCTGGCTCCCTCTCTCTTGGCTCATGCATGAATTGTGGCATAGTAGGATGGCTAACCTGGCCATGCGTAGGATTATGCAACTACTAGAATGTACACTCATTGGTCTGACAGTTCCCACCTATTGCTTCGCAACCTCCATCACCATTTTTCTTGTGCTCAAGATGGTTTTTCACTTGTAGGCCCATCATTTTTTGCATCATATTCATCTTTAACTGACCATGCCTCAACATCTGCTAATTCACCCTCAAAAACTCCTCCATAACTTGGTTTTGTCCTCCTTGCGTTGGTTGTTCATTTCCTCCATTTCCATCCTGACCCTCCATATGTTATTTGGGATTGTAAACCTCTATATTAGATAAATGGTCATGTTCTTCTCTTCTTTTGCGTCTTCTTCCTCTGCCTCTACCTCTGGTACGATAGAACATTCCACCAAAAGGTCTAGATATCAATTTTTGTTGTGTCCATAGTTGGCCAAGAACATGCTCTGATACCATTGTAATGTCCCAAAATAATAAATACAATGGATATCAAATACATGTGCTAAGCTATAGCAAGGAAATCTAGACATGCAAGCACAAATTTACACAATCATATATAAATCAGTGAGCCATGAAATAACAACCATAAGTTTGAGCCCTTTTATTGATTTTTCAAGCTGGAAAATGAGTACAATTGAGTGAAATGATAAACCTTGGGCTTGCTAAAGCAAGCATGCAAAACCCATGTGAAGAGACACATCCAACCACTAAGGGTGTTTAAAATAGATTATTTCATTTCTAGACGACCAAAAAGAATAAAAAAGTAAAGTACATTTTGAAAAACAAATCATTAACCACTTTAAATGTGGCTAAGGCTAGTGCCTTGGAATGATATTCATACGGTTCTAGAATAGAACAAAAAATTCAATTGTATGAAATATTGACAATAATCTAACCATTCATTTAGAGGTATGATCAAAACAAACTGATCATATCATAAATCCCTATGTATAAAATAAGCTTGCGAGAAGTCAGGGAAATTGATTCTCAATTTAGCCTATTAAGCATATTTCACATAACTTGAAATAATTACAAAGATGCAAAACAAATTGTAAATGGCATCCCACTACACAACACTTAGGTTAACTCTTTTGTCACACTTTTCTCCTGCACTGATGTGTGCACTCTTACTCTTCTTGAATTCTTTGTGCTTTTATCCCTATGATGCCTCAACATTCTCAATTTATTCGATCTTTACTGGTTATTTATTGCATCCCATGCCTATGTTTTCCTTCAATCCATTCTATGATCATCTCCCATTCTCCCCATTCCGTGCAAACAAATTTAGCTTCTCATGTTGTCAAACACCAGTGACATAACCCATTTATCACACAACATCATTTTTATCCATGTAGGAAAAAGTCTCATATATCTCCCTCATGGGCCCTTAAATAAGTCCCATTCAGATGCATTGTATGAATGAGTACCCTTTACAACAAATTCAACAATATAGGCTTCCAATGCACTATTCAACCAAAAAAAAACTACGTGAGAAACCTTTTTATTTATGGCATTAACCCTTTGGAGTCCAATTATAGAGTACAATAGGGCACCAAGTTTTGTGCTCTTCTTCCAACCTTTGTAAACATAGCCAAAACAATAAAAAAACTCAAAAAAGAATATTTTTTGAAAATATGTAAAAACATACATTTGCATCCATTTATCATGTTTGATCCATTGATTTTTAATCTATTCTATAGAGTAATCATGTTCTTTTTTCTTCACCCACTATTGTATCTCTTCCTTATTAGGTATTCACATCCCTTTCAACCACAAATCATGGTCCCAACTATGGAACCATTTGTTTGTGCATAGGGATGGACCCAAGGTTCGAGATAATTTGTCAACAAAACCCCTACAGACACCGGCCCTTTTGAAAACACCTGAAAGCATGTGAAGTATCACCCAAGGAATCTACGGGGACTGCAAGAACCTAAACAATTTTGCAGTGATGAAGGAGATGGGGACCTTAAACTAGCATTCCATATCTTCAACATTTTATTAATTATTAGTATTTAGAAAAAGAATTAAACTATACCCCTATTTTTTTCAATAATCCCATTATGCATACATTTAAAGTGACAATATTATGAAAACTAGACAAGCCATTAAGCATTGCGCAAATACACAAAATAGGCCAAAAAATGATATTTCTATTAACATTGTGATTCTTCTATTACATATGTATCCATTGCAGTTCAACATCCTAGTGAATCATATATCATTACAACAGAAAACTATATGCCTCCATCTCAAGATGTGCCAACAAGTTATGCCTTTTACCACCCTACCTTAATGTATATATAAATTTACATGTGGACACAACTGACCAAAAATCCTTTAGTAGTAAATTATTACTATGGGTTGGTAAATATTTATATGGGAAATTAAACATTACTATGGGCTAGTACATACAAAAATTTCACAACTTTCCTTATTCTTCTCACCTTTGTGTGCTATCCTTTAGCTAATATTGTTGCACGATGATCCTCGACACAGATCCCCAAACCTTGTTACCCAAAAACACTACTCCAACATTTATAAAATACGAGGCCTATAAACCTAGGGAAAGATTCATCTATCTAACTTAGCTTAATTAGATTTAAGAAAAAGTATTGATGGTTCTCACAATAGTATGGCCTCATAGAATTTTTTTACTTTGTGTTGATTGAGAGATTTATTGATTCAAATTGGTCTCATTGGATATTCTCAAGGGTTGAACTGTGAATAGTTTAGCTCAGATAATAATGCTACACTCCTTTTGTAATTTCAACCACATTCCCTCAAGGGGATCTTTAGCCTCTTTCTTTATGAAATTATCCTTCTGAATCCATCTAAGTGGATTTAAGACCTCAAAATCACTAGTGATGAAAAAGGGATAACCCCTACTTGTCTTAAATGCAAGGGGCACTCATAGTTCTAACCAAACAGTGTATGCCAACTCACTCCATTTATACTAGGAATAATAAATATTATATAAAAAGTGTGTACCTAATTGGGAGGATCTTCATAAGGGAGTGTGATCCAAGTGGATATCGGTGGCCGCCCACCTATTGCATTTGGACCCACGACATCAATTCTTGCAGCTTTTCACTTCCGGCAGCTTACTATTTTTAACAGGTTTTCAGGTCCTGCACGCTCGAAGCCATTCTGGGGCATTAATGATCTAAGTGGATATTGGTGGCCACCCACATATTCCATTTGAACCCCTGCTATCAATTCTTTCCATTTTCAAGTTTCAGTACAACTTACTATTTTTAGCAATTTTTGGGTCCTGAACTTCCAAAGCCGTTTTGAGGCCCTAAACGATGTTTTTTACGAAAACCGAGAGCGATCGAGCCTATCTCTCTTGCACCAAAAGTTTTACTCCTCATATAGATCTTTCTAATTAGTTGTTGAGTGCATCAAACGGAGATCAGATGCCAAAGTTACGTCCCTGGGAAGTTAAAACACCAATTTACCCAAAAGGGCCCACAATTTTGGTGCTTCATCTCCTAGGGTTAGGTTTTTGGATGTTTCGAATTCTAAATTGTTTCTCAACAATAAATAGGCCCTCGAGCCTCATTGTAACATAGTTCAGGGGCTGGTAGCTGTCACATCTCTTCTCAGGGATACGCTGCCAGTACCCTAGCTCATCTATTTCCATTATGTCTGTAATAGTCCTTCGAGCCTCAATGTAACATAGTTCAGAGGCCTGCGTACGTCACATCTCTTCTCAGAGATACACTACCAGTGCCCTAGCTTGTTTCCGTTATGTTTGTAAGCTTATTTCAGTCATTTTTTTATTAATAAAATGAAGCATTATTTATGTTGCATCTCTGTATTTATGGTTATATCTGTATTTTGTTGCGTTCCTACATAAATCCTGATCAGAGTAGTAGCCTTGGTTTATTAACCAAATAAAATTTTTAAACTAATCCATGGCTAAAATCCCAAACCTTTTGTCAATCCACCTAACATCCATATCATCATATTTCTATAGCTAAGCACATCATTCATAAGTTTTGGATTTTTAATTCTAATAATTCTACATAGGCCATTTACTGGTTAGTTGATTTAGACTAATAATTTTGGACCATATTTCAAGATAATAAAAGTGCAAACAACACTTAGTATAAAAATTAGAAAGTTGATTTTCATATCCTTTTCCCCAAAACCACACTTTATGGCCTTTTTGGGCAACCAAGGAACCGAGGGAGGAAAAACCAAATTTGATAGGTCCTAAGAGAGGTTGCATATAGGTCACTCACATCTTCTTCTTCCCACTTTTCACAACCTAATTAGGCACAAGACCAAAGAAGATGCAATTAGTTCACTGCTGGATAGGTATGATCCATCTTAGTCAATGGATTTCATGTATAAAAAATGCCTTCTCTGGTGAATCCATTTGGGATCCACTTGAAAAGATATTTTATTTTTCTTGTATCCAAAAATTTATAACCAATAATCGAATCTGGAGTATTTGGTATACTCCCCTCCACCCATCTTCCCCCAATCTATGATACAAAAATATAAGACAAGGTCATCAATCAACCTATTGAATTTCTTTGGTTGGTGATATATTTTAATTTCCTTTATAGTTTCATTGAATTTGGGGAACATAAACACACTTAATATCCTCATCCCATACATTTTCAATATTTGGCACCACTTATAAACCTCATTTAAACCAATTTTTCACTGTCATACTTTACATTTCATTTGGAAAAAAAAATAAAAATAAAAAAATCTTATTTAGTTGGTTCACTTCAACACATTTTTAGAAGTAGGATACTTTTCATGATAGCTCTCTTGTATATAGGACACAATACTTAATTACCTTACACATTAGTAGGTAGGAAACATCCCAATACTAAACCTTTAATCTCCCCTAGGATTAAAAGAAACCAAAATTTACAAAAAATCAAGTAGCGAGTCACAAACATCTACAAAACCAAGCAAACGTACTACACATATCAAAAAACTAATCCACCCTCTTCCTCTTCTCCTCTTCAAAACTAACTTAGTCTAAAAGCTTTTCTTGTATCCTACAAGCCCCTCCTCCTCCATGATCATAACATACAAAATTTTCCTCCAAAGACACATCCTCTCAACCAAATGAGGCATATGATTTCATTCAGTTAGACCCTATAATTCCTCCTTTCTGTGTTTTAGGAAATATTTATAATTTTATGCTCCATAATTGAGTCATTGACACATACGGAATACACAATGGCATTCCTTTTTTAGTTATGAGAAGAGGTAAATATCAAGAAAAAATTGCACCTACTTCCTTCTACGTAAGACCTGTGTCTTACCAAGACAGTGGGACGGTTACTTATAGTCTGCTATCTAAAGAATATCTTCATGTTCCTACTCATCAACAAGATGGAATGAATTATAGCAAGGATTTTGATGGTGCCAAACCCAAGAAAGGATCCAGTGCTAGAGTATATCTATGTGATCCCAAGGGTTGCATTATCTAATAAATTTGGACTCCTCGAAATATTTTTACACTAATGAAAAAATATGTAGATTCCTTCAAAACGAGGAATTCAAAGACTTGCACATTTTCCATGAGATAGAAGAGGAAAAAAATAATATAATCCAATAAAAAACAAATAATATTATGCCTTGCTATCCATGTTGGAATCCATGTTTGATTACAACATGGATAGCCTACACTTATATTAATAGTGAAACCATTAGAAAGGGGGAATAGACTACCCCTATAAACATGGGAACATGAAAAAATTAAAAGATGATTTATATAGGGTCAGAGTGTTCCCCTTGTGAATTCACTTACTTCATAGATTCACTCTTTACAGAGTTCAAGCATGTTTTTCCCTGGTCCTACAAGGACCTCAACTTATTCAATATCAAAATAAATAGTTCAATTCATATCTATAATTCTTCCTTATAATGAAAAACATATGAAAGAAAACCCTAATTGGAACAAACAATTATGGATGAATTAGATAATATGGAAGTAGTAGGGGCCCTATCATATATTGTAGTCATTACTCACAGTGGATATCCAATTGGGTCTTAGTTAGGAAGAACCAACCAATACATGGGTAAACGAAAAACCAATTAAATTGTTGTCTATAAAACTTCATGTTCCCCAGAGAAGTTCTTGTGATCATAGTTCAATTCCTATTCCATGTGTAAAATTCCCACTAACTGATGAGAGCATTTTGAGATCCCTATTTTTCATGTTGAAGAAATGATTTTTGAAAGATTTGTTTCATTGTACAAGAGATTGTAAATCTCAGTACATTTTTTGCAAGTGGTTAGAATTCAATTCGAGTTTCCGGAAGGTGAAAGATATGCCTTTCCCTTGCACCATAATTCCTTCAAATTAAATTTGTAAAAGTCCTTATGTATTAAGGTTTCTTCCCAACATAGATCAAACTTTGCTAATATGGAGGAATTCCTTCCTTGTCTTGAATATTGGCCTTCATATTGTCAATTATATTAGAAATCTTAACATCAACTACAATTCAACATCTTCACATAGATATTCATATTCCTTTGGAGATGAAGGATAAGAAGCAAGCTCGATTCCTATAAATATTATAACAAACTACAAACTTGTCATGTTCAAAATGATTTCAAGAAAAAATAAATCTTTGATGATTTGGAGGACTTCCTTGTCTTGAATTTTAGCCTTGACATTATTGATAGTAACTAATTTATTAACCTGAAGAATATTTTACTTCCCATCTGGAGTTTTGAGATGTGCATTCCACATCTCAAACAAAAAACCAATTAGATTTAGTTATGATTTTTGAGATCTTCATTCCACCTCTCAAATGGAAAACCAATTGGATTTTGTTCTTTCTAGATGTTATAATCAATGAAAGTACAACCATCCTATAGTTGGAGTTTTGAGATGTGCATTCCACATCTCAAACAGAAAACCAATTAGATTTAGTTATGATTTTTGAGATCTTCATTCCACCTCTCAAATGGAAAACCAATTGGATTTTATTATTTCTAGATGTTATAATCAATGAAAGTACAACCATCCTATAGTTGTTTTCAGTTAAGGTTAACCATTTTTGGTTAGTAGGCAAGCCCTAATTATAATTATCTTGCATATTTTCCTTAACATTATTAATGATGCCTCGGATGCAGGTGTTTTCCAAAGTTAAGAAGGTAGTGGAGGTTTGGGGTGGCAAGTGGCGCAACCACTCTGCTGCCCATAATCTCACACTTATGAACTCTCATAAATGGTATTCAATGCAGCACTTGGTTTGATTCATCATTCGCCATTCTGCATTATCATTCCATTATGGCTCCCTCTGAAGCCTTCAGACATGCATTCCTGAATGTTCTGGCTCCTATGCCTCTGCAATGTCACTGCCCCCAGGTGATTGCGAAGCCAAGTCTCCACACTGCAACTGGTAGGCGCTGCCCAATTCTTTGCTGCATAGAGTTTGGGCTAGGCATTCACTATACACAGAGCATCTACTGCAATCTATTCCTCAATTCCGCTTCTCCTGATACTCGCAGTGACCAATTCCTCACCATTCCCATTCCTCATAATCAGTCCCTCTCTCCCGGTGAAGCCATGCCTAGGGTGCATCAACGGATGCGCTGCAAACGAGGCAGCAACAGAGGGAGAATGCCTCACTCCTCGCCCTCACCTGATTCGAACTCTACTTCTCCACCCTCATAGGAATACTTCTCGCCTCGCTACCCAGACACGCGTAGCGGCAGAGGACGCACTCACATTTCTAGCTTTCAGCCCCAGCACTCTGGTCCTACTGCTGCTACCTTCCCGTCCAGCTCTTAGTCTTCCCATTACACAGCTCAATTTACCTACCAATGTACCATGGACAGACCCACTATCAAAGCCACTATAACCATCATGTTCCATGAGGAGAAGCAAGACATATCACAGGGCGAGCCTCTTGAAGAACCTCACACCATGGTTACGGTGAAGCACAACCCAACTTGGGGAGAGCCTCCTGCTAGAAAATGCAAGCAGATTCATATTGACAAAGGCACCGCAAATGCAAGCAATGCAGAGCAGACACGGGACCATCTGGATAAGGTTACTGGCGCTGAATGGGAGAAGGATGATGCGGGTGAAATGCAGGCCGAAAAGGATGACTTCGACGCCTACAGTTGCCGAATTCTTGAAGAACGCCCAACTACAACAAATGATAGCTAAACCTGCAAGCCTCTTCAGTAATCAGGTTCACAGATTGCAATCATTTGGGTGCATTTCATTTTTTTTTAATAATTTAGATAGTTTTAAAATGGTTGTAAACAGAACAACAATTTTTTATCCTACGCCGGTTTCCCCTGTGTGGGCGGCACATATTTTTTGGACTGGACTAGCTTCCCATTATAGGGCAGTCTTTAACATGTTTTGGAAGCTATATTCCATGAACTCTAGCTGAGAACTGCTGAGGCCAGTGCCTCATTGTACCATTTTGTTACAATAATAGATTTTAGACAAATATAGAAAAAAAAAACATTATCAATGATGTTTGAGGTGTCCACCTCAAAAGTAATGGATTTTTCAAGTCAAAGTCTTAAAATAGATTTGCATTCCACCTCTTAGAGAAAGAAACTGAACTGATGAAGCACGGCCCTTTCCTTTTTCCATATTTTAATTAGTGAGCCATTTAATTTTAGTGTTTATAATATTAATTTAAAATAAAACTATAATTCTATTATTTTTATGATTTGTTTTTGTTTTTTTTTTTAAATTTTGGCAATGTGAAATATATTAAATATATTATAAGATAAGTGTTTCGATACTTATTAGCTTTTGCCAGCCATTTAATTTATATCTGATTCTTATCAAAATGAGAGACTTTGTGCTTCATTGGAAATATTTGTTACCTCATATACTATATACATAATTTCACTTACAATTTTTTTGAAACTTATTAAAAATTGTTTCACAAATTTATTCTGTACTACTTTGCATGCATGATATTTAACCATTGAAAATGAAAATTAATATTATTATTTAATAGATATATAATTATTATATAAAATAAAAATAAAAACATTTCCCTACACCTTTGGCAAGCCTTACTTCAAACATAAACATCCTCCAAAAATTAAATGTGCAAATCAAAGAAAATCCGATAGCGAGCTTGAGGTAAATGGAAAAAACATAAAGCGAGGAATCGAAAGTCGGCTTGTTGTGGTAAATGAAATGGGTATGCATTTCCTTTACACAGAAAAGCCAAAAATCACGTATGTAAAAGAATCAACCAAACATGAGGCGATTTGAAATATTGATATACAACGGGATCTATTTTTAATCCGAAGGAGGTAGAAGCCGGATAATATGTATAGGTGTCGGAATATATATTAATTCCGGAGGTAGGTGTGGAAAATATATATTCGTTGAAGGATGAAGGAAGATGGGGAATGAATCTATATATCTCAAATTCTTATCAGTTTTTAGCATTTTCCTCCTCCTCTGTCTATCTTCAAATTGGCATCTTTGTGTGCTTGGTTGTCTCTGTCTGAGTCTGGGTCTGGGTCTGTCCATCTATGGTTTGGGTCTGAGTATGGGTATGGGTCAGTCAGTCAGTCTATTTGTAGTTTGAGTTTGGGTCGAGTCTCATTCCATGTCTGTTTGTGTAGATAGAGGAGGAGGAGGTTGTTTCAAGTGGCTGTATGAATATTTGTTTGTGATTTGGAATTGAACATAAAATTGAATTTGTAATGTGTGTTTGTTCTATTGAATTGTGATTGGAATGAATCTTGTTGTGTAAATTTCAATGTGTATAAATAATCTAGGTTTGAATTTGTATTGTGTGTTTGCATATGTATATAAGAGTGGTTTTATCAATGTATGTTTTTGTATGTGATTTGAAATTATAATGTACTTGGTGTATTGATTTGTATTTGTGATGAGATTTATTATGTGTATTTAATGTAGATTTGTTTAATACAATGTATTTGAATTTGTATGTGTATGTTTATTTACTTGAAATTGTTTATGTATGTATATGAAGTGTTTTCTCAATGCTTGGTTATGTATATTGATTTGAAATTGTATGTGAATTTGTAACACTTACTCTTTGTTGTGTTTTGAATGTTTATTCATTTGATATTGGGTATGTCTGGTAGTGTGGTTTTATCAATGTTACGTTTGTTGATGTATGTGATAATGTGTTTGGTATATTGATTTGTAAATATGATGAATTCTATTGTGTATTTAATGTAGATTTGCTTAGTCCATTGAATTTGAATTTGTATATGTATGTTTGCTTATTTGAATTTTTGTGTGCATGTATATGAAAAGTTTTGTCAATGTTTGATTTTCTGTGTTGATTTGAACCTATCTATGAATTTGTAATGCTTATCTTTATAGTGTTCATATTGTTTGTATTTGATATTTCATATGTATGTAAGAGTGGTTTTATCAATGTTATGTTTGTTGATGTATGCTTGTATGTGATTTGAAATTGTAATGTGCATGGTGTATTGATTTGTAATTGTCATGGAATTTATTATGTGTATTTAATGTAGGTTTTCTTAGTCCATTGCATTTGAATTTGTATATGTATGTTTGTTTACTTGAAATTGTTTGTTTATGTATATGTATGTTTGGTTGTGTATATTGTATTGAACTTGTATTTGAATTTGTAATGCTTATCTTTGTTGTGTTGATATTGTTTGTATTTGATATTGCATATATATGTAAGAGGGGTTGGTTATATCAATATTATGTTTGTTGATGTATGTTTGTATGTGATTTGTAATCGTAATATTTTATAAAATATTATATATTATTTTTAGATTTTTCAACTTTTTAAGTATTTTGAATTTTTTTTTTTATTATGACTTTTCTTGCATTTATCATTTAAAAACTAACTATTTAACTTGAAAAGTTACAATAAAACACCTACATTTTGTTACATATAATTTTAACTCACTCTTGAGAAAATAAAAATATATTATTAATAACTATTTTTATAAACATTACAATAATAACATGATTAATTACAAAAATTATTATTAATCATTTAACATATTAAGTCAATATAATTAAATCAATTGTGCATGTTGATATGTTAAAAACCCCATATCAACAATGCACACAAGTTTTTGGGGCACACAAGCTTCCACCTTCACGTGGTTGACCCTGTTAGTAGAGATTAGAGATTATGATCTCGAAGCAAAGAGAAACTTTTTTTATTATTAATGCAAAATTATTATATTAAATATTTAAAAAAATATATATATATTATAATTATTACAATAAATAAATTATTATTATTATTATTATTATTATAAATAAATATTTATAAATAATAATTAAATTATGATAATTATTAAAATAAATAAACAAATTTCCCAACTATAAAATTTAACCCTTTTAAAATATATCATTTCAAACAAAAGAAAATTAATCAAACAATACATTAAAGTTTCCACCTTCACCGTATTGTAGAGATTAGAAGCAAAGAGAAACTTTTCTAATTACTAATATAAACTATTATAATAAATATTTAAAATTAAACATATAATATATAAATTATAATAATTACTATAATAAATAAATAAATTATTTAAATAAATTATCAATATATGAATAATTAAAAATAAACCTAATAAATAAATTATAAATAAATATATATTGATAAATCATAATTTATTTATATATATATATAAACATAATTAATAAATATAAATAAACATAATAAATAGATTTCCTAAGATTTCATATCAATATATAAATTAATTCATTTAAAATATAATATTTCAAACAAATGAAAGTGAATGAAAAATTGCATAATAACGTAATAATTTGTAAAATGAGGTACATAAATTATATTAACTTGAGTATTTCACTTTTATTAAATTGGTGGTTTAATAAAAAACAAAGATCGTTATTCCTTATATCTCCAATTAAAAAATAATAATTATGACATTTTGTCTAACATAATTTGTAAAATGGTACATACAACGTTTAAATTAAGTCAATATAATAAAAATGAAAGAGATCATTATTCTTCACACGTCTAAAAATAAAATATGTATTATGACATTTTGTCCAACATGGAAGATAACACTCTTTGTAAGTAACATAATTTGTAAAATTGTACATACACAATCGTCTCTTGTCAAATTGACGATAATATAAAAATCAAAGACAATTTGAAATAACAAAGGAAAGTTTCCACTTAAGATATCGGGTACATTTAGGCTCCACCAAGTTGAGTCTCATACAATCCTATTGATAGAAACACATTAATGGGAAAATTGTTCTTCCATTCAACTTTAAGATTCACTCCATCCTAGGTTATCCCTGGCTAGTAAAATAAAAATATAATTCATTTAATAATATAATTTAACTTTCATATAGGTGTTTCTCAAGTCCTTCCAATAATTATGCAACATAAAAAAAGTGTTATTCATCAAATATTTTACACTTTGAACAAAAATATCCAAAATACATATCTATATGGTCATCAAACATGCACATTGTGGTTGTTGTATAATATTTGTGTAGACATATCACATTAATGAAGGCCTTGCTAACCTACCCAATTGAAAGATTTCCATTAAAAGGGGAGGTGTGTATGAGTGGGGCTAATAGTTATGAATATGTTTACTCATATGAGGCCACATGTTCAAATATAGAGTTGGGGTACAGTATGTACACTTTTGTAGACTTTCATGGTCAAATTACTACATGAATACAAATGCTTTGTTACACAAACAAGGTGATATCATCGATAAATTAGGTTTTTTTGCTTGACCATGAGCTTAAAATTAGATTATTATTATTATTTCCTTTCCCAAAAACACATGGTCATAATTTGTACTCTTATCAATTTGGATAGTGGAAATTTGACTTACCTTCAAATATTGAATTTCCCTACCTAAATATTATAGTTATGTAATTTAGTCAAGTTAAGATTAAAATTTTTATATATAAGAATGTAACCTACTATGGTCGATGTAATCCATAAGCATGTGGGGACGTGAGTTACAAGTTTGACTTGAAAGTTTGCAATCCTTGAGGTTTTTGTATTGTGCTTAGTCATATCAAATTGACTACAATATAAAAATGAAAGACTATTTGAAATGACAAAGGAAAGTTTCCAATTAAGATATTAGGTACACTTAGGTTCCACCAAGTTGGGTCTCATACAATCCTATTGATAGAATCACATTAATGGGAAAAAAATTCTTTCATTCAACTTTAAGATTCACTCCTACTTAAATATTATAGTTATGTAATTTAGTCAAGGTAAGACTGAAATTGTTATATATAAACATCTAACCTACTATGGTGGATGTAATCCATAAGCATGTGGGGAAGCCAGTTACAAGTTTGACTTGAAAGTTTGAAATCCTTGAGGTTTTTTTATAGTACTTAGTCATATCACAGTAATTAAAGCCTCACTAACGTACCCAATTGCAAGCTTTATATCAAAAGGGGAGGTGTATATGAGTGGGTCTAATGGTTATGAACATGTGTTTCCTCATAAGGGGCTAGATGTTTAAATCTAGAGTGGGGCTAGAGTATGTACACTTTAATTTTGTGAGAATGATTTCTTTATTGGGTACTCCAAATGCTCCCAAAGGTAGTAGAATGGCCCATCCTCCAATAACAAGAACATAAATGGAGTAAAAGTTAGCCAACATTACAAACTGTCCATTCTTAATTTTATTCAAATTCAATTCTTTTATGAACTTCAATATTTCAGGAGTAATGGATCTCACTACACAACATTGTGCATAGTTGTTAAGTAAACTTACGTGGTTCAATTATTCATCAATGTCTATCAAGCTCCATCAAACCAAATGGATCATATCAAAGTCACAAAGAACACCACAATTATCCAAATAGGATAAAATAATTGTAGAAAACAAGCCACCATTTCAAATAACTTTGAGAATGTCAATGATGTCTTAAATCTTTAAATTTTGTGGATAACAAGGTCAAGAAGATTAAAATAGATGAATTACATAAGTATCTTACATTAACACCTTTAAGGATATATAACATAGATAAATAGATTTGTTAAAAGGTTAATCCCAGACACCTTCAAGGATATACATATCACCATATTTCTACATGGTATTAGTGTTGGATTCACATTAGAACAAGAATTTAGAAGTTGTTCCTTAAGAGGTTCGAATTTGTAGCTTTAGTGTAGTAGGATTTCTTCAGATTCGGGATAATGGAATTCAATGGATTGAGATTAGATTTTGCCTTGGAATGATCTAGGGGATTAGTAAAGTGCTCAAAATGAAATTTCTCAAAATTGATCGAAACCAATTCCAAAACTTAGTGCTCATGATTCTGACATTGTATGCTCAAGTTCCAAAACGTAGTGCTTGTTATTCTGACATTGTATGCTCAAGTTATGACGTTCTAATATTTTGTCTCAACAAATAAAAAATTTGCAAGTTGTCGAATGGATTGCTGACTAGGTAGTCTGTACAGTTGAGTCAGCACACTAACTAGGTGTACCATTATGCCAATCAGGTATCACCAAGTGCCATCATTTAGTTCATTCAGATGGTTGATTGTGATTGTTTGGGTTAAAATGGAGATAAGTGTCCAACTTCTGGACCCACACTTTAACTGAGCTCTTGGTTGACCCATCAAAGTATGGAAGTGTGACCTTCCCTGCTACCTTTTGCACCTCCTCGTTCGATTGTCCTCCTCTATGAGATGCTCCAACTACAGCCTTGCATCTCTCCTTGAGGTGTATAAACTCCCCAAAAGACATAACACACTAAATCCTAGGGTCTAACACATCATACTCATTAATAATCATCTCCACAAAGTGTGCCAAATCTTCAAAAGGATCTGGTTCACTCTCCCTTTGGCTCATGCATGAATTGTGGCACAGTAGGATGGCTAACCTAGCCATGCTTAGGAGTATGCAACTGCTAGAATGTACACTCATTGGTTTGACAGTTCCCACCTCTTGCTTCGCAACCTCCATCACCATTGTGCTCGTGCTCAGAATGGTTTTGCACTTGTAGGCCAATCATTTGTTGCATCATATCCATCATTAACTGGCCCTGCCTCAACATCTACTAATTCACCCTCAACAACTCCTCCATAACTTGGTTTTGTCCTCCTTGCCTTGGTTGTTCATTCCCTCCATTTCCATCCTGACACTCCATATGTTATTTGGCATTTTCAAGCTTTGTATTAGATAAATGGTCATTTTCTTCTCCTCTTTCGTGTCTTCTTCCTTTTCCTCTGCCTCTGGTACAATAGACCATTCCACCAAAAGGTCTATACATCAATTTTTTTTGTGTCCACAGTTGGCCAAGGACATGCTCTGATACGACTGTAATGTCCCAAACTAACAAATACAATGGATATCAAATGCATGTGCTAAGCTACAACAAGGAAATCTAAACATAAAAGCACAAATTTACACAAGAATATATAAATCAGTGAGTCGTGAAATAACAACCATAAGTTTGAGCCATTTTATTGATTTTTCAATCTGGAAAATGAGTACAATTGAGTGAAATGATAGACCCTGGGCTTGCTAATGCAAGCATGCAACACCCATGTGAAGATACACATCTAACCTCTGAGGGTGTTTAAAACATATTATTTCATTTCGAGGTGACCACAAAGAATTAAAAAGAAAAGTACATTTTGAAAGACAAATCATTAACCACTTTAAATGTGGCTAAGGCTAATTCCTTGGAATAATATTCATAAGGTTCTAGAATAGAACAAGAACTTCAATTGTATGGAATATTGACAATAATCTTACCATTAATTTAGAGGTATGATCAAAACAAATTGTTCCGATCACAAATCCCTATGTATAACATAACCTTGCCAGAAGTCAGGGAAATTGATTCTCAATTTAGCCTCTTAATCAAATTTCACATAACTTGAAATAATTACAAAGATCAAAAACAAATTTTAAATATCATCCCACTACACAATGCTCAGCTTAACTCTTTTGTCACACTTTTCTCCTACACTGATGTGTGCAGTCTTACTCTTATTTAATTCTTTGCACTTTTATCCCTATAATGCCTCAACATTCTCAGTTTATTCGGTCTTTAATGGTTATTTATTGCATCTCATGCATGTTTTTTCCTTAAGGCCATTCTATGATCATGCCCCATTCTCCCCATTCCGTGCAAATAAATTTAGCTTCTCATGTTGTCAGACTCCAATGACATAACCCATTTATCATACAACATCATTTTTATACATGTAGTAAAAAGTCTCATATATCTCCCTCATGGGCCCTTAAATAAGTCCCATTCAGATGCACTATATGAGTGAGTACCCTTTACAACAAATTCAAATATTCAACCAATACACAACTACGTGGTAAAATTTTTTATTTATTTAATATCCTCATCCAATACCTTTTCAATACAATACCTTTTCAATATTTGGCATTGCTTATAAACCTCATTTGAACCAATTTTTCACTGTATTTTACATTTCATTTGGAGAAAAAAGTTCTTATTTAGTTGGTTTACTTCCCATGCCTATGTTTTCCTTAAGGCCATTCTATGATCATCCCCCATTCTCCCCATTCCGTGCAAATAAATTTAGCTTCTCATGTTGTCAAACTCCAGTGACACAACCCATTTATCACACAACATCATTTTTATACATGTAGGAAAAATTCTCATATATCTCCCTCGTGGGCCCTTAAATAAGTCCCATTCAAATGCACTATATGAATGAGTACCCTTTACAACAAATTCAACAATATAGGCTTCCAATGCACTATTCAACCAAAAAGAAACTACGTGATAAACCTTTTTATTTATTTAATATCCTCATCCGATACCTTTTAAATATTTGGCATCGCTTATAAACCTCATTTGAACCAATTTTTAACTGTACTTTACATTTCATTTGGAGAAAAAAAATCTTATTTAGTTGGTTCACTTCAACACATTTTCAGAAGTAGGATACTTTTCATGATATCTCTCTTGTATCTAGGATACATTACTTAATTACCTTACACATTAGCAGGTAGAAAACATCCCAATATTAAACCTTCAATCTCCCCTCGGATATAAAGAAGCCAAAATTTTCAAAAGATCAATTAGCAAGTCACAAACATCTACGAAACCAAGCAAACATACTATACATATCAACAAACTAATCCACCCTCTTCCTCTTCTCCTCTTCAAAATCCCATATTAAAATAAACATTAGTTAATCCATCAACAATTACTAATCCCCAAGTTAGTGTTGCGAGAGAATTTCCCTAGAATCCCCAAATGAGGAACACAAAAATAAACAAAGAAACTAATTCAAGCATGTATGCAATTTCAAATTCACAAATTAGGTGTAATGTACACACATGTAAGTCCTATGGTTGATGAAGATCCTGCAGTGTTTAAACCCTAACTTCTCCTTCCAAGGTTGCAGACTTACAAGATAAACAAGAAACCAAGAGATGATCACAAAATTCAAAGCATATATACATATAAATTAAATTAGCCCATAATATTATCCATTATAAAGTCACATTCATGAAAAATAAACAACGGAATTCAGAATAAAATGTGTTTCTTTATTGAAAAACAACAGTGGAGAAGTAATCACGATACAATATAATCTTGGTTGTTGGAACCAATGAAACCTTCCTCTGGATCCTTCCTACTTGGACCAATGAAGATCTCATCTCCAATAGTATTAATTTGATGTGAGATAAGAGGGCTTAGCATCAAAGCAAGGAAAATAGGGTTTCTTGGAGATAGGGGTGTACTTAAAAGCACAGGAAAAACAGACGTAATATGGGGAAAATTTCGTAGAAAGTGGATGCTAAGTACTAGGATGATATGAGGGTAATCCAAGGTGTGTATTTATACCACTAGAAATCATTTGGGTTAGTTATGTTAAGCGTTCTTGTAGGTGATTTTCTGTTATAACCTATAAACCCTACCCAAAAAATAGTTGAAGCATTTTTTTTTTCAATTTTTAAAAATTTGTAAGCGAGAAGCTTTAAGGAGAATTGTGTACACACGCACTTTTACCAAGGGCAGGTTTTGATTTTGAATTTGACATCCAGTATAGTCAGTCTAAGATTCTGGAGCAATTGGATAATGTATGTAGAAGCCAGAGGCGAACTAATGAATGCTTGTATGAAATAGAGGCTCGTTTAAAGCACATTGATATGCATGAGCGACAAGGTCCTCCAATAGTTCAACATATGCATCCTCCCCATTCGTCACCTTTCTATGCAGTAGATAGCATATTTGTTCATTTTGCTCGTTTTTTAGTATGTATGGATACTTAGCCCACTATAAATAAATGGCCAATTGCAAAATCTTGTGCATTACATTCTGACTCTCCTTGCCAACAAATCTGGTCAGAGTGAGGAAGGAAGAGCCACAAAAAATCAGTATGTATTTTACCTTTTAATGGTGATATAAAAGAAACATTTGGATCGACAAAAAAAAAGATCATTATTCATCATATGTCCATTTTTAAAAAAACGAGAATTGTGAAATTTTGTTAACATAATTTGTAAAATGGTACATAAACCATACTAAATAAAGTAAATATAATAAAAATGGAGAGAATTATTCTTCACATGTCCTTCTTCGGCTTGTAGGTATTGTCATGGTTTGAAGAAGTTAATAGTCCTCTTAGGTCTGTAATTTCCTTTGCATATGTTCTGGTGTGTAGTTTAACTTAGAGTTTGTGTCTTGAGTCAACTCATTTTGTCCCCTGTCAGCCGAGGCTCTCGTTTTTTTTTAGCCAGGTCCACTGTGGGTGGAATTATATAGACTAGGTCCCTATTAGATGTATTTGTCACTCCCAAATCCCCAGGCTTTTCAGATTGACCTAGGCATAGGGTTTTGCAACCCTTTATATAGTCTAGAATCTTTGGGTTCTGCAAGATCCTCTTGCTGGGTTGGCTCCTTGCTATCGTGATACTATATGTGTATATGTATATATATGTGCGCGTGTGTGTGTGTGTGTGTATAAACATAATTAATAATAAATAAATTATTATAATAAATAGAAATAAACATAATAAAGAGATTTCCCAACAATAAGATATCATATCAATATATAAATTTTAATTAGTTTAAAATATAATATTTCAAACAAATGAAAGTGAATGAAAAACTGCATAATAACGTAATAATTTGTAAAATGAGGTACATAAATTATATTAACGTGAGTATTTCACTTTTATTAAATTGATGGTTTAATAAAAAACAAATATCATTATTCCTTATATCTCCAATTAAAAAATATGACATTTTGTCTAACATAATTTGTAAAATGGTACAGACAACGTATTAAATTAAGTCAATATAATCAAAATTAAAGAGATCATTATTCTTCACATGTCTAAAAATAAAATAAGTATTATGAAATTTTTTCCAACATGGAACATAACACTCTTTGTGAGTAACATAATTTGTAAAATTGTACATACACAATCGTCTCTTGTCAAATTGACTACAATATAAAAATGAAAGACAATTTGAAATAACAAAGGAAAGTTTCCACTTCAGATATTAGGTACATTTAGGCTCCACCAAGTTGAGTCTCATACAATCCTATTGATAGAAACACATTAATGGGAAAATTGTTCTTCCATTCAACTTTAAGATTCACTCCATCCTAGGTTATCCCTGGCTAGTAAAAGAAAAATATAATTCATTTAATAATATAATTTAACTTGCATATAGGTGTTTCTCAAGTCCTTCCAATAATTATGCAACATAAAAAAAGTGTTATTCATCAAATATTTTACACTTTGAACAAAAATATCCAAAAGACATATCTATATGCTCATCAAGCATGCACATTGCAGTTGTTGCATAATATTTGTGTAGACATATCACATTAATGAAGGCCTTGTTAACCTACCCAATTGCAAGCTTTCCATTAAAAGGGGAGGTGTATATGAGTGGGGCTAATGGTTATGAATATGTTTCCTCATATGAGGCCACATGTTCAAATATAGGTTTGGTGTAGAGTATGTACACTTTTGTAGACTTTCATGGTCAAATTACTATGTGAAGACAAATGCTTTGTTACACAAACAAGGTGATATAATCTATTAATTAAGAGTTTGCGCCTAACCATGAACTTAAAATTAGATTATTATTATTATTTCCTTTCCCAAAAATACATTTTCATAATTTGTACTCTTATCAATTTGGATAGTGGAAATTTGACTTACCTTCAAATATTGAATTTCCCTACCTAAATATTATAGTTGTGTAATTTAGTTGTGTAAGGTAAGATTGAAATTGTTATATATAAGCATCTAACCTACCATGGTGGATGTAATCCATAGGCATGTGGGGAAGTGAGTTACAAGTTTGACTTGAAAGTTTGCAATCCTTGAGGTTTTTGTATAGTACTTAGTCATATCAAATTGACTACAATATAAAAATGAAAGACAATTTGAAATAACAAAGGAAAGTTTCCACTTAAGATATTAGGTACATTTAGGCTCCACCAAGTTGAGTCTCATACAACCTATTGATAGAAACACATTAATGGGAAAATTGTTCTTCCATTCAAATTTAGTATTCACTCCTACTTAAATTTATAGTTATGTAATTTAGTCAAGGTAAGATTGAAATTGTTATATATAAACATCTAACCTACTATGGTGGATGTAATCCATAAGCATGTGGGTAAGCGAGTTACAAGTTTGACTTGAAAGTTTGCAATCCTTGAGGTTTTTGTATAGTACTTAGTCATATCACAGTAATTAAAGCCTCACTAACGTACCCAATTGCAAAATTTCTATCAAAAGGGGAGGTGTATATGAGTGGGCCTAATGGTTATGAACATGTGTTTCCTCATAAGGGGATAGATGTTTAAATCTAGAATGGGGCTAGAGTATGTACACTTTAATTTTGTGAGAATTATTTCTTTATTGGGTACTCCAAATGCTCCCAAAGGTAGTAGAATGACCCATCCTCCAATAACAAGAACATCACTGAAGTAAAAGTTAGCCAACATTACAAACTCTCCATTCTTAATTTTATTCAACTTCAATTCTTTTATGAACTTCAATATTTCAAGAGTAATGGATCTCACTACACAACATTGTGCATCGTTGTTAAGTAAACCTACGTGGTTGGGATTATTCATCAATCTCTATCAAGCTCCATCAAACCAAATGGATCATATCAAAGTCATAAAAAGAACACCACAATTATCCAAATAGGTTAAAATAATTGTAGAAAACAAAACCACCATTTCAAATAGCTTTGAGAATGTCAATGCTATCTTAAATCTTTAACTTTTGTGGATAACAAGGTCAAGAAGATTAAAATAGATGAATTACATAAGTATCTCACATTAACATCTTTAAGGATATATAACATAGATAAATAAATTTGTTAAAAGGTTAATCCTAGACACCTTCAAGGATATACAACAATCAACTTTGTAAAAATTGTTTATAAAGAATTGGTTTATTTCCATCACTTCAAGAAATCATAACAAGCCCTAGAAAGAAAATAAGCCTCTTCTCCCATACCCCAATTCGCTTTGCCAAAGTTCAAGTAAACAATATGACCAACAGGAATCAAATAGTGAGAAGCAAATCAAAAGAAACACATTGTATTTACTGTAATTGAATGTCATAAATGTTGTTAGGCATTTGTCTTGTGCTATGTTAACTGGTGCTCGGTTTAAATCCCCTTAGGTTAGGCATTCCTTTAGATTAAAACCACAAAAAAACACTCATACTATATATAAAATGAATTAAAAGGAAGAAGTGCTTCATATTATGCAATAGGAAATAATTAAAAGAAGTCGTGAAACTATGAAATTTCAAGGAAAAATCAAGACAAACTGTAACTAATTACAATCTCTTAAATGTACCCACAAAATATAAGGATGATAAAAAGATATAAGTCATGGATTGAATCATACTAGAAAGTTTATCAGAACCATAACTAAAAGTTGTGAAGGCTACCGCATAATATAATTCTCTCCACTAGAGAAAATTATTCTCTCCATCACTGAAGTTGAAACTAGAATCATATATATCTTTATCAATTCATACCTTTTAACGACTTTGAATTCATGCAAAACGACTATAAAATATGTGAAAGCTACATGAAATGGATATGCCTATAAAAGGTGTACTCAGATAATTTAGCTGATAGATTAGCGAAAACAAATTTGTTAATAATTAGTAACATATTTAAAATCAAAAGCTTAATTCATGCTAACATGCTTGTAATTTAATAATGTTTCTTGGACAATAACATTTATATTAAAATCAAACCACTAAATATTACAAATTATTCATTTACATAAATCCATCAACACATAAATCATCATTCAAATAACTAAAGACAATGGTATAAGTCAAATCAATTATCTAACGAGACACCTTAGATTATTTTCCCACCACAACGCCAACCAAGAACAAGATGGTCCCTCCTAGAAATAAAGCATGCTCGGTGAAAGACAATGAGAAGCATATTGTCTATTTAAAGATAAATTAAAAAATATATTAGGAATCATTGAAAGCCACTAGAGTTTTTTTCCAAGGGAAATAACATGTATTGCACACATGAGGGCATAATAATTGATTTCAAAAGATCACTAGATAACAATTGTTGAGAAGTGTAGCAAGAAGAGCTCAATTTGACTTAGCCTTGGTCAAATTGAGATGAACCCAAACTTCCGGATTAGCACTTGACAAAGAACATGGAGAGGGTTAACTAGGTGACACATCTCGTATCACTCATTTAGCTCGGTAAATTCGAGTTAGAGGGCTTGGAGTTCGGTTATGCATGTGTGATTTCTAATTTGTAGAAATCAGTTGATTATTTCCAATTGTATTCACTTAAACTAGTTCTTCTTGTCGATAAAACTGGGTGGAGGTCGGTTGTACGTGGGAAAAAATATAGCGGGGATCATCCGATTAACTAATTAATCAACCAAAAATATATCATGCATGCAATGAATTCGAGTTCCTCAAATGTGGTGGACATTCCAAGGTAGTGTAACAAGTTGTAGACTAGTCTTTGAGTGTACAAGTGTTTGCATGTAGTCGAGGAGATATTGGATCCTTGGGAATTGCACAGCACTGGAGGAAAATTCCTAAAAATAGGGGCATAAGTAGAATTGTGTCTCTTGATTTAGATTAAATTTCTTGGCAGTTAATTATATCCTGTATTTCTACATGGTATCATTGTTGGATTCACATTAGAACAAGAATTTTGAAGGTATTCCTTTAAAGGTTGAATTTGTAGCTTTAGTGTAGCAAGATTTATTCGAGTTGAGATAATGAAGTCAATGGTGAGATTAGATTTTTTCCTCTAAATGATCTAGGGGATTAGTAAAATGCTCAAATAAATTTCTCAAAAGTGATCGAAACTAGTTCAAAACATAGTGCTTGTGATTACGACATCGTATGCTAGAGTTCCAAAACGTAGTGCTCGTCATTTTGACATTGTATGCTTATGACGTTCTAATCTTTGTCTCAACAAATAAAATTTTGCAAGTTGTCGAATTGAATGGGTTGTTGATTGGGCAGTTTGTCTGGAAATTTGAGACTCCACGTTGGTAGATTGTACCATCAAACATAATCAAGTATCACCAAGTGCCATCATCTATTTCATTCAAATGGTTTATTGTGATTGGTTGGGTTCAAATGGAGATAAGTGTCCAACCTGGACCCACACTCTGGCTGAGCTCTTGGGCGACCCATCAAAGTATGGAAGTGTGACCTTCCCTACTACCTTTTGGACCTCCTGCTTCGACTATCCTCCTCTATGAGATGCTTCAGCTCCAGCCTTGCATCTCTCCTTGAGGTAGCCATAAAATCCCTTAAAAGACATAACACACTAAATCCTAGGGTCTAACCCATCATACTCTTTAATCCTCCATCTCTACAAAGTGCACCAAATCTTCAACAGATTTGGTTCCCTCTCTCTTGGCTCATGCATGAATTGTTGCATAGTAGGTGGCTAACATGGCCATGTGTAGGAGTATGCAGAATGTTGCTAGAATGTACACTCATTGGTTTGAAAATTCCCACCTCCCGCTTTGCAACCCCATCACCATTGTGCTCGTGCTAGGATGGTTTTTTTGCATGGTTTTGCACTTGTCGATCATTTGTTGCATCATATCCATCATTAAGCGGCCACGCCTCAACATCGCTAATTCACCCTCAACAACTCCTCCATAAATTGGTTTTTCCTCCTTGCCTTGGTTTTTCATTTCCTCCATTTCCACCACGACCCTCGACCTCCATATGTTATTTGGCATTTTCAAGCTCTTTAGATAAATGGTCATGTTCTTCTCCCTCTCATGTCTTCTTCCTTGCCTCCGCCCGGGGTATTGCGATATACAGTTCCACCAAAAGGTCCCAGACATCAATTGTTGTTGTGTCCACAGATTGGTCAAGGACCCTCTCATACCACCGTAATGTCCCAAACTAAGAAATACAATGGATATAAAATGCATGTGCTAAGCTACAACAAGGAAATCTAAACATGCAAGCAAAAATTTACACAAGCATATATAAATTAGTGAGTCATGAAATAACAACCATATGTTTGAGCCATTTTATTGCTTTTCAAGCTGGAAAATGAGTACAATTGAGTGAAATGATAGACAGATTTGGGCTTGCTAATGCAAGCATGCAACACCCATGTGAAGATACACATCCAAGTTTGCTAAGGGTCTTTAAAACAGTTATTTCTTTTCTAGCGACCACAAAGAATAAAAAGAAAAGTACATTTTGAAAGACAAATCATTAACCACTTTAAATGTGGCTAAGGCTAGTGCCTTGGAATAATATTCATAAGGTTCTAGAATAGAACAATAACTTCAATGTATGAAATATTGACAATAATCTAACCATTAATTTAGAGGTGACTGAAAACAAATTGATCCTATCACAAATCCCTATGTATAACATAACTTGCGGAAACAGAAATTGTTCTCAATTTAGCCACTTAAGCATTTCACTTTACTTGAAATAATTACAAAGATGAAAAAAAAAATTAAATATTGTCCCACTACACAACACTCAACTTAACTCTTTTGTCACACTTTTCTCCTACAATGATGTGTTCCCTCTTACTCTTCTTTAATTCTTTGCGTTTTAATCCCTATGACGCCTCAAAATTCTTAGTTTATTTGGTCTTTACTGGTTATTTATTGCATCCCATGAATGTGCTTTCCTTAAGGAAATTCTATGATCATGCCCCATTCTCCCCATTCCATGCAAATAAATTTAGCTTCTCATGTTGTCAGACTCCAATGACATAACCCATTTATCACACAACATCATTTTTATACATGTAGGAAAAAGTCTCATATATCTCCCTCATGGGCCCTTAAATAAATCCCATTCAGATGCACTGTATGAATGAGTACCATTTACAAAAAATTCAACAATATAGACTTCCAATGCACTATTCAACCAAAAAACAACTACATGATAAAACTTTTTATTTATTTAATATCCTCATCCAAAAATTTTTAAATATTTGGCATCGCTTATAAACCTCATTTGAACCAATTTTTCACTGTACTTAACATTTCATTTGGAGAAAAAAAATCATATTTAGTTGGTTCACTTCCCATGCCTATGTTTTCCTTAAGGGCATTCCGTGATCATCCCCCATTCTCCACATTCTGTGAAAATCAATTTAGCTTCTCATGTTGTCAGACTCCAGTGACATAACCCATTTATCACACAACATCATTTTTATACATGTATTAAAAAGTCTCATATATCTCCCTCATGGGCCCTTAAATAAGTCCCATTCAAATGCACTATATGAATGAGCACACTTTACAACAAATTCAACAATATAGGCTTCCAATGCAATATTCAACCAAAAAAAAACTAGTGATAAATTTTTTTATTTATTTAATGTCCTCATCCAATACCTTTTCAATATTTGGCATCGCTTATAAACCTCATTTGAACCAATTTTTCATTGTACTTTACATTTCATTTGGAGAAAAAAAAAATTATTTAGTTGGTTCACTTCAACACATTTTCATTAGGATATTTTTTATGATAGTTCTCTTGTATCTAGGATACATTACTTAATTACCTTACACATTAGCAGGTAGAAAACATCCCAATACTAAACCTTCAATCTCCCCTATTATTTAAAGAAGCCAAAATTTGCAAAAAGTCAAGTAGCAAGTCACAAACATCTACAAAACCAAGCAAACATACTACACATATCAACAAACTAATCCACCCTCTTCCTCTTCTCCTCTTAAAAACCCCATATTAAAATAAAAATTAGTTAATCCATCAACAATTACTAATCCCCAAGTTAGTATTGTGAGAGAATTTCCCTAGAAGCCCTAAATGAGGAACACAAAAATAAACAAAGAAACTAAGTCAAGCATATATGCAATTTCAAATTCACAAAGTAGGTGTAATGTACACACATGTAATTCCTACGGTTGATGAAGATACTGCAGCGTCTAAACCCTAACTTCTTCTTCCAAGGTTGCATACTTACAAGTTAAACAAGAAACCAAGAGACAATCACAAAATTCAAAGCATATATACATATAAATCAAATTAGCCCATAATATTATCCATTAGAAAGTCACATTCATGAAAAATAAAATATGTGTTTCTTTATTGAAAAACAACAACGGAGAAGTAATTATGATACAATATAATCTTGGTTGTTGGACCCAATGAAACCTTCCTTTGGATCCTTCCTACTTGGGCCAATGAAGATCTCATCTCCAGTAGTAGTAATTTGATGTGAGATGAGAGGGCTTAGCATCAAAGCAAGGAAAATAGGGTTTCCTGGAGATGGGGGTGTACTTAAAAGCACAAGAAAAGCAGATGTAATATGGGGAAAATTTCTTAGAGAGTGGATGCTAAGTATTAGGATGATATGAGGGTAATCCAAGGTGAGTATTTATACCACTAGAAATCATTTGGGTTAGTTATTTTAAGCGTTCTTGTAGGTGATTTTCTGTTATAACCCTTAAACCCTACCCAAAAAATAGTTGAATTGTTTTTTTTTCAATTTTTAAAAATTTGTAAGCAAGAATATTTAAGGAGAATTGCGTACACACACACTTTTACTGAGGGGAGGTTTTGATTTTGAATTTGACATCCAATATACTTTGTCTGATATTCTGGAGCAACTAGATAATATATGTATAAGCCAGAGGTGAACTAATGAATGCTTGTATGAAATAGAGGCTCGTTTAGAGCACATTGATATACATGAGTGACAGGGTCCTCCAATAGTTCAACATATGCATCCTCCCCATTATTTTCCTTGCTCTGTAGTTGATCGCGTATTTGTTCATTTTTCTCATTTTTTAGTATGTATGGCTTCTTAGCCCGCTAGAAATAAATGGGCAATTGCAAAATCTTATGCATTACATTCTGACTCTCCTTGCCAACAAATCCGATCAGAGTGAGGCAGGAAGAGCCGCAGAAAATTAGTATGTATTTAGCCTTTTAATGATGATATAAAAGAAACATTTTGATCAACCAAAAAAATATCATTATGCATCATATGTCCATTTGAAAAAAATGAGAATTGTGACATTTTGTCCAACATAATTTTTAAAATGGTTGATACACCATACTAAATAAAGTAAATATAATAAAATGGAGGAGAGACTTATTCTTCACATGTTCTTCTTCAGCTTGTCGTCTTATTCTTAAGGTATTTTCATGGTTTGAAGAATTTAATAATTCTCTTAGGTCTGTAATTTCCTTTACATATGTTTTGGTGTGTAGTTTAACTCAGAGTCTTTGTCCTGAGTCAACTCATTTTGTCCCCTGTCAGTCGAGGTTCTAGCATTGTTTTAGCCAGGTCCACTGTGGGTGGAATTGTCTAAACTATGTCCCTATTGGATGTATTTGGCACTCCCAAATCCCCAGGCTTTTCAGATTGAGCTAGGCATAGGGTTTTTCAACCCTTTATATAGTCTAGAATCTTTGGGTTCTGTGAGATCCTCTTGTTGGGTTGGCTCCTTGCTATCGTGATAGGTTGTGAAAATACGTGTGGTGTAGGAGTCAAGATGGAAGTTTTGAGGAAGTTTTTTCTTGTGTTATTGCCCTAGTCTGTGATACCTTCTTGCATGCAAGGATTCCATGACAACGAGGAAGACCCCGCAAAGTGGGTGTACAGCAAGAACGACTAGAGGCATGTGCAGGCAAAGACTCCTCTAGTGAGGGTAACTCTGATGGCATGGATGGGGTGGGTGAGATTGCTCAGGATCTAACTTTCTCAACTGGACATGTTGTCCAACCTCCATCCTTGAACTCGATACCTAATTGATTGCAGGGATTCCAAGCCAACTTTGATAACCTTTGTGAGCATAGATATGAAGACAGAAATGAGTTAGTGGCCTATATAAATGACATCTGGTATAGTCAATGTGAGATTCTGGAGCAAATGGATAATGTATGTAGAAGCCAGAGGTGAACTAATGAATGTCTACATGAAATAGAGGCTTTTTTGGAGCACATTGATATGCATGAGTGATAATTTCCACCAATAGTTCAGCCTATGCATCCTCCCCATTCGTCACGTTGATATGCAATCGACCACCTGTTTGTTCATTTTTCAGTATGTATGGCTTCGTAGCTCGCTGGAAATAAATGGCCAATTGAAAAATATTGTGCATTACATTCTAACTCTCTTTTCCAAAAAATCCATTCAGAGTGATGCAGGAAGAGTCGTAGAAAATCAGTTTGTATTTAGCCTTTTAATAAAAGCATTTTGATTAACACAAAAAAAAATATTCTTCAGATGTTCTTTAAAGAAAAACGATAATTGTGACATTTTGTCCACCATATTTTGTAAAATAGTACATACACCATACTAAATAAAGTCAATATAATAAAAATGAAGGAGAGAAGAATTCTTCACATGTCCAATAAAAAAAAACAAGTATCAAGACAAGTGTAATATGCAAAATAATACTACTATAGTAGAAGAATATTAAAATTGTTTATAGTTTGTTGATTACTTATAGTTTAGGGATCCTAGTTGCCAATTGAACGAGTTCCTTATCTGTAATTTAATCATCAAAATACATCCATCCATGTAAATAAATCATGATTTGGAAGCCTCCAAAATAAGCTTAACAAAATTTTGTTATTCTTCTGTGAGGAGGAATTTCCATAATTGTGCAAAAATCACAAAAAATATCAAAAATCATCAAAAAATTTCAAAATTGGTTATGCAGAACCTGTGAGTGATGGGCTAAATAGCCAAGGAAGATTTAGCCAACAATTCCAAGCTATCCTTCTCTTTAACCTTCATTTGAGCTTCTTTTAGCCTTTTCTTCAATTGTTTTAGCCTTATTTGAGAAATTGAGTTCATGGTGCTATAATGGTTTTCCATGTGTCTTTGAAGTTTATTGTCCCTCTTATCTCTCTTCAAGACCTTCTCCAGATTTTCATTTACCCTTGACAACCAAATTTATCTGTCTTGATTAATCTCTGTGGCTATAAGCTCATCAAAGGTCAACTCTTTAGGTGGATGAGCTCACTGTCTTTCTAGCTCAAGTGCTCTTTTAAGGCCTCTTGCTTTTGGCCTTCTTGGTTGTGTTTCAGCCTCCATGTCTAGCATTTGATATTTCCTATGTTGAATCTTGTGGAAAATAATATTTTCAGTTGAAGTTGATATCCTTCCTCCACGATCTTTTCACAGAACCTCAAGCATCCAGTACTCTCAAAACATCTTTTGGCCAAAGGTGAAGCATTGATTTCACTCATGGTGAAGGGTTCTAACCTAAGGTGGTGCCCTCCCTTGAAGCTCTTATTATCACTCTCCATATTTTTTATCACTGAAAGGATGAAAACCCTTGTATTTTGATGGGATGGGTATATGTAATGAAAACTAGAAAAATAGAATGTAGGAATAGTGTAGGTTTAGAGGGTGAGATGAAGGATCGTGGAGCTAAGGGAAATTCTAGAAAAAATTTAGTAGATTGGGTTGTATGTTAGCTCCAAGTTGTGGGTGGAATGAATTGAAATGGATGTGAGGAAAGTGTCAAAATGATGAAAACACAGGAAATTTCCAATTTCAACACTGTGAAAATAACTAGTGTAGAGATGAAGTTTAGAAGGTGAAATGGAGGGTTATGGAGCTAGGGAAAATTCTAAAAAAATTCAGTGAATAGGGTGGCATGTTAGCTCCATATTGTGGGTGGAATTATGGGAAATGGATGTGAGGAGGGTGATGAAATAAAGCAAACACAGGAAATTTCCAATTTTTTTACAGTGAAAATTTGCTAGAATCTAGGGTTTGATGAAAATGACATGTTAGGGATGATACAGATGATGGGAGATGTGAGGATGAGGTATATGAGCGGTGTGGGTTAGAGTTAAGGTACTAGGGATAGGGTTTCTCAAATGAAGTCTTTCTATGTCATGGATAAGTGATGATATGGATAAATACAGAGTAAGCATGAAAATGATTTGAAAACTCAATAACTTAAAAAGGGGGGATATGAGAGTAGTGACTTACTATTTGTGAGAGGTCCAGGGAGTAGCGGTCACAAACCTTGAGTTTGTTTGAAGATATTTGAAGCCAAAACCTAATTATGGACCCTTTCTGGAGGTGTAACACCAAATTACAGAAGTGTAACAACACTTCCTAGAAGCGTAACAACACTTCCCAGAAGCGTAACAACTGATTCCAGAAACGTAACAAAGGAATCGCCAAAAATATGAAAAAATAGGGCTTAAAGATGAATCAATATCTCTCTAACCATAAAAAAAATTTCATAACTAAGATAGGTTTTTTTTTCTTTTGCATGTTCTAAACAAAAACCTCCTCATGTTTCCAAAATAATTTCCCATTTGTGGAGAATCCAAGTTTGAAGTTGATAGCTCAAAATTTGCAGAAGCGTAGCACACTCTGACCAAAAGAATAGCACCTACTCTGAGAGGGGGTTTGGAGACATTCCCAGAGGCGTTTGGGGCTGAAATTTGTATGGTTGTAAATATTAGGATGTCTTCTACAATAATGAGTCATCAAGCACTTCAAACCACCGCTCCAAAGCCCTCAAAATTTGTTGAAGACTTGACCTATCTGAAGTGTAGAAAATGATTATTAACAATTGTATTTTGAGAAATTCTCTCAAACCATAATACCTACACATAAAATGAAGGAGTTTTTTTCTTTGGCCTATTATTGACAAAAACCTCTTTCATTTTTATAAAATTCATCTCCATTACTTCAGAAATTTATTTTGAAGCCAACCCGACCCTATGTGCAATTTTAAAACTTTTGGCTTGATCCTTGAAGCTCTAGCTTCCAAAATGATGCGAGTTTTCTCACCTGGAATGGTGACCTCCCTTATGTACCTTCTTCTCACCCTCCATGATTTGTTTCAACAAGGAAAGCCCTATCTTTATGTAGTGGATAGGGAAGGTGGAAAATTTGGAAAACATGGGATAGTGGTAGAGTGGTTTTAGGGACGAAATGAAGTGGAAGGAAGTTAGGGAAAATCCATAAAAATTTGGGGAGGTAGGGTGATGAGCTGGCTATAGGATTCAAGTGTGGAATTTTTGGAATGGGCATGAAGGGTGCCCAAAAGGTCAAAACACAAGGTTTCACTAGTTTTTTTTACCAAAATGTAGTGAGAATTAGGGTTTTAATGAAATTAATGTAAAAGAGGGTTGTGAGTGATAGGATATTTTAGGGTATGGTGTATGAAGGTTATATGAAGGTTGTGTATGTTTGTATTAGGTTTTTATCAGCTAAAAAAACTAAAAGAGAAAACACCAAAACGTAGTGGAGGTAACCTAATGAAGGAAACTACTTGTTGTTGATGAATTTTGACTTGAGAGAGGTATGGAGGGTGTCCACTTACTTTTTAGGAAGTGTATGAACATTGATGAACATTTTGCGTTGGTTTTGAACCTTGGCGAACTTATTTGGAGCTCAAACACCAAAATCGGGCAAAGACACATGCAACACACCCAAAAGCGTAGCACATGTAGTGTTGGCACAAATTTGCTTATTTTTATTCAACCCATGCCGGTTGTGGAGTATGATGGTGATAAGGGGGATCTCTTTACTTATTTCCATATCTTTCTAACTCCATATGCAAATGACTGCATGGTGAATATTATATTTTGTTTGCTTTCTTTTATGACATAATTGATTCTTACGGAGGCGAAAAAAATGAGACCCAGACTCGACCCTAAATGAAGGTGTGGTGGATGATCTCGATCTCGGACCTAAGATAGATGATTGATATATGAAATGACCTCTAAAAATGATTATGACCGTGAATGGAGTGAAGGAGTATAATTCCGGACCTAGGCATATTTAGTGAACAAAATTTTATATGAAATCCGACTTGAAACATGAAATTTTGACCTAGGACCACGACTAAGTACTAAAGTGAAGAGTACATTCGATCACGCACATATGGACACTAACAAGTGTTTTTGTAGTAATACTCTCCCAAACGAAGCCACTTCACCCATGCCCGTTTCTTCCCAGTTAAATAGTTCCAAATACCCCTCCAACCACTTGTTAGGCGGTGTTGTTGTAATACTCTCCCAAATGAAGGCACTTCACCCATGCATGTTGTTGCTTCGAGTCACATAGTTCCACAAACACCGCTCTAATCACTTCCTCTCAATATTTGTCCGCTCATCTATTTGGGGTGATATTTGGTGCTAGGAGTGAGTTATGCTCCTACCAATCTAAATAACTCCTACCAAAAATCCATGTAAATTGAGGGATCTCAGTCATTGATGATGGTCTTGGGAAGACCAGTAGCAACCTAAATTCCGCCTTGAAAGGAGCTCGACTTAAGAGGTTGAAGATTTAGATGGAATGTTAAAGAAGTGAGAAAACTTGGTCGGCCTTACCAATACCACATATATGCAATCATGGCCCTAAGCTGAAATCCCATGATAAAGTCCCTAGATACGCTCTTCCACTTCCTCTGCAGGATCGGAAGGAACTGAAGTAAACTAGCATGATATGTCTTCTCCCCCTTGTTCTTCTTACAAACATCACACTATCGAACATGCCTCAAAAAGATCTCTCCTTGAATTTCCTCCTTGAGGCCCTTCCAAGTGAAACACTCTTCGGATGGTCCCTTGGGTTTTGAAAACCCCTCATGTCTAGCCAAAGGTGAATCATGATCTACCGCAGATCCTTTCCCTCAACTAGAGCACGGAACCATGTATATCGTGTCCTTGTAATAAATCACTTCATCCATCTTTGTACTATCAACTCTTGCAATTCCATCCAAGATCTCGCATGCATGTTGATCCTTGAAAGTACTCCATCAATAATTTTCTTTCCAGGTCCTTAGTGATAATGTCATAGGCCTCCTCAACAAAGCATCAACTACTATATTTTTTTCCTTGACATACTCATCCATCAACTCATCAATGCGTAATCGAGTACCTATTATTCAATATTTTTTTTCGAGGCCCTATAATTGATGTGCATGTAACATCCCATCCTTCTTCTTCACCAACACCCATCGAAGAAGTGAATGGACCTAGAACTAGGGCCTGATGTGTCTCAAGGCCAACAACTCCCGTATAGATATCTGATCCCATCCTGATATTCCTGGGATGTTTGTAAGGGGTAGTGATGACTACATGCACACCCTCCTCTAGCTCTATAGTATGCTCATAACCCTCTATCTAGTGGACGACCCAGAGGAATGTCCCCAAACACTACAAAGTGCTTCTCTTGAAGTGCCAAGATATATGGATGTAGTTGTTGCCACTTCCCTATCTCTCAAATGTGTAGCTCCAATTCCCATGGTATGACTCCATGTATCAATTCAACCTCCATCCTATGGGCTGACACTGCAGGGGTGGTAGGAATGCATGCCCCTCAACATCGCTGTTTGCTTCTTATTTGGACCCATGAAGTCCATCTATAACTTCCTCCAATCTATAGTAACATGTCCCAAAGAATACAACCATTGGACACCCAGCCACCACATTGAGTGTCGATGACACATCGGCTACAAAGAAGGGAGTTTCATGGAATAGTTCCCCATGGTCACAATCAAGTTGGAGACAAGTTGGGGACATATCTCGTGCATTGCTGCATAGTACGGTCTGTAGGGAATAAATACTCAAAACCTCAAAATGTCTCCAAATTTATGCCTCTCGATCCATTATCTCGAGATTCAATGAAATCGTGGGTAGCCCCATTGTCCACCAAAATTGACATGAAACGTTGCCCCTATACCTTGACATGAAACTTATCATACATGTCTGAGTACTTGAAACTCCCAAAAGTGATGTAATGAATACTCCAATAGGCAAAGGCGTTCCTCCTCCTTGAGGTGGTGGTGGTGATGGTCCACCTCCATGTTCGGGGTCCTCCATCTCTAACCATCTCATCATTAGGCTCACCATTTGAATACAAATCAATGTAATGGGCCTTTCCCTTGGTGCATCTCGTCCTGGTTCTCATGGCTCCTAACATGTGAAGCACAAATTCTTCCACCGAAGGTTCCTCCTAGTCTCATTATCAAGCTATCTATTCCCAACATCTCTATGTACTGTCTAATGTCTCGTCCCCTTGGGGTTTAGTGTGTTTAGCGAGGTAGGAGCCTTGATCCGCAAGGCATCAATCATTTCCCTAGCTCCTGAGATGGCATCCTATAATGTCGTAGGCCTAACTGTAAGCCTCACCCCAGCACGTAGGGGTTTGCTAGCCCCCAATGAACAACATGATCAATGCGAGTCTTTGAAATGTCTATAATGATCACAACATTGTTACCGCGAAATAGGTAAGCTACACTTTTGATACCTACTTTTTGAGGTAGCAAGAAAAACACCCGATTTTGAAAAAGTGGTGATGCTGAATCACAAAAAAAAAATTGGAGCATGTTTTTGGCACTTTAAGTTTTTTTTAATTTGTTTTATATTTTTTTGTTTTTTTATGTGATGTTTTTTATGTCGATTTTGAATAGTGGTGGTGTATCATCACCAACATTTTTTTATAGGATTGATTTTGACACTATAGATTTTCTAATGTCTTCTTCTTCTATGAGATGTTTATTTTTAAGTGCATTTATGTACTTGTGTTTTAAAAATAAAAAATAAAAAATAAATTTTAAATAAAAACTTGTAATGATATCTTCACTTTTTCACATAGATAAAAGATGGAAAAAGGGTCAATATTCTAAATTTTATATTTTCTACATGTTTATGTATTGTTAAATAATTTTTCAATGCACATCAAATAATTGTCACTAAAAAACCAATATTTTGAACCATATGACAAAAAAATACAAATTTTCAATATAAATAGAATGCAAAAAATACACTTTTAGAGACTTTTTGTTGAAAAAAACATGTTAAATAAACTAATTTTTTGGAAGAATTTTAACAAAAAAAAACTTAAGAAAATA
>JAXQQM020072290.1:0-87543 GCA_034641835.2 Pinus albicaulis | reverse complement strand
GGACTGTAGAAAATATCCCTGTACACTGGATAAGACATGCCAGTACTATTGACAGATATATATATATATATATATATATATATATATATATATATATATATATATATATATATATATATATATATATATATATATATATATATATATATATATTTAGAAATTCACACTTTGATTGTACAAATGAGATTTTCTTAAACATTATAAAGACAACAGGGGTTCAAAGTATCATTAAAAAAATATAAATCTTTATATCACAAGGTTGAAATATCATCCAACTGCTGGCTGGAAATAGACATTTCCTTACTACAATAACTAAATAAACTGCTGAATTAAATTTTTTTAATATATATATATATATCACTATCTGCTTGGCCAATCATATGCCTTCACTTGGTTGTTTTACCCATTCTTGAGGAACCACTGCGATGAGTGGTCTTGTTAGCTAGCCTCTTAGCCTTTATTTGTTCAGAGTAGTTCCACCATTATCGGAACCAGTAGCTACCCTGTATACCATTCGTTCCTCCTGGAGGATTCATCTTTCATCTCTTTTCTGACTCTTGAAAACTAAAAATATTTTCGAGACGCTTGTCGTTTTGAAAACATTAAAGTGGTTACGAAATGAAATCTACCCAGTATACTTTTGCCCCTTTTTCGGGCTAGGATAGATTATTTATGAAAAAGGAATACCCTAGCCTATCACGACTAGGAGGTTTTTCTCAGACATAGTTTTCTACCTTTTCGGATCTGAGGAACTATTTATGAAAATCGACCATTGGAGTTTACTTTTTCGTTGTCTTTTCAAACTCTCTAAACATGAAAAGACGTCGAGTTCTTCCTTTTTCAAACTCGTTAAACCCTGATGACATTGGATTCAGTCATAATGACGATATCCGAGTTCCTCCTTCCTAGGGCTCATAAAATGTACTAGGATGGACTTATATATCAAGCATATGGTACCCTATTAGAGCTTGTGTAAAAATAAAGAGGTACTTGCCAGAAAAAGTGGGGAAAATAGAACTAACATCATTATCGTGTCGGTAATATGTCGCTCTTGAACATGGTACTTGTCTGCATTCGTGTCGGGTTGGGGACATCTCATCTCGTTTTCCACTTGCCTCCATGGGTTTGGGTGATCCCTTTTGACCTCTCATCTACTCTTTGTCTCATCATCATGACCTCTGATCTATTGATGTCAAATACTCACAAACTCACTGTCGTGCCGCCATATGTTCAAGAGAAGTTGACCTCTGCAAATTTCAACCTTCCTCTGATTCTCATCTGATATTGATTCACAAAGACATTATGTTCCTCTGCCTTGTGTCTATGATGTGGGAAACACTATGGCCCACCTTTGATCAAGGTCACTTCCTGTCGACTTCGGCTCATTATCCAAGAAGCTGATCTAGAGACTCTCTTCTAGTACCTTGGAGCTTGCATGCCTCAATGGCACGTTCTTCACGTTCGATGTGAGGTTCTCATCATTGGCCTCCGATTGAGTGATTCTACAGGTGTTCGACGCCAGTTCATTGATTCACATGCCATAGATTGTACCTATAGTACCTTGAGGGCCATTTTTATTATTTGTGGTACATTGCACGTCTGTTAATAGCTTTCATCATTGGCTGGTAATCAAGTGATGTTCTTGCATGTTCGACTTCAGCTCACATATTCACATGCTTGAACTTTTTCTTTGTTTGGGTCGAGATGGAGTGCAAGACCCTGGATTTTGTCTATTATAATCTAGGCTGTGATTTTGTGGATTATTATGATTAGTTACATGACTCATTCACTGGATGGTTGCGACCATACCTGAGTCTATTTATCGATCCTCACTGGATGGTTGCGACCATACCTGAGTCTATTTATCGATCCTCACTGGATGGCTGCGACCATACCTTGGATCTGGATTATTGTATACTCTGTTATGGATAGCTATGCCCATACCACATATATATCATGTATCTGAGATATCAGTTTTACGCAGGTTTTCTGATGGTGGTGTTTGCATTTGGACATGTTCTCGTAAAGAATTTCACCCCTCTCTCTCTTTCGGGCCTCATGCTTTAGGGGGCATCTGTTACATAGTAATTTGTCACCATACCTACAATTCCCCGTCCCACACATTGGAGGGCTTATTCCATGACCTGTGAGTAGTGACATGACTTGAAAACACTTTCATGGAATTCCCCTAAACATGTACTTTCATTTCCCTGAAGACAACTCCTTGTGAAAAGCCTTAAAAATAGCCTTTTCACCCTTGGCGCGACTAGCCTGTGTTATACCCGCGCCAATGGGGGAAATTATTCAAATAGGGCGCGCCAATTGGCACTCTGTCTCATAGTCGCACTCACGCTAGGCCTAATAAAGGGTGTTTTTAAAAAATAAATGGTGGAAGATTGACTTTAACCAATTCTTGAACTGGTCTCTAAATTGAGTTGGGACATTTGGCCCTGGATTTCCATGTAGAGGACGTAGTTTTCCACCTCCCATGGAAGCTTCCTTGAGGATAGGACCAATCCCGTGATTATAGGGATCCCAAATCCCCTTCCTCCATCTATAAAATCTTGTTCATCTCCTTTGCAAGCTAATCTCCAAGAGCATTCATAGCCTAAATAATGCTGCAAGAGCTTTGATAGTCCTCATAGTGCCAAATCCATAGCAAGGAGATTGATGATCGAAGATAGAGGCTTGTCCCTATTCTCGACAAGCTTTACTGAGACATATTCCACTGTCAACCCACCGAAGGAGGATTTCAGCGTCAGAGGAAGGTTGTATCATCCTTTGTTTCATTAATATAAGCGAATACGATTATAGTTCCACTCATATTGTTCATCCTTTTTTATGAGTTGTCTCCTCTATGACTGACACATAATTGCAATTATATGGTTTTACGCTCATATGTTCATCGTATTTCTTGTACGTGCAGGTGTTCGATCGCGTCAAGTGGTGGAATTATGACCTGTCGGAGCAAGGGATCGAGAGCACTATCCTCTCCGCACCGACAACAGCGTTGGACCTGAAGTAGGCCTTCTATCGCACTTTGATTTTTGCAATTATGAGCTTGCGTTGTAGCGTGTTTGATTGTTGCTAGACCCGATCTGGGCTAGTAGGGATCGCCTCTATCCGAAGAGGAGATTTACCTCCACAACACTAAGTATAAACAACATGTAACTATATGCAAGTATATATATAAATTTAATTCTACTTATATATATATATATATAAGCTTACCAGAAGATTATTTTCCTTATATTGTGTTTAAGTTACTATAAATAATTGAAGGGTGAGTTGTACAGAATGGAAAAATTAATCCAGAGATGGGGATGGCATTTACTCCTTCCCGGTGAATCTATAAATCTAAAATTAAAGAGAAAAGACAACCACAACATACAGACTAGCATTGGTAGGGAATGGAATAACTCAATTAGAGGTGACGCCCCATCCCTATGCATGCCATTTTTTAACTACCAAAGCCATACTTTCTAGTCAATAATGATTACAAATTTTGATAATCAAGAGTACTACTAGTATAACCAATTCTAGCAGGGGTCTCTTTTGTATTATGTAAGACATATTTGATTTCCATATAATGTACTTTTTTTTCTTCAGATATTGATAGCTTGTAGAAAAATTCACTACCTAGTTAGGTCTTCTAGAGAAAAATTACAAAGAATGGTCTCACAAGCTCTCAACCCCACCAAACATTGAAAACCTGTTAACTAAGCTGATATGGGTAAGTGCTCAATAATGATCACAAATTTCGATAATCAAGAGTGTAACTAGTGTAAACAATGGTAGAAAGGTTCTCTTCTTGTATTATATGAAATAGATTTCATTTTCTCATGAAAATGTATTGATTTAGATGTCCCGTGATGAGAAAAACGCCTGTTATAAAAAACATAAGACCATATCATTTACCAAATTGCACAATAACAATGATATAAAATAGAAAACTCACATGATACTGCTTGTAAATTTCTAAGAAAATTATGATATTGAGACTATGGAAGTTGATTATGCTATATAGGCACTACATATTTACTGCCAATATCTTCTTCAATTCAAATAATAATATTAATTTCCTTTTGATAAAATAACATATAACAAAATCTCAAATTTGTTAATGTAGGTCAATAGATAGTTTTTCTTCAAAGGAAAAGAAATATAATGTAAATTTACTTAATCCATTGGTCAACACAAAAATAGGATAAATTAACAGATCCATCGAGTGCAACGCTAAAAATAAGTATTCAAATTTTAGTGCAAGATAATTATTTTGTCATTTCGCATACAAAGGCGCTACTACAATGAAACAGAGGTGTGTCCCTTCTCCCCTGTTTGATCTAGCTTATATAGAAATCAACAAGAGGATTATCCTTAGGAAAATATAGAACCAAATTATGGACATTACCTTCTTAAAATAAATATTCATAGCTTCCTATTTTCTGATGTTGTGGAGCTTCGACCTCATATCTAACCTCCTACATTCTGAAATTCAAAATCAGTACACTGCCCTTGCCACTAATAAGTGGGCAACACTTCTCCTTGCACTTTCAAAACATTGATCCTAAGATCTATTAATTTGATAATAATCTCATATCTAAGGATCTTATGGCTCTAATGCACTGATTTAAGCTTGAGTTTGTCAGAAATACTATTGGATTCTATTATATAGACACAGTCACTGCTTTAGCTTTACTGTCAATATCATCTTTAAATAAGAATATTAATTTCGTTTTGATAAAATATTCGTTGAGTGTTTCTATGGAAGAAATAATTCCTAGTGATAATGTACTAGTTGATCCTACATAGTCTACCTCAGCTCCTCAACCCAAAGAATCAATCGTTTCTTATTCTTATCAGGCTGAAGAGCTTCTGAATAATACCAAGCTTGATCATATATGGGAATATTTTAATAAAATTATACAAGGTATAGGGTCTCAAGATTTGGAAACTCCTGGGAAGGTCTAAAATAGCTACGAATTCTAGCTAGGACAACGACAAAGAAGTACAAAATGCAACTCCAAGATCTATGGCAAGGGAATAGCATTGGCCTAGAAAATGGGAAGACAAGGGGCCAGAGAGCCCCCATACCCGAAGGTTACAATCGACAAGGTATCAAGGCGGGTGGAGGGCTTCGTGTCTGACTCTGCAAGCACACCAAGAGGCCTACGAAGGATAGTGACTCTATCTTGATCGATCACATAGTCAATGCGACTAAAGGCACCACGAGAACACAAGAATCAATCCATTCTTCCCTCACAGTGAAGTGATCCTCAAGAAGAAGTTCTGATTTGAACAAAAACGCAAATAGCTGTTAGATCCAAATCGATCAACTACGAGAGTTTGCGGACAATGATATCCACCTAAAATACTAGGACGCAAGCCGAAGACTAAGGAAATCCCTTGAGGTAATCATTAATGACCCAGGATGCGCAAGCCTACGGGGGATCATATAGTTCATGCGGTGATTTGTAAATTCATGGAGGGTTTTGTGATGAAAAAACCTTTGTCGATCAGATCAAGCTTAAGTCTGGAAAATGAGGGGGATGTTACGACTACACTTAAATTTTAGGGATTTTTTACGGTGGTATTCAAAAATGCGGGAACAAGGATCGGATCTTCGAGGGAGGACCGTGCTTTTACGCCTCGGCAGGCCCTCCCCATGTGGGGCCTTGGAGACCCAACTTCGCACAAGACCAGGAAAAATTTCACACGGTGGCCGGTTGGATCCGAGCTATTCTGCCTCGATCGATTATTGGGGCCAACGAGCGTTGGAACAGGTGGCAACAACCTTGGAAATTTTTGGTAGCACGAAACCCACTCTTTAAAAAAATTACACTTCCTTCTTTGCATACGTATTTGGAAATGGATGTGCTGGTCTCTGTGAGGGTCGTGGGTTGGAATACGGGGATGAAGGTCTACTTTCAAACATCGAATACAGAAGATGCCCTTTAGATGCGGAAATGTCACGAACATGGGCATTTAATCCGCGAATACCCTCAAAACAATTTGGTGAGAAACCCAAAGAGAAACCCACCCACGATTTTTGGATGTATTTATTTGACCTACTCACAGACATCGGGCCAATCGCAAAACCACACCTACCGGAAAAACTAGCTCACCGGAAAAATTAAACACCTTTGAAATAATAGGAGAAGACTCTCCATCGGAGAAGACGACTCAAACCCCGGTGCGAAGTAGCCAACCATCAAAATAGCGGGACAAAGCTGACCGAGTCCGCAGGGCCCTGTCAAACCTTCGGACCCGCTCTCGGTTGTAACGGAAGACAAAGACGAGGAAGGGGATGAGGATATCAACCCTCGAGCGAACTCGGCACGGAAGATCGAGGAATTAGGGATATCTGGAGAAGAAGGGTTAGATCTCAATTATATGGTGGAGCAATGGAAACATAAAGGAATAGAAAAATACCGGAAGATATTTGGGTAAATTACCTATTCCTAACTGAATAAGATCTTGACATTAAAAGGTATGAAACAAAGTAGAGGAGCAACCAAAGGCTTGGGTATAAAATCACGGACTCTCCACCACACACAATCTAGTCTCAAGCATATAGAATGAAATGGGGGCGGAAGATATGAGTGATGCTCTTCATGGTAGGTCGGATATTGATTAATTGTAGGAAGATGAAAGCCCTTGGAAACTTATCAACCTCATCTTAAGTATTTTTTTAACCATGAAATTCCTCTCCTGGAATGTAAGAGAATTTGAGAGCGCCAGAAAACAAATGCTCCCTAAAAAAAATAAAATTTCTCGAAAGACCGGACTTGGTATTCCTCAAGAAACCAAATGTTCTAATCAGAAATTAGATGAGTTGGGTAAACGTCTAGGAAAAAATCTAGAACACCTAGCGATGAATGAAATGGTATGGGTGGTGGTCTAGCTATATTACGGACCCATGGAACTCTTCATCTTCTTAATGTTGAAGCCACAAAAAATTTTGACGCCGATACGGATACGGAGAAAAACCTTTATGTTCACTAATGTTTACATTGTAGCGAGAAGAGGAAAAAATTATTCTTTGTGAAATCTCACGAGTTACATCGGTGACATCTCCGTTCTAGGAGCTATGTAATAGGGCGAATTTAATGATAACCTCTCTCAATGAAAAGAAAGGGAGAACTTGAGCACTTTCAGCGGTGATGCCATATTTAACTCCACTACATTAGGTTATTCAATTTGGTGGACATCCCCCCCCGTATTAGGAATTTTTACGGACCAATAGAAGAGGAGATGGGCTTATTGCCTCCGGAGTTGGACCACTTTCTGGTTTTTAAAGCATTCTATTAGAAGGAATCACTATAGATTTAGATATCCTCCCTCCGGAGGTTCGACACCATTGTCTTATTACGCTGCCGAGCCTCCATTATGGGCATTGCTAAAAACGGAGCCTATCGCACTGGAAATTCTAGCTAACTCCTGAGGATTTCTCCGGCAATATCGACTGTCAATTGAAGGAACCCCCTACTGTGGAGGAATAAGAAGATGTTCAAGCTACAAGAAAGGCTAAAATTTATCAAGGACCAAGCTAAAGACTTGGAGGCAGTGCAAGTCTTTGGCAACATCTTTAAAGACAAACAACACTGGAGCAACATTTGGAAGATATCCACATAATAATTGGATTCACGAGGAAGCATTTCGAGGATTCAATCAACGAGAGAGAAGGAACTTGTACGTGGAATGAAGAATGTGAGAGAGAAATTGTTGGAAACAAAAATCTAGAATTCAATGGCTTAAGGAAGGAAAGGAACACAGAATTCTCTTCCATAGATCAGCTATGGATTATAGATGCAATAACGAAGTACAGACCAAGGGATGAGCAGGGAATCGTATTTCACTCACCATGACATCACTGTCAACTCCAAAACCATTTAAAACTTATTGAAACTAAACCGGTAATTGATCGACGGGAAGCCATTAACGAAGTTGTTTCTTCTATTCCCATCCTCCTGCTGAAGGAACAAAATGAGGCCACAGAGGGAACTGTCTCCCTCTAGGAGGAGTTAAGCGGTTAAATGACCAATGGAAAACGCGAGGCAAATGGATTCGGTGTGGATTTTTCAAAGCCTGCGGATGTGGTTAGGAAGACATTTTGGGAAGTAGTGGAGGACTCTAGAATCTCTCTTGATTAGTTCCACCCGAGTTCCATGTTCATAAGCGCTAATTCCAAAGAGCCCGATGCTTGCCCCTTCCAAATTCAAGCCCATAACGCTGTGATAGCATTTGACACAAGGTCATATCAAAAGTCATGGCCAACATATTGAAGCCCTTATACTCCCTCAAATTATCTGCGAGAACGGTCAGGTTATGTGGAGGGTAGAAAAATTATGGACAATGTCCCTGCGGCTCACGAGATATGCTACGCAATCACTTAGAAAAGCCGGCATGATCATTCCGATAGACCTCTCAAAAGGTAATGACGGAATTCGGTTGGGATTATCTTGGAAAGCATTCTTAAGGCTTTGGATTCGGTCATAGGTGGACAACTTGGTTCTAGCTATGATCGGATCTTGATCATTCTATTTTGGTCGATGGGGCCCCCTCCAAGCCTTTCTTTCCTTCAAGAGGGATGCGGCAAGGAGACCCCATATCGCCTTTCCTATTTTCATTCTCATGGAAGGCCTGTTTGAATCATTAGGTCAATAAAAATAATTTAATAAAAGTCCTTCGACCCTTAAGCAATATCCTAGCCACTACTCATCAACGAGTTCGTGGATGATACCATGCTACATGGCACCCCTATTTGTGAAGGAAGCTGGGGGTTTCCAAGCATCTTTAAATTTGTTCGGTCGAGCCTCGGGTATGGACTTTAACTTTGATAAATCCTTTGTCTTCTTTTAACACGCATTTGGCTATTCGAAACATTTGACGGATATCCTAGGCTAAAAGTAATCTACCATCCGTATGGGCATTCCCCTTATAGATAAGCCTTGGTAAAAGTGTCCTTGGGAAAATCTTCTTTCCAAGTTGGCAGAGACGATTGCAATCACTCGACCAATCGAGTCCTCAATTTGGATGGTCGACTAGTCATGACAAAGGCCATCCTCGGCTATTCCTCAATAGCTGGCACTAGAATCCTTCTAGATCCCAAGGGAGTCCTTCAGAAAATCAAAAGCATTCGGCAAGCCTTTCTAATAGACACCTATGAGGAGCTCTCCCATATGGAACACTCTCGAGTAACCTGAATATCATACAAGATCATTGTTTTTGGGAGCTTAGGAATGGTCATAATGCCTTTTTGTTTTGGGGGGATGCACCGCTTATGACTCCCGAAAATTGATCTAACCTACGCACTCTACAGCAATGGTTTCAAAGCAATGGCAAAATGAAAGTGCATCAATACGGGCGAGTGATACGGGCCAACAACATTGGAGGACTTGGAGTCTCATCCCTCCCCCATTGGATGAACATGACGAATCTCTCCAATATCCTCAATACCATTCTAAGGAAGAGACTTATAAGAGAGCTGGTCTGAGGACGATATCCTTCGTTGGGGAAAAATTAATGGAGTTAATTTAACCTCAAAGAAGCCCACTCTTATATTGAAAACAAGGAAAATGAGGATAAGGTAGCACGGTATGACAATTTTGGAGCTGTGGCCTATGGCCCAAAATCAAGACTTTTCTATGGACTCTTCAAAATAGGAAGATCTTAACTTGGGAAAATCTTCTAAAAGGTTTACAAGGACCTTCTAACGTTGCCCCTTATGTGAGGGTAGGAGGAAATGATGAATCATCTTGTTCAATGAATGCGTCTAGACTAACAGCCTATGGGAATGGATACAAAGCATATTCCACCAAACGGATCGAAGTAGCAATTCCATTCATGAAACTATTACCAATTATGGTGCTTAAACTATTCCAATAGCGATATGGTAAACAATCTGTGGAGGCTAAGTCTTGGTTTCTCAATGCGGACGGTGTGGAAGGAGAGGAAAAATAGTATTTTCAAAAACACGGCTTCGAACGGCCCTATGAGATAAAAACCATTATTCTCTGGAGTTTTGAAAGAAACTACTCTCACATTTTAAAGCGAGAAAGTAATTTCGTTGTCTCCTAATGACATCGGGATATTGGCTATTTTCGGCCTCTGCGAAGCGGCGAAGCCTTTGTATGCGGGGAGAAATCCCTTCGACGTGCTCCTTCCCCTATAATTTGGCATAATCCTCCTCTAGGATACTAGAAGCTCAATTTTGATGGAGCGTCAAAAGACGCGAGGCCTGCGGAATGGGAGCATCTGTATGACGAGAAGGGAGAAATTCTTGCATATCTACGCAAATATTTGGGAGAAACTAGTAATAATGAAGTAGAATTCATAGCTTTGGAACAAGGGTTGAGGGCTTGTAGTTCAGCTCGGTAATGGAGTGGCCATCGTAGAAGGTGACTCCCGGCTCGCCATCAAAACTATTATGAAAATTCATCGTGGAACGAAGCCCGGTAAAGCTATAAAGCACTAGCGCCTAAATTTGTTGTCATTGAGCTCATCGCGTAGAACCTCGCTTCCTCGATTACTATCACCCTTCGGGCTATGCGAAAAGCCAATACGCGTAGACCATCTAGCAAACCACACGGTAGATCACCCGAGTTGACACCCAAGACACATGTTGGCGGATCTAATCCATGAAAGCTTAGGGATCGAGTGAAACATCATCTACGAAACGGAATTCTTGGTGGTACTACCGTAGGGATTGGACAACGGCTTATCAATCATAAGTAGCACATGAATTCCCCCATTTCAATTGATCACGTCGGACGGCCACGGCCTGAAAATGTTACCCTACAAGTTTTCAGGTCCATTGTAAAAAGGACAATCGTAAGGGTAACCGATCCTTACAACGGATCAAACAGAGGTCTCAAGCATGCGAAAGGATTGCTAAGGTGAAGAATATCTCAGCTCACGACCCCGACATTGGTGGAAGGCTCAGACAGCAAGTTGCCATGCATCATAGCATTAAATGGCTTTCAGGTGGCATTTCACACTCCACTACCCATCACTCTATTTACATGAAACCTTGCTACCCCATTCTCATTTATCATCTCGCCTTGTGGTATCTTCGCTTAAAGCCAAGGTTCGGCTCTCCTCCTCTCGGAAAATTCTCCGCTCTCTTCTACGTGGCATCAATGGAAGACCACAACCATCACAGCATCAAGGCATCGCAAGCCCTCAAGCAGGCAAAGGATAGTTATGAGGCCTCTGTTTCCAAATGGGGGAAGAAAATGATCGATGTGCTACAGGAAGAGGTGGAAAAATCCTGGGCTCGGATTGATCATAGTGCTATTGAAGAGTCGGCGGCTGGTGAGCCAAGAACACCTTCTACACACCTGCTTTGTTCTGCAAACCCAAGTTGTTTCCTGGCAGATGAAGACCATGCTGGCAAAGGCAATTATTATGCGGGGAGCAGAGGTTAAGGAGACCTTCGCAACAACCTCCATGGATTCTTCCAAGAACACTGGGCAACTAGACAAGATGGAAATTGCCCTCAATTCACTGACAGAGGAGCTTCGCATGCACGGCAAGGCTGTGGATAATTTCCTTCGCCCGTTTGACCTCTATCTCCGTCATGTCCTCAACGTATCCATTGAAATCCCAGTAGATGACTCGCAAACTACCATCATTCGATGGTTCAAGCCTAGGATTCAGCCAAAAGGTGGCGAGGAGGCAATTCCAGAGTCTTTGTAGGACAATCACGGAGCTTCAAATCCCATTAAGTAATGATTATGCTATCTCTCACAGTTTTTATTTCTTGTCTATTATTGTGTCTATGGTTATGTCTATTTATATGTCTATGTACGGTACTAGTTTTAGTTGGTATGTACCGAGCTATCCTCAAGCCTTCGGTAAATTTTGGTCGGTCTTTCGTCTTTCATAGGTAACCACATGGTTGGCACATGTAGTTTTGTTTATGGTATGGTGCTCCTACTAAGCAAGGCTATATATGGCTTGAAATCTCGATCTGTTTGTCGACTTCATGAAAGGGAGCGGGCATTTTGTGGCGCTCCATGGGTACTTGATTTTCAAGCCTTTTGTACACTCATACTTAACCTTTATTTCTTGATTTAATATCTTGCTTCGACTTACAAAAAAAAAATTCTATATAGTGCATTAATGTTGTTAAAATTTAACCATAATTTATAACCATATATATATATATATGGGGCTTGCCTCTAACGAACAATTACTAATTTGGTGATTTCTTACATCTCACACGAACAATTATGAATATAACGGACTTGTGTACCCTTACTTCCACCTTATATTTCTTTATTCCCAGTGTTAATATATTTAAACCCATAGAAACATAACATTTTGAATTTCTCTACATAACTAGTCTTTTTGGAAAATACTCTTACTCTTAGATTTTCCATACTATGGTTGAATAATTCTTTAGCCCAACTATATAGATTTTGTATTACCACTTGCATTAATTCCAATCCTCTTTCTATTTTAAATTGGGTTACGTTCGAATTTCAATGGATATATCTCTCCACGTCCACTTTACTATATATAAATATTCTAGGACTAAGATTTTTATGTATATAAATACCATTATAGTTAACGTTAGGAAATCACACTAAATATTTGTTTTATATATTTAATATTTCTTTATTAAACTTTTGTGCTAAGCTTCTCATGTTCTTATGAACGCATTATAATAAGACCATTTTATCCTCACATTTCCACTAAGTGATAATTCCGAGCATTCCCTTTATGGCATATACATAAAACGATATTTTAATTTGTTAACAAACCGTAACATAACCAAACTCCATTTTATTATTGGTATTACCCTACTCCTTATAATTTTATATTGTACATGAATATTTGGTGAACTACTTTGTCGTTTCCCAAGGCATGTACTGATAATGGAATTTAACATATTTTATCACATAGTGTTGGCATCCTTGTAACCAACGCTTTCTAGCCCTAATCTAGACGTTGAGTACTCAGCCACCTTAAACGTGACTGTGCCTGTACAATTTGTGTATGTTTACCTCATTAATAGCCCACCTATCCTATACCAATATGACATATTTGGGAGCTATGTATTAAATGGTGATTTGACTATTTTCGTAATACGAATTTTATTTGATATCCTTGGTCTTATTAACAATTCAACGTGTCTCTTCCTTGTGAACTGGGTATACAAATGCCTACTTATTCTAGTGTACATCGACTTGAATTCATATTTAATACCAAAGGGAGTACTTATGCCTTTATGGTGATTAAACCCAATCTCTGCTATTGTTACTATAGCATAAAGTCTACAGATTTGTATTAGATTCTTGGAGATTTGATTATTAATCTTGATTACCCAAATAGAGTTTCGATCTGTGTACATTCCCTTGATCTTATGTCAAATGGATGATTATATTTACGGATGAGGATTAGGGTTTTTGTGAATCATCAAACTTAATGTCTGGTTGTTGATTTCATCCTTTCCCATTTCATTTCTTTATCTTCCCTTTGAAACAGGGCCTATTTTGTCCCTATCTGTCTAAGTTTTGATTGAATGCGTTCGAACTCTCGACGTTCATTTTCCATCATATTGTAAGCACTTACGAATTAATCTCAACTTATTTTGTTCATATTTTTGTTGTAATATGAACTAGATTTTAATACCTATTACGTAAGTTCGTATAGTGGTTTTCGTTTAATATTTTGTCTTAAAGCCCGGATCTACTCTGGATATATATATATATATATATATATATATATATATATATATATATATTCGTCTTGAAATGGGATTTAACATTATTTATGTTTCATCCTAGTTTCTCTTTTAAATCTCTATTGATTTTCCCAACTATCTTCTCGGTGTTTTCTAATCGGGCTTTGCATTTTACATGCCCTCGCTTCAACGATAGAGACGTTCATTCTCCCTACCAATATACACATATATCTAAATTTTTATTTATCAGTTCTATGTTTTCATGTATTTTTGTTTTGGAATCTTATCGAATGCACAATTTCAATGAGCTCATTAAAGCCCAGTGAGTTTAGAATGTGACCCTCATCGTTGTACCAAAGCGCCCATACGATTTGATAGTTAGTTATCTATACCTGTCCAAAAATTGATATATTATCGATTCAAGAGGTCTTATTTTCATTTTCTACTTCCAAATGTATTTAGTTTGGTTTTTACATTTCGTGGGCATAGTATAAATATAAACTAACCTGGAATTATATCCTCCACGGACTTGTTCGTGTTGAAGCTTTAAAATTATGAGGGTAATACTTCAGTACGTGATTTCGTTACATTTTACAAGATATATACAATTATCATTTGCTGTATTGTTACTTATCCCTTATTTGGTTTTTTGACTTGCAGGTAACCCTTGTATTCGTCCTGGTTCCATAATTTCTTCCCATATTGAACTTAGTTCTGGTTAGAAGTTTAAACTCCAGGCTTCTTCGGCTTACCAGTCGGTATTTGCTTTTCACTTCCTCAGAGTAACCAAAAATGGTCCCCAGAATTAATTACTATATTGTTATAGCAATTAGTAATTCGATATTAATTACAATATTTTATATGTAATATACTTTGAATCAGAACTGAGATTTGGACTCTTTATGAATCCTGGTTACACTGAATATTCATATATTTTTATATATTTGTTAACTAGAAAAGTAGACTATTAAAATTACGATGTCATGTTTTATTTCAATCTTTCTATAATTGCAGTTGTTTAATTTAGTTTTTTGATAATGGCTATGAGTCCTAGCACTTATCCCGAGATATAAGTAAAAAATTTATCTTGTTTTATAAATTCTCAAATTGACTATATAATGTTTTCATTCTCATTTACAACCATTTCGTGAGCTTAGTTTGGAATTTATTGTTACTAGTAACGTATATTTAATACTTTCTCTTTCTTGCAAAATATGGAATATAGACTTCTTTCTACTTTACACTTTACCCTTTTTTCTTCATACAACTTCAAGTAAAGATATCATATTTATAAGAAAATTCTTTACTATCCATTATGGAGTGATTTTGAATAGAACTACTAATATGCAATTTGCCTGTATTATTTTATACAGTGAAGCATTAGATGTACATTAATATACATGTCTATTTTTCACTTCAATATATATATATATATGTATATATATATATATATATATATGTATATATATATATATATTTTTCCAAGAAGATATATGTCTATATAAAAGTTAAAAAAATTTCATACTTCTTTCCTAACAATATGCTTAATCTATTTGCCTTGACTTTAACTCGAGAATCCAACGATTAAAAAATCTTATTTCATTTTCCGGGAATTTCTTGTTCGGGTTCAAGCAATCTAATTAGATGCCTTTTAGTTTTTTTTTTTTTCCTTACATTGATAAAATTATTCAACGGAAAGGTATTTCTTACTCGAGATAAAACTCTCCCTTAGACAGAAAATTTCATTTTATATCCATGCAAACCCCGATAACCTCTTCTTTTGCTTTAATTATACGGAATGTAATATTTCTTAACTATTAAATTCATATTTGAGCTATCAATTTATGAAATCTAAATTTTATTTGTTCATACATATACACATCTTTACATTACAAAACCTATTAAAGTTACTACTTTAATTTTCTATGGGAGTAAGATGTATCTCCAAATTTAAACTGATATCGAGGTTTAGAGATTTTGGTTGATATTACCCCGGTAAATTCCATTACTACAACTATAAAAATTTTAGAAGATTAATTTATTCTAACCAAATATGTTAAATATAAGGAATTTAATATGTCTGCAGCATACAATTTTTAATACTTCCGATTAATTAAAATGTTAAAATTTCATAATAACATCTATGACGAGAATATTATAGGTTAGGTGTGCATACCGAGTTTTTCCTATGACCAATCCTCCCAACCTTAGAATTATTCTATCTCTAGAATTCACCCTCGGTGAGATCCTCCCAAAGAATAGACTAATTTTGTATTTCCCGGCAGCTTACTTAAGGCTGTGCTTTCCCAAACTTGTTTAATTTAACGTCCGAGAGAAATTTCAAGATGCTTTCTTCTGTTTTGCCTAGGCTTTCCCACGAATGAGTACTTTAGATGCTTTCTCTACTTTTCCGGCTTTTCCACCTCTTCCCGAGTTGCTTTCCTCTTCATTGAAATTTTAGATTTTTCCTCTCAAATATAATTTAGCATTATTCCTTTCAAGACTTTTTGAAAGGTTTTATGAAAGTCTTAACCTTATCCATATCCTCATGGATCAAACTTGGACGATCTCCAATATCCTGCGGTCATAATGCACAAATAAATATTCCATTTTATTTTTTTCATTAACAAATATTTAAATAAATCCACACAATAATTCTCCTTTGGAGTCCCACTTTTGGATTTTGTGCCAATTAAAAATCATAGAACTAGGAGGTGTTACATATTCCCCCTAACAACGAACATCGTCCTCGGTGTTACTCTTTGAGATTGATTTCTCCAACTCAAGACGAATATTACTCCTTGACTTGCTCTTTGTCTTCCATCGATTTTTTGCGAGTATGATTCCTTTCTTGACTTGCGATACCCTCTAAGGGTTTGATTTTCTTCCTACTTCATTGCAAGAAGTCTATACCGGAAAGAATATTTTATTCCGCTCTCTCTGCGCTCCACAATTAATAGCAATTCATATAAGTATTATCACATACATATATTGATAATCACAACAACATTCATAAATTTAATAATTTCAATAAATTCGGTTGTTAGCCAAACCGTTCGGTTTCATAGTAATTTAGTGCACTTTTAGCACAACCAATTATCATTCCTTTTCTTTTGGTGAGATTTCCTCCTCACGTAAGCTTTGGTCTAGCTTGGATTTCTTTGTTTTCTTGTTGAATTCTACTTGCACTTATTTTCACCTTTGACTCTATTTTTCCGGAGTATACAATTCATGTTACACACTTGGCCATAATCTAGATGTTGAGTACTCAACCACCTTAAATGTACTTATGCACGTACAAATTGTGTAATTTTCCTCATTAATATCCCACCTATCCTATGCCCGTATGAAATATTTGGGAGCTATGTATTAAATGGTGACTTGACCATTTTCGTAATACAACCTTCATTTGATAACCTTGGTTTTATTAACAATTCAACGTGTCTCTTCCTTGTGAGCTTGGTATACGAATGCCTACTTATTACGGTGTATGTTGACTTAGTTACATATTATTTAATACCACAAAGATTACTTACGCCTTTTGGTGATTAAACCAAATCTCCACTATTGTTACTATAGCATAAAGTCTGCAGATTTTTATTGGATTGTTGGAGATTTGTTTATTAATCTTGATTACCCAAACGGAGTTTTGATACGTATTGCATTCCCTTGATCGTATGCCAAATGGACGGTTAGATTTACAGATGAGGATTAGGGTTTTTGTGAATCATCATACTTAATGTCTCGTTCCGGCGAGTTCATTCTTTCCCATTTCATTTCTTCATCTTTATGGAAAACAGAGACTGCACCCTATCTATCTAAGTTTTGATGAATGCGTTCGAACTCCCGACATTTTGTTTTCCATCATATTGTAACAACTTATAGGTAATCTCAATTGGTTTGTTCAAATTTTGATTTGTAATATGAAATAGGTTTTATTTTCTTTTGTAAGTTTGTATTGTGGTTGGTTTAATATTTTTCTTAAAGCCCGGCTCACTGCGGATATATATATATATATATATATATTCGTCTTGAAATGGGATTTAACATTATTTCTATTTCATCCTAGTTTCTCTATTAAATCTCTATATATTTTCAAAATTGTCTTCTCGGTGTTTTCTAATCGGGCTTTGCATTTTTACATGCCCTTGCTTCAACGATAGAGAGACGTTCGTCCTGCAATATACGAGAAATCTGAATTTTTATTTATAAGTTATACTTTTACATGTATTTTTGTTTTGGTATCATATGCCAGTAAAAATTTCCATTTTGATACGTGACCGTGAAGATTTAGAATGTGACCCCCATTGTTTATTATCGAAGCGTCCATATGATTTTGATCATTAGCTATCTCTAACTCTCCAAAAAATTGATATATTGTTGATTCAAGAGGTCCTGTTTCGTTTTATGCTTCCAAATGTATTTTGTTTGGTTTTTACATTTCGTGGGCATAGTATAAATGTAACTAACTTCCTTATTATATCCTCCAGAATTTTCATGTTGAAACTCAACTCTTGAGGTAATAACTTTGGTAAAGCTGATTTTGATTAGTTTCAGATATATACAATTATCATTTTCATATTGTTACTTATCCCTTATTTAGTTTGGTGACACGAGGTAACCTAGATTCATATTGGTTCCGCCAATTTCTTCCCATATGGAACTTAGTTCTCATTGAAATTTTACACTCCCGAGTTTCTTGGTCGGTATTGGATTTTTCACTTCCTTGAAGGTAACAAAAAATGGTCCCAGGACTTGAGAGTGATATATTATTATAGCAATTATTAATTCGATATTAATTACGTATTTATGTAATATATTTTGAATCTGGCCCAAGGATTTTGGAATCTTTATGAATCTTGGTTACCATGAATATTCATATATTTTTATATATTTGTTAACCGGAAAATTACTTTGTTAGTTGTGATAGTTGTCATGTTTTATTTCAATCTTTTTATAATTACGGCTGTTTAATTTATTTCTTCGATAATGGCTACAAGTCTAAAACTTCTTCTCCCATATATAAGTAAAATTTTTATCTTGCTTTATAGATTCTAGGATTATTTGTATAATGTTTACATTCTCATTTTACAACCATTTCGTTGAACGAGATTTGGAATTTACTTTTACTAGTAGCGTATATTTATTACTTTCCCTTTCTTGCAAAATATGGATATTAGACTTCATTCTAATTTATACTTTTACCCATTTTTCTTCATATAACTTCAAGTAAAGATATCATATATATAAGAAGAATTCTTTACTATCCATTACGCGGTGATTTTGAATAGAACTACTAATATGCAAGTTACATGTATTCTTTTGTATAGTAGGTAGATGTACATTAATATAGATGTCTATTTTTCACTTATATATATATATATATATATATATATATATATATATATATATTCCAAAGCGAGATATATGTCTATATAAAAGTTAAAAAAATTTCATACTTCTTTCCTAACAATATGCTTAATCTCTTTGCCTTCCAAGCTTTAACAAAAATCAACGATTGAGAAATCTTTATTTTCCGAGGAATTTCTTGTCCTAAGTTCAAGCAATCCTAATTAGATGTAGTTAAGTTTATTTGTTTTCTTACATTGTTAAAATTGTTTAACAAAAGGTATTTCTTACTCGGATAAAACTCTCCCTTAGGCAGAAAATTTCGAATTTATATGCATCTGAACGATAACTTCTTCTTTGCCGTAATTGTGCAAAATGTAATATTTTCTTAACTATTAAATTCTATATGATTATCAATTTATGAAATCAAATTTTCTTTTCATACATATACACATGCTTTATTCTGAAAAGCAGTTAAAGTTACTACTTTAATTTTCTATGGGAGTAAGATGTATCTCCAAATTAAGCAGGTATCGGGTTTAGAGATTACGGGTTGATATTACCCGGTAAATTCCGTGTACAGCTATACATATTTTAGAAGATTAGTTTCTTCTAACAAAATCTATTAAATGTAGGAATTTAATATATCGACATACGATTTTTATCACTTTCGATCCCAAATAAAATGTTAAAATTTCCTGTATAACATATATAACATAATATTGTATGTTAGGTGTGCATACCATTTTCCTATGATAAATCCGCCCAACCTTAGAATTGTTAAATGTCCATAATTCACCCTCGGCGACATCCTCCCAAAGAAAAACCTTCCTTCTATTTGTTCTTTGAACGCTTACTTAAGTTGTGCTTTCCCAAAACTTGTTTCCAATTTACGCGAGAAATTTCAAGATGCTTTCTTCCTGTTTTTCCTAGGCCTTCCCTCGATGAGGTACTTTAAAGTTGCTTTCTCTACTTTTCTAGCTTTTCCACACTCTTCCCAATTACTTCTTATTCATTGGGGAATTTTATATTTCTTTCCTCTTAAATCTAATTTCGCATTATTCGCTTCAGGGCTTTTGAAGGTTTTGGGAAAGTCTTAACCTTGTCCATATCCTCATGGATCGAACTTATGATCTCCAATCTCCTCACGGTCATAATTCACACCTATAAATATTCAATTTATTTTTTTAATTAATAAATATATAAATAAATCCACACAATAATTCTCCATTGGGTTCCACTTTCCCCTTTGAATTTTGTGCCAATTAAAAAGCATTGAACTAGGGATGTTACACCTCGTTTGGTTTTGAAATTCGTTTCCATATGTTCGTAATATGCATCCAAATTGGATGGCTAAAACATGAAAAATAGAGTAAAACATTGTGCTTCCATTTCATTTTTCAATGAAAATATAATTGTTTATGTCCATATAGACATAATAATTATTTTCATAATTATTTAAAATGAATTGAGTTATTTCTTTTAATATATTACCAAGTATGTTCTCATGATGCATATGCATTAAAATTTAGGAGAAATATTGGACTCTTGAAGAGTATGTACTTAGTTGCTCATGAATAATATCTAGTATATTTGATCTACTAGAGATTATTCTATGATTTTGCATGCATGAAGAGCTTGAGTCATGTAAAAATATATAAATAACTTATGTGAGGGTAGCTCACATAAACCCTTTGCATAAAAGCCAATTTGATGTGTTATTTGAGAATGATTTGTTATTCATGTTATTTCTTAGAAATAATACAAATCTCTCAGTGTGTGAAATGATAAGAAAGTATTTCATGCATAATAGCTAGTGAGTTAGCTATATTTTGGAAAAAGAATAATTAGGGTTAAAAAATCCTTCAGATATATATATATATATATATATATATGCAAGGAAACTTAGTGTGTGTTAGAACTCTTTAATAATTGAAGATAAAAATGTATCTAGTGTATGCATTATTGGATTAGATTCTTGGAGAGGGGAAAATATTAATCGAGATACTTTATTATGTAATATTATTTAAGAAACATATATGCTTGCATGCATGGAAAAGTTTAGTTTTGGATGTTAGATTTTCTAGAAAGGAAGATGCAATCACATCATATTTATTGTGTTAGTATTCTTTTCGGGAAAATAATATGTATTTTTAACTTAAAGGGATTAGCTATGGCATTAGCTTTATTTTGAGAATATTATGCATGGTTATGGGGTTATATTTTTTTGGATGAGATGGAAATGTCCCTTTTAATGCATGACAAAATAAGTGGTATGCGTTTGACACCTTGGAAAAGAAAAGTGTTTATTTTTCCATGAAATATTTATTTAGTTTATTTTGAAAGAAATATATTTTTACAAGGAAGAGCAAGAGATATGTTATTTCATGCAGAAAACTATAACTAGTATGTTAACTTTATTTGAAATAGAGTTAGCATTGTTATACATAATAACCAATATGAATAGCTCTTTGGTGGAAAAGATGTTTGGAAAAAAACATGCATTCACATGCGTAAGTATATCTCATGCATTGATCCCTTTGCAGAAAAGAAAACCTAAGAGTAGGAAAAGCAGAGAAATTACTTGGCAGGATAGTTATGTTGAAATCTTATTCACACATTTGCATGCACAATATTATTATATTGTATGTTAGATTTCCTTTGGAAATAATATGAAATTACATGCAAAATTTGTTAGTGTTTGTCGGAAAAGATGATATTTGATAGTGATATATTTTTACTAATAATGCATGTGAAATTATGTTAAATAAGGAAATTAATGTCAATGTGGTTATGTTTCATACATGCATACAAATATTTTTTCGAGGTGTCACAAATAGAGATCGATTATTGGTTTACTAATATTGTATCTAATCATGATATTAAGTGTGTTGATGACAACAATGAAGGAAAAGAAGGATGACATAAGAAATGGATTTTTAAAGTTTAACATGTGAAGATAAAGAGTTGTTAGTCCATGCAGTATTATTAGTTCCAACTATACCATGACCCAATGATGGAAATATTTTGACTACAAAGACATAGATTGAAGATCTGTGGGTAAATGGTATCATGATGATTGTAATAGATTATAGCTAGTTATGTTCCATTTAAGATTATTTTTTTTATATGTAATTTTTTTATGACAATGGTGAGAGGGATGGACTCACTTATAACCAGCGAGTGAGAGGTGACAACCCTCATGAGCGTTTAATAATAAAATTAAACGTTTGTTGGTTTTCACCCTACGGGGTTTCTAGGGTATATCTGTGTCTAATGATGTGATTGTTCATTGTGCCATTTTCATGATGTTAATTTATTTCCTAATGTGATTTTTATATTATCATTACTTTGATTTACTAATTTTTGTTAAAATTATCATGGGATCTATGCATAGTTATGGCGAAATTTAAGTTAATATGCTACAACAAGGAGAATTAATGGTTGTGTAACTCACTATGCTTTTCCTAAATATCTCTCTAGGCGTGATGATGATGGTTATTCTAATGGTTAATGAGGGAGTAGAGAAAGTAAATTAGAAATTTACCCATTGGGAAATTTGAAAAAATTTCCTAACTTCATGCATTTTTCTTGTGAGGTTACCGGGGCATGTTACATCCCTCTCCCTTTGTTCGATTTAGCTTATACACAAATCGAGAAAGGATTATCTTCAAGAAAACATAGTTCAAAATTATGAACATTGCCTTCCTAAATAAATATTCATAGCTTCCTCTTTTTTTATACGCGGAGCTCCTACCTCATATTTAACCTCCTGCATTGTAAAATTCAAAAGTAGTACACTACCCTTGCCACTAATAAATGGGCAACACATTTCCTAGATTTTCGTATATCATATCTAAATATCTATTAAATTTATAATAATCTCATATATAAATATATTATGGCTCTAATGCATTGATTTAAGTTTGAGTCCCTATAGATATACTCTTGGATTATGTTATATACGCATTGCTTGATTTTACTATCAATATCATCGTTCAATAATAATATTAATTTTCCTTTTGATAAAATAACATGTAAACTCTCAAATTTCTTAATGTATGTCAATAGATATTTTTCTTAAAAGGAGAAAAAATATAATGTAAATTTACTTAATCCATTGATCAACATAAAAATGGAATAACTTAGCCGGATCGAGTACAACGGAAATAAGTATTCAAATTTTAGTGCAACATAATTATTTTGTCATTTGGCATACAAAAGGGACTCCTTGCGTTTGGCACTATTTGGAATGAAACAAGGTGTGTCCCCTCTCCCCTGTTCGGTTGGCTTATGCACACGGATCAACGGGGGATTGTCTTCTGGAAAATATAGGACCGAGTTATGGACATTATGTTCTTAAAATAAATATTCATAGCTTCCTATTTTCTTATGTTGCAATAACTTATAGCTAGTAATGTTGCATTTAAGATTATTTTTATATGTAATTTTTATGACAATGGTCGGGATGGAATGAGTTATAACCACTAAGTGATGGGTGACAACCCTCACAGTGTTTAATAATAAAATTAAATGTTTATTGGTTTTCACCCTTTATGGGGTTTCTAGGGTATAACTATGTCTAATGATGTGATTGTTCATTGTGTCATTTTCATGATGTTAATTTCTTTCTTGATGTGATAACATATTATCATTAATTTGATTTAGTAATTGAGTTAAAATTATCATGGGATTGATGCATCTAGTTATAGCATGAGAAATTTAAGTTAATATGCTATGAGGAGAATTAATGGTTGTGTAATTCACTATTTTTTTCCTAAATATATCTCTAGGTGACGATGATGGTTATTCTAATGGTTAATGAGGGAATAGAGAAATTAAATTAGAAAGTTACCCATTGGTAAATTTTGAAAAATTTTTCTAACTTCATGCATTTTCTACTTGTGAGGTCAACTGGGGTATATTTACACCCCTATCACTGTTCGTTTTAGCCTTACACGGATCAGCAGAGGATTATCTTCAAGAAAACATAGGTCCAAATTATGGAAATTACCTTCTTAAATAAATGTTAATGTTTCCTATTTTTTTATATTGTGGAGCTCCTACCTCATATTTAACCTCTGCATTCTAAAATGCAAGAAGTACACTTGACACTAATAAATGGGCGACACATTTCCTTGCATTTTCATATATCATATCTAAGCATCAATTAAAATGGCAGAAGTAATAATCCCATATCTAAAGGTCTTATGGTTGTAATGCAACGATTTAAGTTTGGTACGGTGAATTTCTCTTTGATTATCTTATGTATAAAATAGCACTTCAAATTTCTTGTCGATATCATCGTTAAATAAGAATATTAATTTTATTTTGATAAAATAACATCTAAAAAAGCTACATCGAATTTCTTAATGCATGTCAATAGATATTTTTTCTTAAAAGGAGAAAAATATGATGTAAATTTTCTTAATCCATTGATCAACATAAAATAGAATAAATTAAAAGATCGAGTACAACGTAGGAAATAAGTATTCGGATATTGCGCAACATAATTATTTTGTCATTTGGCATAAAAAGGTACTCATTAACTTTGGCACTACTACAGAATGAAACAAAGGTGTGTCCCCTTTCCCTTGTTCGATTTAGCTTATACACGGATCAACAAGAGAATTATCTTGGAAAATATGGAGGACAGGCTGTGGACATTAATTTCTTAAAATAAATATTCATAGCTTCTGTTTCGATGTTGTGGAGCTCCTACCTAATATCTAACCTCCTACATTCTAAAATTCAAAAGTAGTACACTGCTCTTGCCACTAATAAATGGAAAAGAAATTTCCTTGCACTTTCAAAACAATGATCTGAGATCTATTAATTTGATAATAATCTAATATCTAAAGATCTTATGGCTCCAATGCACCGGTTTAAGCTTGATTTTGTCGAGAGAAATGCTCTTTGGATATACAATATAGTGTGTTGGAATGCTATTATTTAATGTTGTCACTTCCGTGTCAATATTAGGAAATGTATTTTCGATATGTTTCCTCAATGTTTGAATTTGCAATTGCATTGATTATCATCGAGATGAAAAAAAAAATAGTTTCAAATGAGATCCAATTCAAATAAACTCGGTTTAAAAAAACTCCTTGCATATTTTATAAAATGACTAATTAGTAACAAGTTATTTACCCATTGATAGCTTTGAAATATATTTAAAGTTTATGCTATTTCCCAATGGTCATCTATGGTATTTTGGATCCAATAATATATGCGAATCTTTAAAACTACCTCTATTCAATTAATCAAAACACTTTCTAGAAACACCTAATTGGCCTTGACTTATATACACCGCATTATGGATAAAAAAAATCACTCTACTTCATGTTAATAAGATATATAAATAATTTGAAATAGATTTGGTAGTTACCTCTATTCAATTAATCAAAATAGTTTCTACGAACACTGATTGAAAGCGCTTGGGTTATATCTACCACATTACGGATTGAAAAATCCACTCTACTTCATGTTACTAAGATAGATACATAGTTTAAAATAGTCCTAACTAGTGATAACTAATAGCTTTGAGACATGTTCTACTCCGAGTCTTGAATGATGAGTAAAGCATATATTGGAATCATCTATTCTTGTAGAAACCTAAAAATCAACATTTCGTAAGAAATATATGATTTCCGATCCAAAATTAACTTTCTTTTCATAATAATGTTAGTCCCAAAATTAAAATGATGATTGACTTCGTGAATGTTGGGCTGCTAGATCATATGGACCCAAAAAAAATCAATATCTTCTGATAACCTCTCTTTCTTATTTCAATGGCTATGTAAGTCAAATTTTTTATGGCCTTGGTATAGTGGCCTTGGTCTTTACCATACAAATGTATCTTGTTAACAACAATTATTGAATACCCAAAAGATGACATTTATAACCTCTTGTTTTAACCTAATGGTTGTGGTGTCGCTATTCACCAACCTTTCTCTCACCACACAAATGTTTCTTGTTTATAAAAAAAGCTTGGCTCTCGAAAATAGGGGTAGGAATTTTATGCAAAACGAAGAAAAAATTCGATGAGAGAAAATATATCATGATATGAACATTTTAGGAGCTTTAAAAGACGTGTAAATATAATGGAAACTAACTTTTGATTTAAATCACCTGCATGACATGATATTAAAAAGAAGTCCAACCCCTATCACTTATATTTCATGAGACATGGGCATCAAACACCTCCACACTAAATGGCGATGAGATGTAGTCTCCTATTCCGGAAGAAAAGTGCTCGATCAATATGGGATCCAAGACACTCATCAACTTGTCTGAGTAGTACATGTGTCTCACAACCAAAATACTCAAATTTAGAGAAAAACACAAAGAAAATTCTACTCTTGCTGAAAAAATCCCAATTCCCAAAGAATAAGTGAATTTAAAAAAATTCACCACTGAAAAAACCCCAATTCCCGGAAGAATAAGTGAATTTAAGAAGGTTGGTGAAAGCCCTAGCCAAGGACACCGGCCCTACGGTGGTGATGAGCAGACGGCTGGAAGATACGACTGGCGAGGAGTCCAAATGTACCCAGGCAAATAATCAACCGCCTTGTTGTCGACAATTTTTCACCATAGAACATCGACCCATACATATATTATCCACAAATTAACTTTGAGAATTAGCTTGAAGAAAGTCATGAATGTGAACGAAATTGTGCATGAAATTGATTACTAACGTTCAAATACTTAGCCGGTGACTTATAGTAATTAATAATTGTATTTTAAGTTGATGGATTGCAATTTTATTTTGGAGATGGACGAAAAGAAAGTTTAGTGCAACATCATGAGCAACAAATTGATAAGGTTAGAAAGAATTGAATTTAATACTTAGCCGGTGAATTATCGTACTTAATAATTTTATTTAAGTTCATGGAGTGCAACTTTTATTTTTAAGATTTTGTTGATGTGTTGATTTACATTTAAAATAAGGAGTCCGGATACGGATAAAATGATGAAATAATCCACCTTACTAACAATGTTAGAACCATAGAAAACAAAGGCGAAGAGATGGCGGTTCCTACCGATTCGACATGAAACTCTTGGAAACATCACCAACTATCATATCAACATATTTTTTCAATTTGAGAACTTTCCATAAATTTTATATTCCATGAATTTCTTGTCAAAACCATAGTTAGTCTCTTTCCACATGAGTTCCATTTGTTCCTAAACAACAGTTGGCAATGGACAACGATCGACGATGAAAAGACAAGAACACAGCGCGCAAAGTCGAAAACAATTTGTCAAACAATTTTTCTACAATTGTATCGCCAGGCATATAACCATTTTATATTGGCACAACTAAAATAAGCTTACCGAGAGTTTTTGTGCTCTATTAAAATTAATTTAAAATTAAGTTTAAAAAATTTAGTTTACCACGGATTTTTGTACTACGCTCTAATACATCACGCCATTCTCTACCTATTACATCCTACACTCTGCAACATACGAAAATATACGAGAAGAATATTATATTAGCTTGGACCACTATAGATCTTGGACCATACTGTATACTCATGAGTTAAAGGCTTTATATTCGGGAAAAGGGAATGGAATGGACAAAGTAGAGAAGGCTACGGAAAAGAGAATGGACGAGAGAAGAGAAGACTCTTCTATATGGTACCTAGTTGCTGGTTTAGCAAGATATTTGCATTGTTACAATTTACGCGAGCTTCTAGTAAGCACGGCCAGTGAAATGTTATACAAATGTTATTTGATGTAAAATATATAGGTTGCGATACGTTAGATACAACGCGGACGGATCCAACACAATGCTTCCAAAGTATGTATTTACATATATCCAATTCCCATATTCATCTTGATCAACATAGGTAGAATAACCATATTGAAAAAATTATGTTATACATGCATATAAATGAATACGGGAAAGCGAAATCCCTCGCTTATATTTGGAAAATTCTAACATTCTAGGTTTTAAGTACGGAAGCAAAGCACTTTTACGGATAATAGCATTCAAAGGGAGACAAGGAAAGTTAGCTTTTATTGACGCTCTTAACTTGAAAGTGGGAAATGGCATTGACCAGGCTGGAATTTCACGGTACCATATTTTCAACGATGGCATCTCTCTGTAAGGATGGCGCTTTGAGTTGGTCACGAAGTTAGTTACTCTTAAAAATTCCACCATTTCACAAATTCAAAGTAATTTCAAAACACCTCAAATATCATTCTCGCATTTTCTTTTAATTCGAAATATATTTCAACAACCTTAAATATCATTCTCTAAATATGAGAATTAAATATTTTGAAACCTAAAAAATGTGTACATTATGTGCTTCTCAAGAATTATGGGATTTTTTTTTTTTAGAAAAAACGCGAGAAAATAAAAATATTCTACAAAATTTGGTCATTATAAATGCAATTTATAGAAAAAATAAAACAAGAAGTTTCATTTTACAAATAAAATGTAGATGGAGAACTTCATAATAGTTTGTTTAGTGTAGTATGGTTTTTAGGTCTATAAGATATAGTAACAAAATGCCTAGAATTAAAAACTGACTCTAAGATAAATTACTCTACAAAACTTGATGTATTATTGGGATATAGAAAGATAATTGAGTTTTAAGTTAAAGTTATAAAATCTTGTAACAATAAGACAAGTTGAAGTGAGATGCATTAGTGATGTCTTTTATGTATGTGTATTCACATTACGTGCCTTTTATGTTTATGTTTTAGCACATAATTTGTTGAGTATTGCCACTTATTAAAAAGTGATATTTTGTTTTAGATATAATAAATGCATTTAATATCATCAAGAAAATCATAATCAAATTGTGACATAGACATGGATTTCTGGATATTTTTTAAATTATTTTTGGACTTAAGTGCCCGGGAAAGATGTGATCGAAACTATTTCATGATGTAATTAAGTTTTATTCTATTTTATTATTAATAATAAAATGAGTTGTTTTGAAATATTAACAAAAAAACACTTGTGTATAGAGACTTATTGCTTATATATATATATATATAAAGGTAATGGTTAGGTCCACATGGTCTTCTTTCCAAAAAAATTCCAAAAATAATCAACAACCTCATTGATTCCTTGGTGATTTCTTCCAACGGATTTTTAGCGACGTCTGCTTTAGGGTCTGCGACCCCTTTTTCCTAGGCCTTTTTGTTTTATATTGTTCGAAAAAGATACTCTTCTTTTTCATTAAAGCATGCCTTTCTCTCCCGCTATGCTTTATTTTACCCCACTTAGTATTTATCTCCAACTAAGTCATTAACATAATCTTTCTTTCCCATTATGTTAATATTTCCACTTTATTATTTTCTCTGGGGATTTTTAGGAGACTTCTAGGGAAGATCCATGTTGAACTTAACCACCAATATCTTTCATAAGGCTGGCAAAATTCTTCTAAACTCTAGAGTTATTTCATGAATACTGGCAAGTATTCATTAACTCAACAATAAAATAAAATATTAGCTCATTACATCAATCCCATCATAGCTTCCATAGCCATTGAATCCAACAAAAATTCAATGTCTAAAAATAGTCAATGTCTACAAATCACTTGTAATTTACTTAATTTTCCATTTGCATATTATCCTTAAGGCAAGGAACACTTATGTACACCATGCATCTATACTTAACCCACAACATGGGTCCCACAATTTTCAAAGTACATTGACAACAATTCATCACATTTAATATACATGGTATGCATTCAAAATTGCCACATAATAACAATAATGCAACTTAGAAAAAATACATTAACATATCTCTCATACCATAGAATTATACTTTGTTAAGGTCTCACCTTAGCAACCATAAATATTGTAGAGAAATAATAGTCCCATTGAACACTAGAACACAAAATGTGATTTTTTTTCTTTCCTTACCATTAGCTTGCAGCCATGTAAGCAAAAACCATTAGGGAATTTTTAGAAAATAATTTTGCAACTATGAAATCTACAACCACTATAGAATTTTATGAAATAGTGTGCGGGCATGCACAATCTACAACCAATTCGACATTCGACAAATAGTTTTCAAGCATGCAATCTACATCCATCTTCAGTTATGTTTAATATAATTTTCAAGCATGAAATATATGGTCGATAGGATATTCTGCAAATATTTGGAAAGCATAAAATCTACCACCATTGAGGGACTAGTTAGTAGAAATGAAAAAAAATTTCCATAAATATGTTCAAAATTTTCGGAGAGATAGTAAAAATAGAAGTTATAGAATAGCATGAATCATATTTATATCATCGATGGTAAAATTTCTGCCCACAGCACAGCCAAAAATCCTTATAGGAGTGTGCAATCGGGAAAATCGACTAGGTGGATCCAAAGTCTAAAAAATAACCTTTTCTTGGAATCAACATAGGTTACATGACCTCAGGTATGAATACCCATTGATGTTAAGATGAATCATATGCAATTATTTAAAACAACAAAACTATGGATCTCAATTACCACTTTTTGTCGAACACATGGAATGCAAGCTTTCTTCTACAATTCTAAATGAAGAAGAGAACCCATAATTATGCTACTATGCTTTTTTCATTGACTTTTAACCACTATGTGAGTTCTACTTCACTGTTGCTTAATTTAACAACTAAAGGGTTTCATTGAATTTTTGTTTTTGTTTGTTTCCACAATATTCCATTGTCCTCTTCGGGTCAACCCCAACTTCTATATTATTTAGTTATCACATAAACATACATGTATTCATTATTTATAGGTAAAGGTACTGACAACTTTAGCCATGTTTTTCCACTTTTTTTTTCTTATGCACCATAATAATTTTTCTCATATTATGCATGCAAAGGTTATTAATTAATCTTCAATATACATAGTGAGTGCTCAAGATGGTTCATAGGTACAATAAATTTTTTATTGTCTTTTATCCCATTCATATTCAAATTTCATGAGCACAAATTTTAAAGAAACATTATAACTGTCTACTCTTTCATGCAATCATTAATCATGCAACATGCATCTCATGTTAATTGTAGTATACTACAGAAGTTTAATTAAAATCATACACGAGATGATGCCCACTAGAATCATACCTCTACTTATTCCTTTTGAATAACGATTCCCCAAAAGGTGCCGGTGTTTAACCTTTTGCTCTAATACCATTTGTATACCCCGATAACCTCACGGGGAAAAATGCATGGAGTTGGGACTTTTTTCCAACATTTAAAAATATGTAACCTTATAAATTACTTTATATATTTCTGCATTAACCATTTAAATACCCATCATAATCACTTAGATAAATATTTAGCAAAAATCATAGTGAGTTACACAACCATTAATTTTCATTGTTGCTTAGCATATTAGTTAAACTTCATGCTATAACTATGCATCGATCCCATGATCATTTTAATTCAATTAGTAGATCACGTAATTTATAATATCAACATCACATCATGGAAGAAATTAACATCATAAAAATGGCACAATGAACAATCATGTAAATAGACACCAGATATACCACGGAAACCCCATAGGGTGAAAACCAGAAAACGTTTAATTTTATTATTAAATGCTTGTGAGGGTTGTCACCCCTCACTCAATAAATTTATAAGGAGACCATCCCTTGACCATTGTCATAAAAATGACATAGAAAAATAATCTTAAATGAAACATAACTAGCTATATGCTATTACAATCATCATGATACCATTTACCCACGAATCATCAATCTCTATCTTTGTAGTCGAGATTGTTTCCTTGAAGGCTGAATCATCATGCAATTGGAACTACTAAACTGCTGCATGGACTAACAACGCTTTATCTTCCACATTGTTAAACTTGAAAATTCCTTTTCTCAAGTCATCCTTCTTTCCGCCATTTTTTTCATCGACACACTTGATATTCATGGTCTTAGATAAAATATTAATAAACCAATAATCAGCTCATGTTTGTGACACTTCAACAAATATTTGTATTCATGTATAAAACATAACCACATTGACATTAGTTTCCTTGTTTAACATCATTTCACATGCACGTGGTAACAAATAAATCACTATCAAGCATCCTCTTTCTAACAAATACTAACAAAATATTGCATGCACTTTCATATTATTTCCAAAAGAAAGCTAACATACTAGATAATAATATTGTGCATGGAAATGCATAGCAAGATTCCAAGATAACTATCCCAACAAGCAATTTCTCTTTTTTCCTACTCTTATGTTTTCTTTTCAAAATGGATTAATGCAATAGATGTTATACTTATGCATGTGAATACATGTTCTTTTCCAAAAACATCTTTTCCACCCAAGATCTATTCATAATTTTTATTATGTATAACAATGCCAACTCTATTTCAAACAAAGTTAACATACAAGTTATAGTTTTGTGCATGCAATAACATATCTTGTTCTTCCTGCATGTAAAACATATATTTCTTTCAAAAGAAAATAAATAAATATTTCATGGAAAAATAAACATATTTGTTTTCCAAGGGTCAAACACATACCACTTATTCTTTCACTTCATGCAAAGTGACATTTTCACTCTCATCCAAAATATATAACCAATAAATATGCATAATATTCTCCCAAGATAAAGATAATACCATAGCTAATCCCTTTAGGTTTGAAAAATACATATTATTTTCCCAAAAGATGGCTAACACAATGAATATTATGTGATTTCATCTTCATTTTCTCTAGAAATCTAATACTCAAAACTATATTTTTTCCCATGCATACAAGCGTATATGTTTCTCTAAATAATCTTACATAATAAAGCATGTGATTGCCTTTTTCATCTCTCAAGAGTCTAATCCAATAATTCATAAAAGGTTATAATTTTCTCTTCTATTCATTTTGAAAGGTTTAACACAATAATTATTTCCTTGCATACAATTATAATATTCCAAATGGGAAAAAAAAAGGCTGATGGGGAATATCTTAATATATTCGACTATGAAATCATAAAAATATGGAATTACACCAATAATTAAACCAAAGATAGGCCCAAATTGCAGGGCATTTCTTGGATGCATCACCTTCACGAGGAAGGGTGAAATCCACGGGCTTCTGACATCGTTCCGGACTCATATAGGAAGAATGGTGAAACACGGAAAATGTGGGAATGACACACTCATCACATTTTTTTCTTCTCTTGGAACCAACATATATCTACATATATAAACAATGGATCCAAAAGAGAAGCGAAAACCAATCGAAGAAGTGGGAAATTCACTCTAAGGAAAATCTGCAATAGGCTCTGAGAGGACGTTGTGTAAGTAAGCCGGAGTGTGAAAATAATGCATACACGGGGTTGGTTTCATTATTTCGGGCTGTTTCGCACCTCAAGCGAGTTTTAGCAGAAATAAATTAGTTTAAAGAGGTTTAAACGGATCTCCCACAATCGACACTAGCCCAAAAATCGGCTAAAGGAGAGAGCTTGTAAACGTAGAGAAACCACTCATGCAGAGTTGCGCGGTTTCTTCTGTAAGACACACAAGAAATCAGCCATTAGACTCATGTTACGGTATGGTATCAAGAAATAATATCTATAATCAATTTCCTTTGTAGAAGCATTGGATTTACTTGAAGCAAAAGAACGAGAATCCTTCGGAAATAATAGTAGAAACAAATGGAAAAGGCTGAGAAAGACTTCCACCGACATTTTATATGAGGAGCTTCGAGATGTTTGTAGGTTAATATTCAGATATACAACTGATATATGGCTGAAACATCAGATCCATACCAGATGCGGAACTACTCGACCTTCTTAACAAGATCCCACTTGGGGTTTTATCAAAATAATGCATAAATAAGTGTAGATCTAGCTTTTAATACAACTGAAATTTTTATTGCAAATAAATTCAATCATTATCGAATCATGGCCCATATGCAAGCAAAAATATTTTCAAAGAATATGGTTACTTATCTCTTGATGCATGCTTGGAATACTCTCTTCCTCTTCCTTGGCTCCATTCTCATGTATTCTCCCATTGCTCTCTTTCATTTCCCCTCTTAGTCTTATAATAAATAGAATTAATAGAATGGAATAGATTTTATAAATCATAAAATTATTCAATTTTTCTAAATCATAAAATAATTCCATATTTTTCTAAATCATAAAAGCATTCCGGCTTTTCTAAATAATAAAAGTATTCGACTTTTTTCTAAATCATAAAATAATTCCATCTTTTCTAAATCATAAAAGCATTCCGGCTTTCTAGCATACACAAAGAAATCCATAAATCTCTCATGCTTTTATTTTTAAAGCTATATTTTTTTTTTCCTTGTGACCAAAATATCACTTATCCATACTTTTTCCAAATCTATTACTCATTATTTCTAAAACCAAACTATTACTCATTATTTCTAAAAATCATAAAATACACCAACTTGGAGATATAATTTATTTCCAGAGAAGAATTTAAATTATTCTTAATAAAATAATTAAGAAATAATTCTTCCAATATTCTTATAATTAAGAATTACAAGAATATTCTTCATGTAATATCAATATAATAATTAATAATATTTAATTATTTAATAAACCTCATTTGATGAGAGCTTTTATGGTGGCTTACGCAAGGGATATTGCAATTACAATCTATCTGCTACTATGCAAGAAATGATTTTCTATATCTATATATATATATATATATATATATATATATGAAATGGAATTGGAGAATGTAGTTGTGAGTTGATCTGAAGTAACAAGGGCTGCATGCAGCGGTAGTCCCTGCCAGGATGCGAGTTTGATATGAACGAACTCAAAAGCATTCTGGAGACTTCTGTACAGAAGCATAAGCTTAGATAAAAAGTATAAAAAACATGTAACTATGTGCAACTATATATATAAGTTTAATTCTAAGTGTATATATATAAGCTTACCTGTAACACCCCTAGTCTTATGTTTCTTTGAAAGTTAGACATTTGAACTTTAATCCAAAGGGGAGTGGACCCCAATGGATAAGTATTTTGTGGATGTAATTAAATATTTAATTATGAAAAATAAATAAAATAATTAAACGATATGATTGACCAAAATGAGAATTATGAGATCACTTGCTAAATGCATGAGGATGGAAAGAGGCAAATACTTTCCCCAAAAATCATTCAAAAATCCTTGAAAGAATTTATTTCCAAAATAGATTTTGAGGAAAATCTAGTTTCCCCAATGATGTGGAGAGTAGTTGGGAAGAGGTAAAAGGCTGGAAAAGCGAGAAAGAAGCTTTAAAAAATCCCTAAATAAAGCGAAGCCCTGAAGGTTGGAAGACAAGCATCCTGATATTTGGACGCGAGAATTAGAAACATTCTTTGGGGAGAAAGAAACAAATAAGCTGTTCATGCTTATGATTATAGGTTGGTCTATTCTAGGAGATAGTCTTAGCTCGGTGAGTTAAGGGAGGTAAGAACTCTAAGGTTGGGAGGTTAGTCAATTGCAACAGTGGTATGTCTCTAAGTTGCATGGGTTTTATTACTTATTTTTGTATAAATTGGTGACAAAATATTGTTTGATTTAGATGTTAAATTTGTTAGTTCCTACATTTAACATAATTGAATAGAAGGAATTCACCCTCTTAATTCTATAGAGTTGTAGAAATAGAAATCTATAGAGGAGAATCCATCAAAATCTCTAAACCAGTGTTGGTTTAAATATGAGGATACACATTACTCCATGATAAATTAGTGATTTCACTTTAATACATACGATTTAATAGAATGATTCTGATATGTATACATAGGAGAAAGCTGACATGATATTTCATGTAAAAATATCTAAAATAGAATTAGATGGTGTAATGCGAGTTGTATATGAAATGGTTGAAAACAATGATGTCCTAGAGTAAATACACCATTTATACACAAGCAAGGAACATCTACTTGAAGTAGTAAAAGCATAAAGAGACACGAGAAATATAAGATAATAATTGTAACGAGAACCTTCCTATTTCCTATTAGAGAAAAGAAACTAGTTGGAATATATACGCGAAACCATGCTACAATTATGGAAAAATTACTTGGTAGGAATAACCACCGGGGACAAAAAATTCAAGTTTGTGTCACATAACCATGGAAAACGGAATGAGTCGGGGAATTAATTTTTACGGGGGAAGTAGACATCATGGATATATCTATTGACCAAATAGTTTATGAGATTTCATTATTATGCACAAAAAAGTTAAAATAAAAGGTTATAAAAAAACAAAAAACACACTGCTGAGAATACAGACTAAACAATGAACACGAGATGGACAAATTCTTCCCATGGAAATAGGAAAATGTATATCTGTACTCTCAAATGGCTCACTATCCATAGATAACTACAAAAGGAATGTACTATCGAAAAGAAATATTATTTAGCACGATAAAAATAAGTATAAAAAAATATATATATTTCCAACTGTGGCACAGTGAAAGAAGTTCTTGAAATATGTTCTAAATTATATCAAAAATTTCTAGCAGAATTCAATTAGACACAGAATAAGTCTAAAAATTCTGGCTATTAAACATATGAGTGCATATGCGAAAATCCAAAAAAGTATTTAGTAGGAATTATTACGACTTGAAAATGGCTATTACGCAACCCGAAGCACACTAAACTTCTATTGTCCCTCATATAACCCTTTATATGAAACGGAAAGAAAACATATACCCGGTAACTAGTAAATAAGCATACGGAGGGAGGAGATTTTTAAACATGTCTGCAACGGGCTGCGCAAATCAAAAGAGAGTATTCATAAATACTGTAAGTGGTGAATATGGGTATAATAAAAATTATTAAAAGGTCAAGCAGTCCCAATAAATTGTTTACAACACATGCACAGGGTCGACGTATAGCCGAAAATCTTGAGTCATCAGACTCAACTACATAAAAAACCACAGCAGTAAACAAAGAAATACGGCGTCAACCCATATGGGAGACTCAAATGCTCATACGACGCATTCTCTGAATGATAGGGTACCAACCTGAGAAATAAAGCCAATACCGAAGTCATTCGATGAACCATAAGCGACGAGCGTGAAAAAAATGACACCGAGGGAATTATTCCCACATAGAAAAATGAGTACAAATCAATAAACCAAGACAAACCAGAGCGTGAAAAAAATGACACCGAGGGAATTATTCCCACATAGAAAAATGAGTACAAATCGCAATCGAATGACTCAATGTATCAACAATACCTGAGGAGATCAACGCACGTCATTCTCACTCCAAACACGAGAGTAAGTAGGAGACAAGTATTCAACCAAAATTCAAATCGAAACTTGGAGATTATAAAAATAACATAGGGGTGAGTGGAAATCGAGTTACTTGCAAAGAACGAATAGTCAAAGCCGGTGCTAAAGTCGAAAATTTGAACCAACGCTCGCTGTAAGCTGAGCTAAGTCTTGTGGCCCAGCGTCGAGTAGACACACCTCTTGGATTCATTGTCTGAATGAAGTTAAGAGAAATATCTATCATATACGTTGACACTAACTGAGAAATTTCATAGTACAATATGCATAGGTAGAGGAGTATTACCTGGTAATTCGGCTAGATGTAATCTCCATCAAGCATACGCAGAAGGTGAACAAAGAAAATGATGCTTACAGGAGATTTAATAGTGGAAACCTCGACAACTGGAACCAAAAAACCAAGAAAAGTGATGGTAATAACTCCAATGAAACCAAATGAAGTTGAATACAGAAAAATTTCGAATAATATAACACCGGCTAGGTTGAAACCCTAGCGCATCCTTACCCTACAGGTGGCGGGATACGTAGGGGAGTACTGCGTGCTAAGGATAGCCACTTAGAAGATGAAACAATTTAATGTAGCTTGAAACACCTCATGAAAAGAAATCTAGCCTTTTAAATGTGATACGACGCAATGGTACCCAGATCCGCCTCGAGGAAATATGATTGAGAGTTAAATAATGTGGAAAATGAGCTGGAGGATTATCTCACTTAAAGAAGTATTGATCAGCCATTAATAAGCATGGGATTTTCATATGGAAATATCAATGGAATTGACGTGTATATAACCTAGCGATATGTATATTAACGCCTCGAAACTTGTTATATGGTGAATCGATGCATATGAAGTAAATAACATATAAATTGAATTGTTACATGGTGAAGTTATGTATGGTGAGATACGCAAAGGTTACAAAGAGACTCATAAAATGATTTGGATATCGAATACAATTTGATAAGCTGAGTGTAGGGTAAGAGCATAGTAAGGGTCTCAAGGATATTAATTAGGTTAATAATCATAAAGAAATGTTATTAAAAGTTGAACAATGGGAGTTAGCAACTCCAAATCTAAAAAAATTAAATATATTCTAAAGACAAGTTACGAATCTCGCTACAAGGGTAACAACCCAAATTTTTAAGTGGCGCCCTCGTGGAAGTGTAAATTTCAAGCACAGATTTAAACAAAAACGAAATTATAAGACTAACTAGGGTCAACGTACCTTGTTAATGACTATAGAGAAAATGGATCACAATTATTCTTAAGCTGAGACATAAAAAAAAAAAAAAAAAATTGTGTTGTGTGGCGGAGAGACATTACAAATGGTATCAAAGCCCATGTTACATAAACTAGGTTGTTATTCTTATGCTCATTGTTATTGTGTGCACATTGTATAAACTATTTATTGTTGAAGAAATTTTTTATTTTCTTTTATTGCGAATACGTATTGTTTAGTGTCTGGAAGGTGAGTCTTTAGGAAACGAGAAAAGTTGAATGGTAGAAGGTGAGGAAATTTATGTTTATCTACGTGATTACGTTAATACACTAGATCCCAACGCTCTATTGATGGCTATGTTGCATAGTTTGCAATGAGAGATGGATGAGCTAAGAAGCCAGAATGACAGATTGTCATTAGCCAATGAGGAGCAGGAAAAGCTCATCAGAGAATTAAATTCTCAGAACATCCAAGAAGGTGAAGGTTCTGGAAAAAGAAAGAATGATGAGTATGAAGAAGATGATGTTGTTAGGCATCGGTATAAAGCGAAAGGAATTACGGGGGGAATTCCGAAAGATAAAACCTCCCTCCTATGATGGGGAGAAGGAGGAAGATGCTGAAGCCTGGTTGTTGAACATGATTAAGTATTTTCAGGTCTATGAATATGAAAGCAATCTGAAGGTCAGATTAGCTATCTACCAGCTACTAGGTAAGGCTACCTTGTGGTGGGAAGAGACGAAAATGGTTCATGCCATTTATGAAAAGATAGTTACTTGAGAATATTTCCAAGTCAAGTTTAAAAACCGCTATTTGAACGAACGTTATTATGTTGATAAAGCAAAGGAATTCCATGAAATTAGACTAGGAAAACTTACTATTGATGATTTTGTCACTAAGTTTACAAATCTATTGAGATATTTCCCTTACATTCGTGAAGAGAAGGTAAAGGTGCAAAGGTTTCTGAACTATTTTCCTGCTGTATACAAGGAGAAAATAGAGTTTTATAATCCAAAGACCATGGATGAAGCAGCGAGAAAAGATAGATTATGTTACCAGCAGTTCCAAGGCAAAAATGAACATGGAAAAATCTGGGTAAATAAGAGTGAGCTCAAGGGGAAAGAAACAAAAACCCGGCTTACTTGAAGAAATTTGGCGGGGATAATCGATGGAAGAAATTCAACAAACCCAAAGAAATTCAAGCACACTGAGTCCCAAGTGTGTTCAAAACAAAATTGAAAGAAAATAAGAAGGAAGGAGCGATCAAGATGCGGGAACCGCTAAATTTTGGGGTTGTGGAGAACCCCATCATGGAGGGATTTTCCACACCAAAATATTCGGATGATTATGAGAGATCGAGAAGCTACAACGATGTAAATGATATGACCAGAAATATACCCTCCATCGATCTTGACCTTGGGCCAGCAGCGGGGCAAAGCTACCATGGATTTGAGATGGAAGGTAAGATTGCTAACAATCGTACTATCTTAATTGATCCTGGTGCTTTACAGGTTACAGAAATTAGTCCACAAGCGGTAGAAAAATGCAATCCAAAAACGGAAAAATTTTTAGCAATCTTGGTTGGTCCGGTTAAACCTTTGGCACAAAGGAAAGTAACTCATAAGTTACCTCGAACAACAATTAAATTAAATGATTTTTAAGAACGAAGTGAATTTAAAAATCCTACCCTTAGGTTCATATGACTTGTTCATAGGAATGGTGTTGGAAAAAGAGAAAGGCTATGATGAGCTGTTGGGATAAAACTGCGTACATATGAAGAAGGGAAACCTTTTATTCTAAAGGGAAAACCAAAACCATCTATGTAAGCCAATTATCAACATGTAATTAAAAATAACGAGTTAGGAAAGGATATCAAGTATATGCATTACATGTTGGGGAAATAGAACAACAACTTTTGAAGAAAAGTCTAGATAAATTTCCCGGTGGTGAGAGAGTTTAAGGAAGTTTTTCCAAATGAGTTCCCCATCTCCACCCCAAAGAGATTTACTTTTCAATCGATCCCCGGGTACTGTGCTTCCTTGTTCCCGATCCCATTATCGAATGAGCCCCCCTGAGCTCATGGAACTGAAAATGCAATTGCAAGAATTGCTGGATAAAGGCTATATTCGACCGAGTGTGTCTCATTGGGGAGCACCGATGCTATTTGTGAAAAGGAATGATGGAACCTTTAGAATGTGAATTTATTATCGTTAGCTGAATAAGCTGACAATTAAAAACAGATACCCTTTGCCCCGAATTGATGATCTTTTTGATCAAGTAAGAGGAGCTTCAGTATTTCCTAAAATTGACTTAAGGACTAGTTATCACCAGCTCATAATCAAGGAGGAATACATTTCGAACTCGGTAGGACACTACGAATTTGTAGTCCTACCTTTCAGTTTGAAAAATTCCCCTGCCACCTTTTTGTGCTTAATGAACAATGTGTTAAACAAGTACTTGGATAAATTTGTACTAGTGTTCATAGATGATATTTTGGTTTACTCAAAAAGTGAGGAGGAACACAAAGAGCACTTGAGGATAGTGTTGCAAACTCTAAAATAAAACAAATTATATGCCAAATTTAGTAAATGTGAATTCTATAAGGACAAGATCTAATACTTGGGTCACATTATTTCTGAATAAGGGTTGTTTGACCACGAAAGATAAAGGCTATTAAAGAATGGCCTGTGCCAACTGATGTTTCAACAATGAGATCATTCATGGGGATTGCAGGTTATTATCGCAGATTGGTGGAGATATTCTCTTCCATAGCATATCACATAACCTCACTAAAAATAAAGGGTGTCAAATTTGAGTGGACTGAAAAATGCCAAAATAGTTTTGAACAATTAAAATTAAAACTCACCACAACCCCTATATTGAAAATTGCATATCCTCATAGAGAATTTGCTATATGTATAGATGCTTGTAGAGAGGGGTTGGGAGGTCACACTGAGAAAATTCAGTTATTGCATATGAGTCTAGGAAAGGCGAAGACACATGAACGAACTATAGTGCATATGATTTGGGTTAGCATTGTTATTCATGCCTTGAAGATGTGGGGACACTATCTTCTTGGAAAGAAATTTACCATGATGATAGATCATATTAGTCTTAAATATTTCTTTTCCCAAAGGCGGGATTTGAATGATCGACAAGCCAGATGAGTTTGTCTTTTACGAGTGAATTTGATATAGACATAAAACATATTAGAGGAAAAGAAAACAAAATTGCTGATGCTGACGAAATGCTTTCCGGCACATAAACAACATTGGAAGTAGTGTACATTTGGAGTTAGAATATCTGAAGTGAAATACCCAGCGAGACCCGGGATCCAAATTATACGAGAACCTACGGGTGAAAATACTAAAAAGAAGGAAGATGGTGAATACACTCAAAACCAAAGAGGTTGATACGCACAAAAATAGATTATATGTCCCCAATGTTAAAACTTTGAAAAAATAAATCCCTAGATGAATATCACAAACAACCATATGTAGGAAATCCTGGATATCGAGAGAAAATGTTACTTGACTTTGAAAAAGAAGTTGTTTTGGCCGAGGAATATGAAAAGAGAGATAACAGTAAGATATTTAGCTATATGCATGGATGTCAACGTTAAAGTTGAACATCGACGACATGCTGGTCTTCTAAATCCTTTGTCGATTGCGAATGGAAATGGGATCTCGTTTCTATGGATTTCACTCTTGAGGTTACCCAGACTACCAAGTACCAACATGACTTAGTTATGGTAGTAGTAGACACTTTAAAAAAAGATGCACACTTTATACCTCTAAAGTCTACTTCTGGAACATCCCAAGTAGCAGATGTGTTCCTAAAAGTGATAGTAAGGTTACATGGGGTCCCAAAGATGATTTTTTCAGACAAGATGCTAAGTTCATAGCAGTGTTTTGGAAAGGTCTATTTGGAGGTATCAGCACTAAGTTGAGTTTTAGTAGTACCTACCACCCTTATACGGACGGTCAACTTGACAGAGAGAAAAAATCAGATTTTGGAAGATATGTTGAGAATGTATGTGATGGATAGGCCATGAAAATGGGAAGACTAGCATTTAGCTGAATTTTCCTATAATAACAGCTATCAATCCTCCATCAAGATGAGTCCGTTTGAAGCCCTCTATGGAATGAAATGTTGTACTCCTTTGAGTTGGATCCAACCTGAGGATAAACTAATTTTGGGACCAGATGCTTTACAAGAGATGGAAAGAATTGTTAAACAAATGCAAAGAAACATGAAAGGCAATTACAAAGATCCTTGAGAAAAACTATCTTTGATAAGAAGACGTCGTCGAATTTAAGAGTGGGGGAACATGTCTATTTGTGTATTAAACGAAAAGAGCACATGCGGAAGTTGTGCAAGCGGCTCCTAGATATTCTTGGTGCTTTTGAAGTGTTAAGGAGTGGGACAGTGAAACCTGACTTACATACACCCCATGATGAGTTCATGATGTGCTGTGTTTCATTATTAAAAATATATGTACATGATGCTTCTCACATAGTCGATTGGAATGTGATACAAGTGGAACCGAAGGGGTTCCTTCAGCAGGGAAGCTGCTTCAATATTGGAGAGGAAGAATTGAATTGAGGAATCGGACGGTAGCAAGAGTAAAGGTGTAGTGGAAACCACTTTTGAAGAAGCTACTGGGAAGAAGGCGGAAAATGATAGAAAAATATCCAATTTTGTTTGAAAAAATGAACTCTAGTGGTTAGATATCAACACGAGGATGGTGTTTTCTTTCGGAAGGGGAATATGTAACACCCCTAGTTTTACGTTCTTTGAAAGCTAGACATTTGAACTTTAATCCAAGGGGAGTGGGCTCAATGGATAGAGTATTTTGTGGGATGTAATTTCATCTTAATTATGAAAAATAAATAAAATAATTATGTGCATATTGACCAAAATAATAATTATGAGATCACTTGCTAAATCATGAGGATGGAAAAAAATGATACTTTCCCCAAAATCTTTCAAAAATCCTTGAAAGAATTTATTTCCAAATTAGATTTTTTGGGAAAATCTAGTTTCCCCAATGATGTGGAGAGTAGTTGGGAAGAGGTAAAAAGTTGGGAAAAGCGAAAGAAGCTTTACAAAAAATCCCTAAATAAAGGAAACCTAGGCAAATAGGAAGAAAAACGTCGATGTCTGGACACGGAATTAGAAACATGCTTCGGGAGAAAAAGCTTAAATAAGCTATTCACAGGCAGTTCAGAAGTTTAGTGTTTCTAGGAGATGATCTCGACTCGGGGGTGAGTGCAGGAGACGAGAAGAACTCTAAGGTTGGGAGGTTGGTCGGTGCAACGGTGGTATGTCTCGAAGTTGCATGGGTTTTATTACTTATTTTTGTGTCTGGTGATACATGGCTTGTTTTATTTAGATGTTAAATTTTTTGGTTCTACATTTAACTTTCATAAAAATTGAATAGAGGAATTCACCGCAATTATGACAGAGTTGTAGAGATATAGAAATATGTAGAGGAGAATCCGGCGGAATCTCTAAACCCGATCAGTTTAAATCGAGATACACATTACTCCACGGATAAATTAGTGATTCTTTTCATCCGCTTCTGATTTAATAGAACCAGTTACGATATGTATACATAGGAGAAATCAGCATGATATTTCATTTTGTACAAATATCTAAAATAGAATTAGATGAAGCGCAATACGAGTTGTATAGGAAATGGTCGAAAACACACGATGTCCTAGAGTAAATACCATGCATACACAAACGAGAAGAAAAATAAAAATTAGTTACGCATATATCAATCTATTTCTATAAAGTAATGAAGTAAGAGCGACTTGTGAGGGAAAATAGCCATGAGAGTAGAGGTTGTCTAGGGGTTAACATAGTCGAAGCTCTATTGGTAATATACATGTATACACGGTTAATTAGCATGAAATGCCAACTAATATTCAATATGATGAAGTAATATTTTATATGAAGCGAGAATACTAAGTGAAAGAAAAGAGGAGTGATAAACACCTTTACATCGGTTGGGTTAGTTAGTAGTTAATTAAATTTCATATAAAGGATTGATTGAATTATTGAAGAATGAGCACAAAGGAACATCTACTTGAGGCTAGTAAAAGCATAAAGAGACACGGAAATATAAGATAATAAGCATATGAGAACCTTCTATTTCCTATTAGAAGACGAGAAACGAGTTGGAATATATATGAAACCATTCTACAATTATGGAACAATTACTTGGTGGGAATAACCACCGGGGACAAAAAAAAAATTCAACTATGTCACATAACCATGGAAAATGGAATGAGTCGGGAATTAATTTTTAAACGAGCTGGAGTAGATATCATGGATATATCTATTGAACAAATATTTTATGAGATGTCATTATTATGCACGGAAAATTTAAAATGAAAGGTTATAAAAAAAAACACCTTTCTTGAGAGTATAGGGCGGAACGATGAACATGAGAGGGACAAATTCTTCCCATGGCAATGAAGGAAAATGTATATTTGTACTTTGAAATGGCTCACTATCCATAGATAACTACGGAATGAAAGTATTGTTGAAGAAATATTATTTAGCACGATCACAATAAGTATAAACAAATTATATTTCATGTGTGGCTTGAGCGAAAAGTTCTTGAAATATGTTACGAATTATATCATAAATTTCTAGCGAAATTCAATTAGATGCAGAATAAGTCTAAAAATTCTGGCTATTAAACATGAGTGGATGTCTTGAAAATCGAAAATTATTTAGTAGGAATTAATACGACTTGAAAGGACTATTACACCAACCCGAAAGCACACCAGGACTTCTATTGTCCATTAGATAACCCTTTATATAGAGAAACATAAAACATATACCCATTAACTAGTAAATAAGCATACGAGAGGAGGAGATTTTTATGGAGCTACCTTTGGGCTGCGCAAATGAAGAGAGAGTATTCATAAATATTGTAAGTGGTGAATATGGGTAAAATCAAAAGGTATTAAAAAGTTAAACGGTCGATAAATTGTTTACAACACATGCACGGGGTCGGTGTATAGCCAAAAATACGGGTCATCGGACTCAAATACATAAAAATACTTACAACGATTAAACAAATAAATTAAGGCGTAAACCCATATGGGAGACTCAAATGCTTGAACGCCGCCTTCCTGCGAATGAGAGGGTATCAACTTTGAGAAATCAAGCCAATACCGAAGTCATTCGACGAACCATAAGTGACGAGAATCGCATTGAATGGGGTTATGCGGTGAATGGTACCTACAAATAGTAAGCCAGACAAAACCCAGTGTGAACAAAATGATGCCGAGAATTCTTCACATAACAAGATGAGTAAAAATCGCAATCGAATGAGTCAATGTATCAACAATACTGAGGAGTTCAATGCACATCCTTCTGCCGCAAACCGAAGGGAATAGGGTGTATTAGGAGACAAGTATTCAACCAAAATTCAAATCAAAACCTGGGATTATAAAGAGAATAGAGGGCCGGAGTAGAAATGTGAGTTATTTACAAAATAACGAATAAGAAAACCGTCAGTGCCGTGAAACTTTGAACCAACGCTCATAGTATTTGAGCTGGGAGTCTTGGCGCTAGCGTCGAGTAGACACACCTCTTGGATTCAATGTCTGAATGAAGTTAAGAGAAATAGCTATCATATACGTTGACACTAACCGAGAAGTTCATAATACAATACGCATAGGTAGAAAAGTATTACCCTATTAATTCAGCTATATGTAATCTCCATCGAGCGTGCGCGAAGGCGAAACGAAAGAAAATGAAGCTTACGGGGAGATCTAATAGTGGAAACCTCGACAACTCAAACCAACGAACCAAGAAAAGTGACGGGAAGAACTCCAACGATACCAAATGAAGTTGAATACGAAGAAAATTTTCGAATAATATAGCAACGGCTAGGTTGAAACCTAAGCATCCTTGCGAGGGTGGCGGGATTTTTGTAGGGGAGTAGTGCGTCTTTAAGAACTCTTCTTAGGAGATGAAATGCTTTAATGTAGCGTAAAACACTTCATGAAAATAAATCTAGCCCTTTAAATGTGATGACACAATGGTACCCCGAGATCCGCCTCAAGGAAATACGATTGATAGTTAAATAATGTGGAAAATGAGGCTTTGGAGGATTATCTCACGTAAAAAAATGCGATCGACCATTAATAATCATGGGATTTTCATGGGGAAATATCAATGGAATTGAAGTGTAAAATAACCAATGAAATGTTTATACTAATGCCTCGAAACTTGTTATATGGCGAATCGATGCATATGAAGTATAGAACATATAAATCGAATTGTTACATGGTGAAGTTATGTATGGTGAGATACACAAAGGTTACAAAGAGACTCATAAAATTATTTGGATATTGAATACAATTCTATAAAGGTACATGAGCATAGGGTAAGAGCGTAGTAAGGGTCTCAAGGATATTAATCGAGGTTAATAATCATAGAGAAATGTTATTAAAAGTTTAACAATGGGAGTTGGCAACTCCGGAATCTAAAAAAATTAAATAGTCTAAAGACAAGTTAAGAATCTCGCTACGAGGGTAAAAACCCAAATTGTAGTGGCATCCTCATGGAAGTGTAAATTTCAGGACGAGAGTTAAAAAAAAAAAACGAAATTATAAGACCAACTAGGGTCAACATACCTTGTTAATGACTATAGAGAAAATGGATCGCAATTATTCTTAAGCTAAGACATAAGAAAAAAAAAAAAAATATTGTGTTGTGTGGCGGAGACATTACAAATGGTGTCAGAGCCCATGTTACATAAATTGGGCTATTATTGTTGTACTCTATTATTGTGTGGTCTTGTATAAACTATTTGTTGTTGAAGAATTTTTTTTTTATTGCGAGGTACGTGTTGTTTAATGTATAGTAGTCTTTGAGACAAAAATTTGAATGGTAGAAGGTGAAATTTATGTTGATCTACGTGATAGTGATAATACTGAATACCAATGCTCCCGGTGATGGTTATGTTGCACGGTTTGCAACGAGAGATGGGCGAGCTAAGAAGCCGGAGATGACACATTGTCATTAGCGAGTGTGGAGCAGGAAAAGCTCCTTAAGAGAATTAACTTCTCGGGGCAGCCAAAGAAGATGAAGGTTCCGGAAGAGGAATAGTCGTCTTAAAGAATATGATCTTGTTAGGCATGGCATCGGTATAAGTAAGAAAAGGAATTACGGGGGAATTCCGAAAGATAAAAACCTCCCTCCTACGATGAGGAGGAAGATGATGGCTTGGTTGTTGAACATGATTAAGTATTTCTAGGTCTATGAATATGAAATGAATGCGAAGGCCGGATTAGGCTGTCTACCGACGCTACAAGGTAAGGCTACCTTGTGGTGGGAAGGCGAAAATGGTTCATGCCATTGATGAAAAGACGAGTTACTTGGGAAGATTTCCAAGTCGAGTTTAAAACCGCTATTTGAAGGGAACGTTATTATGATTATAAAGCAAAATTCCCATGAACCTATAGTATAGACAACTTACTATTGATGAGTTTGTCACTAAGTTTACAAATAATATTTTTGAATATGTCCTTAGATTAAGAGTAGAAGAAAAACACAAAGGTGCAAAGGTTTTTGAGCTTGTTTTTTTCTGTTGTATTACAAGAGAAAATAGAGTTTGATAATCCAAAGACCATGGATGAAGTGGTGAGAAAAGCTAGATTATATTGCCAGCGGTTCAAAGGAAAAATGAACATGGAAAAAGGCTGCGTAAATGAGAGTGAATTCAAGGGAAGAAATAAAAACCGGCTTACTTGAAGAACTTTGACGAGGGGATCATTAGTGGAAGAAATTTAACAAACCCAAAGAAAGTCAAACTGCTCGGTCCCAAGTGGGTTCAAAACAAATATAAGGAGAAAATAAGAAGGAAGGAGCGGACGAAGATGCGGGAACCGGCTGTTTGAAATATTGGGGTTGTGGAGAACCCCGCCATTTGAGGATTGTCCACCTTTGAAATATTCGGATGATTATGAGATCGAGAAGCTACAATAGTAAATGATATGGCCAGAAATGTACCCTCCATCGGTACGGCCTTGGAGAACCGGCGAAGCGAACACCAAGCTACCATGGTTGAGATGGAAGGTAAGATTCTTTGACCAATCTGTCTTGTCTTAATTGATCTTGGTGCTTCTTTGAGTTACATTAGTCCACAAGTGGTAGAAAAATGCAATCTCAAAACGGGAAAATTTTGGCAATATTGTGCAGTTTGGTCCAATTAGCCTTGGCACCAAAAGAAGAAGTAACTCATAAGTTACCTCAAACGATGAGTGAATTAAATGATTTTTAGACGAAGTGAATTTAAACATTCTACCCTTTCGTTCATATGACTGGCATTAGGAACGGTTGTTTGAAAGAGAAAGGCTATGATGAATTGTTGGGATAAAACTCTCCATTGCATATATGAAGAAGGAAACCTTTTATTCCTAAAGTGAAAACCCAAACCCATCTATGTAAGACAAATATCGGCAACGTTAAAAATAATGACAGGAAAGGATATCAAGTATATACGATTACATGTTGAGGAAATAGAACAACAACTTGAAGAAAACCTACTAGATAAATTTCCGGTGGTGTGATTTAAAGAAGTTTTTCCAAATGAGATTAGCATCTCCCCCCAAAAAGAGAGATTGACTTTTAATTGATGCGGTTCACCCATGCTCCTTTTGTCTCCCGAGCCCCTTATTGAATGAGCCCCCCAGGCTCATGGAACTAAAAATACAATTACGAATTCTTTGGATAAAGAGGGTTATATTCTACCGAGTGTCTCCTTCGGGAGCGCTAGTGCTATTTGTGAAAAAGAATGATGGAACCTTTAAATTATTGCATTTATTCATCGTCATCTGAATAATTTGACAATTAAAAACAAATACCCTTTGCTTTCTGTATTGATGATATTTTTTATCAAGTTAGAGGAGCTTTGAGTATTTTCTAAGATTGACTTAAGGGCCAGTTTATCTTAGCTCGAATCAAAGGAGGAAGACATTAGTAAAACTTCTTTTCGAACTCGGTATGGACACTAAAAATTTGTAGTCCTACCTTTCGGTTTGAAAAATTCCACTGCCACCTTTATGTGCCTTGTGAACGAGTGTGTTAAACAAGTACTTGGAAAAATTCATACTAGTGTTCATAGATGATATTTTGGTTTACTCAAAAAGTGAGGAGGAACACAAAGAGAACTTGAGGATAGTGTTGCAACCTCTAAAATAAAACCAATTATATGAAAAATTAGGTAAATGTGAATTCTATAAGGACAAAATCCAATACATGGGTCACATTATTTACGAACAAGGGTTGGTTGTTGACCACGAAAAGATAAAGGCTATTAAAGAATGCCACTGTGCCAGGCGATGTTTCAATAGTGAGATCATTCATGGGGATTGCAGGTTATTATCGCCGGATTGGTGGAGAGATTTTAACATACATAACATATCCCATAACCTCACTACAAAGAAAGGGTGTCAATTTGATGGTGAAAAAATGCCAAAATAGTTTTGAGCAATTAAAATTAAAACTCACCACAGCCCCTATATTGAAAATTGCAGTCACGATAAATAGTTTGTTATATGTACATATGCTTATAGAGAGGGGTTGGGAGGAGTCGCTTTTGTAGGAAAATTTAGTTATTTCATATGAGTCTAGGAAGCTGAAGGTATGAACGAACTATAGTGCATATGATTTGGATTTGTTCTTGTTATTCATGCCTTGAAGATGTGGTGACACTATCTTCTTGAAAGGGTACACGATGATAGATCATATTAGTCTTAAATATTTATTTTCCCAAAAATTTGAGTTGAATGCTCGGAAAGCAAATGGGCTGTCTTTTTTTACGAGTAATTTTTATATAGAGATAAAACATATCAAAGGGAAAAGAAAACAAAATTGCTAATGCCACGAGCATAAATGCTTGCACGACACATAAACATCATTGGAAGTAGTGTAAATTTGGAGTTAGAAGATACGGTAAACGGGTATGGAGACCGGGATCCAGATATGAGAACCTACGGTGAAAATCTCAAAAGTAGATGGTTGAATACACTCGAAAACCAAAGAGGGCCCCGATGTTTGCTACAAAAATATATTGTATGTCCCCAATGTTAAAAACTTCAAAAAAAGAAATCCTAGATGAATATCACAAACAACCATATACGAACATCCTAGATATCGAAACGTTAACAACTTTGAAAATGAATTTGTTTCGGCTGGGAATGAAAAGAGATGTAGCGAGAATATTTAGCTAGATGCATGGAGTGTCCGTAGTTAAAGTTGAACATCGGCATCCTGGCTGGTCTTCTAAATCTTTTAAGTTGCGGAATGGAAATGGATACCATTTCTATGGATTTCATAACGGGATTACCCCGAGAACCAAGTACACGACATGACTCAATTATGGTAGTAGTAGACACTTTAACAAAATACGCACACTTTATGCACCTTCAAAGTCTGCTTTTGGAACTTCTTCGTACTTCGGATGTGTTCCTAAAGGAGATAGTAAGGTTACATGGGGTCCCAAAGATGATTGTTTCGAACTGAGGAATCTTTAAGTTCACGGTAGCCTTTTGGAAAGGTCTATTTGGAGGTATGGGCACTAAGTTGAGTTTTAGTACGCCTACCACCCTTAGGCAGAAGCGGTCGAAACGGAGAGAGAACAAATCGGATTTTGGAATATATGCGAGAATGTATGTGATGGATAGGCCATGAAAATGGGAAGACTACTTGCATTTAGCTAAATTTTCCTATAATAACGGCTATCGATCCTCCATAAATATGAGTGGTTTGAAGCTCTCTATGGAAGGAAATTTCGTACTCCTTCAGGTTAGGAGCCAACCCGAGGATAAACTAATGTTTGGACCAAATGCTTTACAAGAGATGGAAAGAATTATTAAAAAAATACAAAAGAAACATCAAGGCAGAAGCCTGAAGATCGCGAGAAAAACTATGCGATAAGAAGAGGGTACATCGAGAATTTAAAGTGGGGGAACATGTGTATTTGCGTATTAAACCCAAAAAGAGCACACTTTATGCTGAAGTTGTGCAAAACTAGCTCCTAGATATTGTGGTCCTTTTGAAAGTGTTAGAAAGGGTGGGACCGGTGGCTTACATGCGCGACCGCCCCATGTTAGAGTTCATGATGTGTTTCATGTTTCATTATTAAAAAGATATGTACATGATGCTTCGACATAGTTGATTGGAATGTGATACGGGTGGAACCGGAAGGAAGCTCCTTCCCGAACCACTAAATATTGGAGCGGGAAGAAATTGAATTGAGGAATCGGACGGTAGCAAGAGTAAAGGTGCGATTGGAAGCGCTTTCTTCTTTGAAGAAGCTACCTAGGAAAGAGAGGTTGAAATGATGGAAAAATATCCAATTTTGTTTGAAAAAATGAACTCTTGTGGTTAGTGTAACCTTGGGGATGGTGTTTGCTTTTAGAAGGGGGAATATGTAACACCCCTAATTTTATGTTTCTTTCAAAGTTAGACATTTGAACTTTAATCCAAAGAGTCGACCCCAATGGATAAGTATTTTGTGGAAGTAATTAAATATTTAATTATGAAAAATAAATAAAATAATTAAATGTGATTGACCAACATGAGAATTATGAGATCACTTGATAAATCCATGAGGATGGAAAGAGGCAAATACTTTCCCCAAAAATATTTCAAAAATCATTTGAAAATTTATTTCCAGAATTAGATTTTGAGAAAATCTAGTTTCCCCAGTGATGTCGAGAGTAGTTGGGAAGAGGTAAAATTTGGGAAAAGCATAAAGCGACTTTAAAAATCCCTAAATAAGGGAAGCCTAGGAAAATAGGAAGAAAAGCATCACGATAGTCTGGACATATAATTAGAAACATGCTTCGGGGGAGAAAAAGCATAAATAAGCTATTCTTGAACATATTAGAGGTTGGTCTTTTCTAGGATATGATCTCTGACTCGGGGGTGAGTTAAGGAGAGAAGAACTCTAAGGTTGGGGGAGGTTGGTCAATTGCAATAGTGGTATGTCTCTAAGTTGATTGGTTTTATTAATTATTTTTTTGTATAAATTGGTGATACATGATTGTTTGATTTAGATGTTAAATTTATTTAGTTCCTACATTTAACGAATTGAATAAGAAGAATTCACCCTCTTAGTCTGTGAGAGTTTTAAAAGTAAGTACGTAAGAGGAGAATCCGGTAGAATCTCTAAACCGGTGTTGGTTTAAATGCGAGGATACACATTACTCCTGAAGTAAATTAGTGATTCTTTGTCTGCTTCTTATTTAATAGAATGATTGATATGTATACATAGGTGAAAGCAGCATGGGATTTCTATACAAATATCTAAAATAGAATTAGATGAGCGTAATACGAGTTGTATAGGAAATGGTTGAAAACACCGTGTCTGAGCTAAAATAAACCATACATGCACAAACGAGAAGAAAAATAGAAATTAATTCCGGCATATATCAATCTATTTCTATAAAGTAATGAAGTAAAGAGCGGCTAGTGAGGGAAAATAACCATGAGCGTAGGCTTTCCACAAGGGTTAACACGGTCGAAGCTGCGTTTATTGGTAATATACATATATGCACGGATTAATTAGCATGAAATTTTACTTGACTAATATTTAGTATGATGAAATAATCTTTTATATGAAGCTGATAATACTAATTGAAACAAAAGAGGAGTGATAATGACCTTTACATCAGTTGGGTTGATTAGTAGTTAATTAAATTTCATATAAAGGATTGATAGGGTATTGAAGAATGAGCACAAAAGGAACATCTACTTGAAGTAGTAAAAGTATAAGAGACACGGAGAAATATAAGATAATAATAACGGAACCTTCCTATTTCCTATTAGGAGACAAAAACCGGTTGAATATATCTGAAACCATGCTACAATTATGGAACAATTACTTCGTGGGAATAACCACCGAGCACAAAAAATTCAATTGTGTCACATAACCATGTAAAACGGAATGAGTCGGGGAATTAATTTTTTCACGGGGCGATGAATATCATGGATATATCTATTGACCAAATAGTTTATGAGATGTCATTATTATGCACACAAAAAGTTAAAATGAAAGGTTATAAAAAAAACACCTTTGTTGAGAATATATCTTGAACAATGAACACGAGAGGGACAAATTCTTCCCATGGAAATAGGAAAATGTATGTCTCATGCTCTAAAATGGATCACTATCCATAGATAACTATAGAAGGAAAGTACTATTCGAAAATAAATATTATTTTAGCACGAATTCATAATAAGTATAAAAAAGTATATTTCCGGTACATTACGGGCGAAATAAGTTTTTGAAATATGTTACCGAGATTATATCGAGAAATTTCTACCGGAGTCGATTAAGACGCGGGAATAAGTCTAAAAATTACACAGGTAATTAAACATATATGAGTGCATGTACTAAAAATACGAAAAGTATTTAGTAGGAATTAATATGACTTGAAAAGGATTATTACACCAACCTAGAAGCACACCGGACTTCTATTGTCCATCATATAACCCTTTATATAGAGAAACGAAGAAAACATATACCCGATGGCCCAAGTAAATAAGCATCAGGAGGAGAGATTTTCAACACGACTGCTAGAATTACGCAAATCAAGAAAGTATTCATAAATGCGCCAAGTGGTGAATATGGGTATAATCAAAATTATTAAAAATTTAACGGTCGATAAATTGTTTACAACTTTTGTCGCACGGGGTCGGCGTATAGCCGAAAATGCAGGTCATCGGACTCAACTACATAAAAATACCACAAAATTAAACAAAGAAATCCGACGGCAACCCATATGGAGACTCAAAACGCTCGGATGACGCATTCTTTGAATGAGAGGGTACCAACGTGAGAAATCAAGTCAATACGAAGTCATTCGACGAAACATAAGCGACGAGAATCGCATCGGAATGGAGTTATGCGGTAAGATAGTACCTACAAAAAAATAAACCAAGACAAACGAGAGCGTGAAAAAAATGATGCCCGGGGAATTATTTCCACACGGAGAAAAATGAGTACAAATCGCAATCAAATGATGAAGTGTCAACAATAGCGAGGAGTTCAACGCACGTCCTTCTCACTTTGCAAACACGAAGGAGAGTAGGTGTATTAGGAGACAATTATTCAACCAAAAATTCAAATCGAAACCTAGAGATTATAAAGAGAATAGAGGGCCAAGTAGAAATCGAGTTGTTTAACGAGACGAATGCGAAAACTAAGTCTTTGAACTCGAAACTTTGAACCAACACTCTTGTAAGTTGAGCTAATTCTTGGCACCTAGCGTCGAGTAGACACACCTCTTGGATTCGGTGTGTGAATGAAGTTAAGAGAAATAGCTATCATACGTTGACACCCTATTAGAAATTTCATAATACAATACGCATAGGTAGAGGTATTACGGTAATTTGACTAGATGTAATCTCCATCGAGCGTACGCATAAGGCGAGCAAAAGAAAATGAAGCTTACGGAGATTTAATAGTGTAACTCGACAAGCTGGAGGACAACAAACCAAGAACGTTGACGAGAAGAACTCCAACAAAACCAAATGAAGTTGAATATAGAAAATTTTCGAATAATATAGCAGAGGCTAGGTTGAAACCCTACAGCATCCTTACCCTACGGTGGTGAGTCTGCATGAGGGGAGTATTGCAATACTGAGATAGCCCCTTAGAAGATGAAATGCTTTAAATGTAGCCTAAAAGCATGAGAATAAATCTAGCCCAGCACCTGATAGTGGGCATAGTGATACCTTTTCCTGCGCCTCGAGGAATTACGATTGAGAGTTAAATAATGTGGAAAAATGGCTGGGAGATTATCTCCGTAAAGAAGTATTGATCGGCCATTAATAAGCATGGGATTTTCATATGGAAAGAATCAATGAATTAATGATCAAACCTTGACGTATGTATATTGTGCCTCAAAACTTTTTATATGGCGAATGATGCATATGAAGTACATAACATATAAATCGAATTGTTACATCTTGAGATTATGTATGGTGAGATACGCAAGGGTTCTGAAGAAGACTCGCAAATAGTTTGGATATGATACAATTCGATAAAGTGAGTATAGGGTAAGAGCATAGTAAGGGTCTCAAGGATATTAATCAGGTTAATAATCATAGAGAAATGTTATTAAGAGTTGAACAATGGGAGTTAGCAACTCTAGAATCTAAAATTAAATATAGTCTAAAGACAAGTTAAGGATCTCGGCTTCTGAGGTAACAACCCAAGTTGTTAAGTGGTGTTCTCGTGGAAGTGTAAATTTCAAGACGAGAGTTAAAAAAAAACGAAATTATAAGACCAACTAGGGTCAACGTACTTTATTAATGACTATAGAGAAAATGGATCGCAATTATTCTTAAGCTAAGACATAAGAAAAAAAAAATTGTCTTGTGTGGCGGAGAGGAAATTACATTACGAGAAGAGTCTTTTCCTTATATTGTGTTTTAAGTTACTATAAATAATTGAAGGGTGAGTTGTACGGAATGGAAAAATTAATCCAAAGATGGGGATGGCATTTACTCCTTTAAAATTGAATCTATAAATCTAAAATTAAAAAGAAAAGGCAACCACAACATACATGCTAGAATTGGTAAAGAATGGAATAACTCAATTAGAGGTGACGCCCTAGCCCTTAGCATGCCATTAGTTAACTACTAGAGCCATACTTCTGGCAGTGATAATGGTTACAAATTTTGATAATCAAGAATACTACTAGTATAACCCAATAGATAATTTTTCTTAAAAGGAGCAAAAATACAATGTAAATTTACTTAATCCATTGATTAACGTAAAAATAGAATAACTTAATAGATGCAATGCAACACAGGAAATAAGTATTCAAATTTTAGTGCAACATAATTATTTTTTCATTTTGCATACAAAGGCACTCCTTCACTTTGGCACTACTGGAATGAAACAAAGGTGTGTCCCCTTGTAATGTCCTTCACTAAAGCCACCGTAAAAACTCTCATAAAATGAGGGTTGTTAAATAATTAAATATTATTAATTATTATATTGATATTACATGAAGAATATTCTTGTAATTCTTAATTATAAGAATATTGGAAGAATTATTTCTTAATTATTTTATTTATAATAATTTATATTATTCTATAGAAATAAAGGATATTTCCAAGTTGGTATATTTTATGAGTTCTATAAATAATGAGTAATAGTTTTGGAAACTATGGATGAGTGATATTTTTCTCATAAGGAAAAAACAAATCTACCTTTAAAAGAAAAGCATGAGAGATTTATGGAGTGCTTTTCTAATTTAAGAAAAATCAGATTTATGGATGCTTTATGGAATGCTTTTATGATTTAGAAAAGTTGGAATGGTTTTATGATTTAGGAAAAGCTATTCCATTTTATTAATTGTATTTATTGTAAGCCTATGAGAAAAATAGAGGAAGGGAATGATAGAATGCATGAAGAATGGATCCAAGGAAGAGGAAGAAATAATTCCAAGCATGCATCAAAATATAAGTAACTATGTTCTTTAAAAAACAAATTCTTTGCATATGGGGCATGATGATATAATAATTTAATTTAATTGTGAGGAAAAATTCATATGATAAACAATCAAGATTAATTCTTGAGAAAACCTCTATACAATTTTGTGCATAGAGGAATAAATGTTTTATTCATTGAATTATGAGAAGGTTTCATGTGTTGTGAATTCATAAAAGCTTTTTATGGCTAAATAATTATGTGAATTGCTTGAGTTATTTGAAACTAGGGTCCAAATAAGCCTTTATATCTCCCAAAACTAGATATATATGTAAAATGTGAATGAGTTTTCTGTAAAAGAGGATGTTATAACCAAAATCCTCTTTCAAATTTTAAAAATTAGTTTCCCATGTCTCGAAAACTGTGTCCATAATTAATGACAAAAACAGGGGATTATTTAATATTTAATTCTAGATCCAATGATTTGTTCGAATATTCCAAACCGTAACACCTATGTAAAAACTGAGATAGGTTATTTTCAATTAACCCGTTGGAAAAAAAAAACTCTTTGGGTTTTCCAAAAATCATTTCCATTTGGTTGGAAACCGTGTCCAAATTTGATGACAAAAATAGGAAATTATTTAATATTTAAATCTCGAAAAATGGGCAGAAACGATTAATTCGAATCACCTATGAAAGCAATGAGAGATGTTATTTTTAATAAGTTTGTTCCAAACAAAAAACCTCTTGTAACACCTCTCATCCAGTTTTTTTTTTATTTATTTATTTATTTTTTTTAATTATTTCTACATATTATTCATCTTCTATTTTTATAGTTGTTCATCATAGTTTGACAACTTCAGCTTCCATGCTGAACTTATATTTTTGTCACAATTAGACGATGCCTGTCAACAATATATTTTTAGTGTGACTTAACCCCCTAGCACATTAGTCAAATTGTGAGGGGAAATTATCGTTCTAGATAATACTGTGAGGGCACATTCTAGATAATATATTTATTGTAAGAGTAAAATAACGAGAAATGACATTTCGTTCTCAACAAAAACTTTATGGACAATTCTCTATGGATAGTTTATAACTTGATACCTCTATTCGTCTTAAATATTTCAGTTCCTTACTTTACTCGAAAGAATCTTACCTTTCTTTAAGAATTCATCCATGGTTTCATATTCATTTAGCACTATTAAACTAGACCTAAGTCTATATAGTGCATTAATGTTATTAAAATTTAACCATAATTTATAACCATATATATATATATGGGGCTTGCCTCCTAACCAAAAAATTACTAAGCTGGTGCTTTCTTACATCTCACCCTGTTTAATTCTGAATATAACAGGCTTGTGTACTCTTACTTCTACCTTATATTTCTTTATTCCCAGTGTTAATAGATTTAAACCCATAGAAACATAACATTTTGAATTTCTCTACATAACTAGTCTTTTTGGAAAATACTCTTACTCTTAGATTTTCCATACTATGGTTGAATATTTCTTTAGACCAACTATATAGCTTTTGTATTACCACTTGCATTAATTCCAATCCTCTTTCTAGTTTAAATTGGGTTGCGTTCCAATTTCAATGGTTATATCTCTCCACGTCCACTTTACTATATATAAATATTCTAGGACTAAGATTTTTATGTATATAAATACCATTATAGTTAACGTTAGGAACTCACACTAAATATTTGTTTTATATATTTAACCTTTATTTATTAAAATTTTGTGCTAAGCTTCTCATGTTCTTATGAACGCATTATAATAAGACCATTTTATCCTCACATTTCCACTAAGTGATAATTCCGAGCATTCCCTTTATGGCATATACATAAAACGATATTTTAATTTGTTAACAAACCGTAACATAACCAAACTCCATTTTATTATTGGTATTACCCTACTCCTTATACTTTTATATTGTACATGAATATTCGGTGAACTACTTTGTCGTTTCCCAAGGCATGTAGTGATAATGGAATTTAATATATTTTATCACATAGTGTTGGCATCCTTGTAACAACCGCTTTGTGGCCCTAATCTAGACATTGAGTACTCAGCCACCTTAAACGTACCTGTGCCTGTACAATTTGTGTAAGTCTGCCTCATTAATAGCCCACCTATCCTATACCCATATGACATATTTGGGAGCTATGTATTAAATGGTGATTTGACCATTTTCGTAATATGACTTTCATTTGATAACCTTGGTTTTATTAACAACTCAACGTGGCTCTTCCTTGTGAACTGGGTATACAAATGCCTACTTAGTTTGGTGTACATCGACTTGAATTCATATTTAATACCACAGGGAGTACTTACGCCTTTATGGTGATTAAACCCAATCTTCGCTATTGGTACTATAGCATAATGTCTACAGATTATTATTGGATTCTTGGAGATTTGATTATTAATCTTGATTACCCAAACAGAGTTTTGATCTGTGTACATTCCCTTGATCTTATTTCAAATGGACGATTAGATTTATGGATGAGGATTAGGGTTTTTTTGAATCATCATACTTAATGTCTCGTTTCGACTGATTTCATCCTTTCCCATTTCTTTTCTTCATCTTCCCTTTGAAGAACAGAATCCGCCCTATCTGTCTGAGTTTTGATTGAATGCGTTCGAGCTCTCAGCGTTCATTTTCCATCATATTGTAAGCACTTACAGGTAATCTCAACTGATTTTGTTCATATTTTGATTTGTAATATGAACTAGATTTTATTTTCTTCTGTAAGTTCGTATAGTGGTTTTCATTTAATATTTTGTCTTAAAGCCCAGCTCTACTCTAGATATATATATATATATATATATATATATATATATATATTCATCCTGAAATGGGATTTAACATTATTTCTGTATCATTCTAGTCTCTCTTTTAAATCTCTATTGATTTTCCAAACTATCTTCTCGGTGTTTTCTAATCGGGATTTGCATTTTTACATGTTGTCGCTTCACTGATAGAGAGACGTTCGTTCTCCCTACCAATATACAAATATATGAATTTTTATTTATCAGTTCTACGTTTGCATGTATTTTCGTTCTAGAATCATATCCGGTAACAATTTCAACTGATACGTGACCATGAGGATTTAGAATGTGACCCTCATCGCTGTACCAAAGCGCCCATACAATTTGATCGTTAGCTGTCTCTACCTGTCCAAAAATTGATATATTATCGATTCAAGAGGTCTTATTTTTGTTTTCTACTTCCAAATGTATTTATTTTGGTTTTTACATTTCGTGGGCATAGTATAAATGTAACTAACCCTCGTTATATCCTCCACAGATTTTTCGTGTTGAAGCTTTAAAATTATGAGGTAATAACTTCAAGTCTATGATCTCGTTACGTTTTACAAGATATATACAATTATCATTTTCATATTGTTACTTATCCCTTATTTCGTTTTGTGACTTGCAGGTAACCCTGTATTCGTCCTGGTTCCATAATTTCTTCCCATATGGAACTTAGTTCTTGTTAGAAGTTTAAACTCCAGGCTTCTTCACACGGCCGCATTCGGATTTTTGTAACACCCCCAATTCATGTGTTTGAATTTCAAAGATAGACATTTGAACTTTAATCCTAAGGGGAGTGGACCCCAAAGGATAAATATTTTGTGAATGTAATTAAATATTTAATTGAGGAAATGAATAAAATGATGTGGTGCAGATTGACCAAAATGAGATTTATGAGATCACTTGCTAAATCCTTGAGGATGGATGAGGCAAATATTTCCCCACAATCTTTCAAAAATCCTTGAAAGAAATTAATTTTTAAATTTAGATTTTTGAGGAAAAATCTGAATTTCCCCAATGATGAGGAAAGTAGTTAGGAAGAGGTAAAAAGCTGGAAAAGCTGAGAAAAAGCATAAAACAGCTTTAAAGAATCCCTAAGTGGGAAGCCTAGGCAAACAGGAAGAAAAGCATCCTGAGATTCTGGACGCAGAATTAGAAACATGCTCTGGGGAACAATAGCTTAAATTTAACACCCCCAATTTCTGTGTTGAATTTAAAAAGTTAGACATTTGAACTTTAATCCTAAGGGGAGTGGACCCCAAAGGATAAGTATTGTGTGAATGTAGTTTAATATTTAAGTTGAGGAAATAAATAAAATGATTGTGCATATTGACCAAGATGAGAATTAGAGATCACTTGCCAAATCCATGAGGATGGACAAGGCAACAAATCCCCACAATATTTCAAAAAAATCCTTGAAAGAAATTAATTTAGATTTTGAGGAGGAATCTAAATTTCCCTAATGATGAGGAAAGTAGTTGGGAAGAGGTAATAAACGTTGGAAAAGCTGAGGAAAAGCATAAAACAGCTTTAAAGAGTCCCAAAATGGGAAGCCTAGGCCAAACAGGAAGAAAAACATCCTGCTATTCTGGACGTAGAATTAGAAACATGCTTTGGGGAAACATGAGCTTAAATAAGCTGCTCCTAAGCAGATCAGAGGTTGATCTGTGGTGGAGGTGGTCTTAGCTCGGGGGTGAATTTTGGAGAGAAACGAATTCTAAGGTTGGGAGGTTGGTCAATTGCATGAGTGGTATGTCTCTGAAGTTATGATTGTGTTTTTTTTTTTTTTTAGTATGAATTGACTACATATCTAAATTGTTTTTCTATGATAAATTAGATTCTACATTTAGCAGAAGAAATCATCAGGAATTAACCCATGAATTTCTGCATAGTTGTAGAATACACATCTTTAATGTAGAGTCTCACAGAATTTCTAAACCATTAATTGGTTTAAATCTGAGGATTCTTATTTCCACAGGAAGAATTATAACTTAATTTTGGATATGCTTCTACTCATAGAATAGTTCTAATAATTACCTACAGGCTATAGAGAAATCCAAAATCCGAGTATAACACTAGGAAGTACCAGAACACAACATTTTAGTGTTTTGCAATCATCAAATTCTCTAGAAGGAATAGCAGAAAAAAAAAAATAATAATCCCCTTCAATACTAGGGTCTGCAAAATTTTCCATTTACACATATTTCTGGAACCAGCACAAATCTCTAGGGAGACTACAGATAAAAGAACATTCCTGAAGTTAAAAATTTGTACAGGAACCATCATTATAACTATGGACAAATATACCACTCTATAAACAAATTCAATAACGATAGAACTCTGCTCCCAGTAAATAGAGATGTGGTGATTCAATAAACTATGACAATTACATGTAGTATATTGTGCATAAATTTCAGGTATACAATGATGAGGAAATTCGATTTGTGTATATGCCTAGCACTGAAATAAGCTTACTATATAACTATCGCTGAACCAACGAGACTATCACCAGAAATCTTGATGTATACTGTTATTAGTAACAAAGTAAACTTATGAAATATCAATATGGAATAAATGTCAAACCACAGGTGAGATGGTGTATGCCTGTATGTACTTATCACACGTTATTTGCAGATTAAAATCTATGATGTCAAATAATTGGCCGCCCTAATATAATCGGTTGCATAAACCCAGAAAGAAAATCGAATATATATTAACAGTGGTTAGTTCAGTTGTAAAACAAATTGGGGTCCGAATAGACTCCTTTAAGTTCATAATTTAAATATTATCAACAGAAATGGCGGATTTATCATTCATTTGGGAGAGCATAACCTTCTATAACGTATGATAGATATTGGTCCTGAACTGGAACCATAATTACTTTGCTCATTATTAATACTTGAACCAAAATTTTTAATACCATACGGCCGTATTAATCGTGTATCATTTCTGCAACACAAACCGAAACCCCCATTTAAATAAAAATCAATCCAAAGGCAAGGGAGGGAAGAACGGCAATAGCCGAGTATGCATGTATAAGGCTCCTCATCCTGCACGTGGCCATGGACATGACCATGACAAAGAAGTGAACTCAACGATAAACATACTATTGTAGTAAGTGCATTAAACAGAGTCCCTTCTGGTTAACCAGAACTTAACAACGCCGGAATAATAGGAAAGAAAAAAAAAAAAACGACATAACTTAAATAATGACGGGAGGCAATAACATAACCCCGCGGCTCGTAATCGTTACCTACAGCCATGACTCTGTAGCCACCCGCATCTCATGGAACAAACCGAAAATGATCTTCGACAACCACCCCTGCGTTTCAATCGCTTGTTTGGAGAATTCGTAAGGTTGGAAGACCTGTGCATCAATCCGGTTGGAAGGCTGAGTTGGACCGAGGGTAGTTACGGGATACCTGCAACAAAAACCAAACGAGCCATACATAAAATACAAACCAGAAACGTATATGAATTCATCTACCACCGTGACCATGAAAGAAGAGGGACATGACCGCGGGATTTCTCACCAAAAAAAAAGAGAAACGCCATTCGAGACAACCAGCGTTCGTCTCATAGAATCAAAACGCCGCTCCATTTGGGTATCCAAACCTGTATTAGACCTATCGCTGAAAGCATCATACCCTGAGCAAAATACGGCAATAGGCATAGTAGTTAAGAAACGTTAAGAACAGAAGAAACAACCTAACTATATACTACGAGAAAAATCTACAGGTAAATAAGCAAAGGATGCGGAGTAGTGCAGAGACCTGGTCGGTAGCACGTCGACCGTGTTCCACGTGTCTCTGGTCTGCTCTACGAGCGATTTCAGAAGTTTGGAACACCAACAAAAGAAAAACGATCGAGCGATAGGAGGAGAAGTAAACCGGAGTAAGGGATCAGCTCTGAAAAGATTTGGGGCTTTAAATAGTAATCCTCAACCCTAACATCGTAAAATACCACCCTCACACGCATCATCCCGATCCAGGGTTAGCGTAAGGTTGAATACTGTAAACCCTAATCGGCAGATCGAGAGTTCCCGAAATCCCGAGGAGGATTATGAAAATTATGTCTAGTCGATAGATCAGTACTGTTCAGAAAATTTTAATAATATTCAACTAAAATTCGAAGTACCCCGCCAGTGAAATATCTGCTATGCTCTGAGCTTTTTCCTTCCGAGTGACGCTATTAATGTGAATTCCAGCTGTTGTCGGAACGCGCCGAATGCTCGAATTCAATGGCACAGTTGTTGAGAACCCAATGTTCCCGAGGTGAGAGCGATCCAACTCCAGCCTGTAACCAAAACATACAGCGTATGAGAGTCAAATACGTGTAGCTACGAATTAAAAGTGTTGTGATACGTACTCCATTAACTGTACGCAGGACGTGCGATTCGATTGGAAACTCCAACACACAAAAGAATTCATCATTTCCATACCTACTCACAACGAAGAGAAATTGTAATGTGAAAGGGATTCAGGCAAGTGATACATGACAGATATCACGTGTTGACTTGTATGAGTATCGGGGGTACGTTACGTTTTTATGGTGATATTCTAACCTTCGGAATTAACGTGGAACGTGAGGTTGTAAGGTGGAAACCGAACCCCATACAATAACAATATAAATTATATGAAGTTATTTGTATGTATACCATGTATTATATACATAATCGACATTCCAATGTATTATCAAAGTATATATTATATGCTTGGTAGAGATCAATGACATTATCAGACAGTATACATATAGGTTATACATATATTATATACATGGGGAGTACCCAATGTAAATATAAAGGGGTATAGAAATTTTATGTATATAGTTATAATATATACAAGGGAAGTATTCAATGCTATTAAAAAGGGATAATGGGAAAGAAATCCTAAAGTTAGAATGAGATACTAGATTGGTAGAGGAAAAGTTAAAAAGGTGGAAATAAAATCCAATTCCTGAATTTAATATCCAGTCAACCATGTAAATAAAAGTGAACCCTCAGTATATATGTGTGAGAAAAAAAAAAAATCTTTAAAATGGAGGTGTTACAAATGGTATCAGAGCCCAAGTTACAAAACTGGGCTGTTGTTACTAGGCTCACTCAATTCTGAATGTTAGTCTTATAAATGAATATTGTAGAAATTGTTTTTTACTTCTTTCAATTTCACTGACCAATATTATGAGTGTGTACAGTGGTGCTAAAATGGCTGAAGGTGGAGAAATTTATGTGGATCTGCGTGATGAGTTTGCTACACCAGATCCCAATGCCCCGGTAATGGCTATGTTGCAACGGTTGCAACGAGAATTGGCTGAACTAAGAAGCCAGAATGACATATTGTCATCAGCCAGTAAGGAGCAGGAAAAGCTCATCAGAGAACTCACTTCCCGGAATAGCCAAGAAGGCGAAGGTTCCGGAAAGAGGAAGATGGATGAGTCTGATGAGGATGAGGCTGCTAGACATCATTATAAACAGAAAAGAGAATTGCAGGGGGAATTCCGAAAGATCAAACCTCCCTCGTATGATGGGGAGAAGGAAGAAGATGCTGAAGCTTGGTTGCTGAACATGATTAAGTATTTCCAAGTTTATGAATATGAGAGCAATCTGAAGGCCAGATTAGCTGTGTATCAGCTACAAGGAAAAGCTACACTGTGGTGGGAAGAGACAAAAATGGTGCATGCCATTGATGAAAAGACAGTTACTTGGGAAGATTTTCAGGCTAAGTTCAAAAAACGTTATTTGAACGAACGTTATTATGATGATAAAGCAAAAGAATTCCATGAACTTAGACTAGGACAGCTCACTATCGATGAGTTTGTCACTAAGTTTACCAATTTACTGAGATATGTCCCTTACATTAGGGAAGAAAAGGCAAAGGTACAAAGGTTTTTGAATTGCTTGCCTACTGTGTACAAGGAGAAAATTGAGTTTGACAACCCAAAGACAATGGACGAAGCTGTTAGAAAAGCAAGATTATGCTATCAGCAGTTTAAAGGTAAGGCTGAACAAGGGAAGAGCTGGTTGAACAAGGGTGAGTTCAAAGGGAAAAGACAAAAACCAGCATATCTAAGGAATTTTGGCAGAGATCATCAGCGGAAAAAATTCAATAAACCAAAAGAAAGCCAAACTGCTCAATCCCAATTGGCTTCAAAACAAGTAGAAGAGAACAATAAAAATGAAGGGACATTCAGAATGAAGGAACCTTTGAAATGTTGGGGCTGTGGAGAACCCCATATTTTGAGGGACTGCCCCCATCGAAATATTCATATGATCAGCAGAGAGCGAGAGGCGACAACAGTAAATGACATAGCTAGAAATATACCAACTATCAGTGCGGCCTTGGAAAATCGGCAAGCAGAACATCAAGCAACCATGGTGGAAATGGAGGGTAAGATTTCTGACCTACCTGTTACTGTTTTGATTGATCCAGGTGCTTCTTTAAGTTACATTAGTCCTGGAATTGTAGAAAAATGTAAAATTAAACCTGAAAAATTTCAGCAGTCATGGTTGGTACAGTTGGCCACTGGAACTAAGAGAAAAGTCACACATAAATTGCCCAAAACAACAATACAATTGTAAAAATGGTTTTCCAACAGTAAATACGAACATATTTCGCTTTGAGATCCTATGACTTCTTACATTAGAATGGATTGGGTGGAAAGAAAAGCACGATGAAGCTGTTGAATACATGCACGTATGTGGATGAATAAGGAAACTAACACACTAAATAGAGCAAAAATCCCATTAGGTAAGACAAATATCGGCCTTCTGATTAGTATGACTAGAAAAAGATACCATGTTTAATAAATTTTTACATGTGGGAGAAGTAGAAGCAGTAAAAGAAAATGTAACTGGTATTCTGGGTGGTAGGGTTAAAGAAAGTTTTACGATTAAGTTACTCATCTTCCCAAAAGAATTGACTTTTCCATGAATGAAATGAGTAGAGAACCACACAGTTTGAGAGCCCCTATCGAATGGTCACTTTGAACTTAATGTGAAGATATCGTTGCCAAGTGCTGAGTAAAGATTTTAGACCATGTTAATATAGTGGGGGCTGGGTCTTGTTGTGAAAAAAAGAAGGATGGAAATTTTAGGATGCGCATTGATTATCGTCAACTGAACAAGTTGACCATTAAGAATAGATATCGACTTCCTAGAATTGATGATCTTTTTGATCAAGTGAGAGGGGCCTCGGTCTTTTCAAAGATTGACTTAAGGACTGGGTATCACCAGCTCAGAATCAAAGAAGAAGACATTAGCAAAACAACTTTTCGAACCTGGTATGGACACTACGAATTTGTAGTCCTACCTTTTGGACTGACAAATGCCCCTGCCACCTTTATGTGTCTGATGAATAGTGTGTTGAATAAATATTTGGATAAATTTGTTTTGGTGTTCATAGATGATATTTTAGTTTACTCCAAAAACAAAGAGGAACACAAGGAACATCTGCGTATAGTGTTGCAAACTCTGAAAGAAAATCAGCTATATGCCAAGTTCAGTAAATGTGAATTTTACAAGGATAAGATTCAATATTTGGGTCATATTATTTCTGAAAAAGGCCTTGTAGTTGACCCTGAAAAGATAAAAGCAATTAAAGAATGGCCAGTCCCAACTGATGTTTCGTGATGACCTGTCATTCATGATTGCGATTATTATCGCGGTTGTGAAGAGCTGCACTTTGCTATGCTTGTCCCCATTGTTTCATTCAAAGCGGTTTCAAGTTAAATGCAGGTGAAAAAATGTCAAATCGATTTTAGTCAATTAAAACAAAAAGCTTGTTCAGCCCTATATTAAGTGCTGATCTGATAAAGAGTTTGTTGTATGTACGAATGCTTGCGAGAGAGGGGTTGGGGAGGAGTCACATTGCGGAAAATTAGGTTATTGCCTGTGAATCTAGGAAACGCCTGTGAATCTAGGAAGCTGAAAAGCCATGAAGCAATTATGGTACTATGATTTAGATTTTAAATTTATTATCCATATAGCTTTGAAAATGTGTGACACTATCTTCTTGGGGAAAAATGTTCACATTGATATTTGATCATATTAGTCTCAAATATTTCTTTTCCCAATGGCTTGAATACGAGACAAGCCAGAATGAGTACATCCCTTTCGAAAGTGAATTTGATATGGACATAAAAAATATCAAGGGAAAAGAAAATAAAGTTGCTGATGCATTAAGCAAAAATTCTTGTCAAAATCTAAACAGCATTGGGAGTAGTGCCCAGATTGGGATAAAGGAGTTGGTGAGAAAAGTAGCAAATCAAGATCCAAACTATGAAACACTCTTGGTGAAACTACAGAAAAGGGATAAAACTGATTTCACTCCAAACCAGAGAGGGCTACTCTATTACAAAAACAGGTTGTATATTCCAAATGTAGAGTCCTTAAAAAGAGAAATTTTGGATGAATATCACAAACAACCCTATGCAGGTCATCCAGGATATCAGAAAATGTTAACAGCCTTGAAAAAGAAGTTGTTTTGGCCAGGAATGAAGAGAGATGTGGTAGAATATTTAAGTAGGTGCATGGAATGTCAACTAGTCAAAGTTGAGCATCAACATCCAGCAGGTCTTTTGAACCCTTTGCCAATTGCATAATGGAAATGGGACACAGTCTCCATGGATTTTATAACAGGGTTACCCAAAACCAAATATCAACATGATTCTATAATGGTAGTAATAGACACTCTCACCAAAGCTGCCCACTTTATACTAGTAAAGTCTACCTTTGGGACAGCTCAAGTAGCGAATGTGTTCTTGAAGGAGGTAGTAAGGCTTCATGGGGTGCCAAAAGTAATTGTTTCAGACCGAGATGCTAAGTTTACTGTAGCCTTTTGGAAGGGATTATTTGGAGGGATGGGTACTAAGTTGAATTTTAGTACTGCCTATCACCCTCAAACCGATGGGCAAACAGAGAGGATTAATCAAGTATTGGAGGATATGTTGAGAATGTATGTGATGGATAGACGATCAAAGTGGGAAGAGTATTTGCATTTAGCTGAATTTGCCTATAATAATAGCTACCAATCTTCTATCAAGATGAGTCCATTTGAAGCACTGTATGGAAGGAAGTGTCGTACTCCTTTGAGTTGGAGCCAACCTGAGGATAAATTACTGTTGGGACCTGATGCCTTACAAGAGATGGAGAGAATTGTTAAATAGATACAAGGAAACATCAAGACAGCACAAGATTGCCAGAAAAGCTATGCTGATAATAAAAGAGTGCACCGAGAAATTAAAGTGGGGGATCATGTGTATTTGCGCATCAAACCCAAAAAGAGCACACTTTATGCTGGAAGTTGTGCAAAACTTGCTCCTAGATATTGTGGGCCTTTTGAAGTTTTAGAAAGGGTGGGACCAGTGGCTTACAAACTGGCCTTACCCCCCCATGTTAGAGTTCATGATGTGTTTCATGTTTCGTTATTAAAAAGATATGTACATGATGCTTCTCATATAGTTGATTGGAATGTGGTACAAGTGGAACCAGAAGGGGAGTTTCTGCCAGAGCCACTTCAAATATTGGACCGGGAAGAAATTGAATTGAGAAATAGAACAGTGGCCAGAGTAAAAGTGTAGTGGAAGCATTTTACTGCTGAAGAAACTACCTGGGAAAGAGAGGCTGAAATGATAGAAAGATATCCGTTTTTGTTTGAAAAATGAACTCTAGTAGTAAAGTAATAACACCGAGGACGGTGTTTATTTTCAGAGGGGGAATATTTAACACCCCCAATTTCTGTGTTGAATTTAAAAAGTTAGACATTTGAACTTTAATCCTAAGGGGAGTGGACCCCAAAGGATAAGTATTGTGTGAATGTAATTTAATATTTAAGTTGAGGAAACAAATAAAATGATTGTGCATATTGACCAAGATGAGAATTAGAGATCACTTGCCAAATCCATGAGGATGGATAAGGCAACAAATCCCCACAATATTTCAAAAAAAATCCTTGAAAGAAATTAATTTAGATTTTGAGGAGGAATCTAAATTTCCCCAATGACGAGGAAAGTAGTTGGGAAGAGGTAATAAAAGCTAGAAAAGCTGAGGAAAAGCATAAAAAAGCTTTAAAGAGTCCCAAAATGGGAAGCCTAGGCTAAACAGGAAGAAAATCATCCTGCTATTCTGGACGCAGAATTAGAAACATGCTTTGGGGAAACATGAGCTTAAATAAGCTGCTCCTAAGTAGATCACAGGTTGATCTGTGGGGGAGGTGGTCTCAGCACGGGGGCGAATTCTGGAGAGAGACGAATTCTAAGGTTGGGAGGTTGGTCAATTGCATGAGTGGTATGTCTCTGAAGTTATGATTGTGTTTATTTTTTTTAGTATGAATTGACTACATATCTAAATTGTTTTTCTATGATAAATTAGATTCTACATTTAGCAGAAGAACTCATCAGGAATTAACCCATGAATTTCTGCATAGTTGTAGAATACACATCTGTAGTGTAGAGTCTCACAGAATTTCTAAACCATTAATTGGTTTAAATCTGAGGATTCTTATTTCCACAGGAAGAATTATAACTTAATTTTGATATGCTTCTACTCATAGAATAGTTCTAATACTTACCTACAGGCTATAGAGAAATCCAAAATCCGAGTATAACACTAGGAAGTACCAGAACACAACATTTTAGTGTTTTGCAATCATCAAATGCTCCAGAAGGAATAGCAGAATAAAAATAATAATAATCCCCTTCAATACTAGGGTCTGCAAAATTTTCCATTTACACATATTTCTGGAACCAGCACAAATCCCTAGGGAGACTATAGATAAAAGACCTGAAGTTAAATTTTTTTACAGGAACCATCATTATAACTATGGACAAATATACCACTCTATAAACAAGCTCAATAACAATAGAACTCTGCTCCCAGTAAATAGAGATGTGGTGATTCAATAAACTATGACAAATACATGTAGTATATTGTGCATAAATTTCAGGTATACAATGGTGAGGAAATTCGATTTGTGTATATGCCTAGCACTGAAATAAGCTTACTATGTAACTATCGTCGAACCGACGAGACTATTACCAGAAAGCTTGATGTATACTGTTATTAGTGACAAAGTAAACTTATGAAATATCAATACGGAATAAATGTCAAACCACAGGTGAGACAGTGCATGCCTGTATGTACTTATCACACGTTATTGGCAGATTAAAATCTATTATGTCAAATAATTGGCAGCACCTAATATAATCGGTTGCATAAACCCAGAAAGAAAATAGAATATATATTAACAGGGGTTAGTTCAGTTGTAAAACAATTTGGGGTTCCGAATGGACTCCTTTAAGTTCAGAATTTAAATATTATCAATAGAAATGGCAGATTTTTCATTCGTTTTGGGAGAGCATAACTTCGGTAACGTATGATAGACATTGGTGAAATGGAACCATAATTACTTTGATTATTATTAATACTTGAACCAAAAATTTTAATACCATACGGCCGTATTAATCGTGTATCATTTCTGCAACACAAACCGAAACCCCCATTTAAATAAAAATCAATCCAAAGGCAAGGGAGGGAAGAACGGCAACAGCCGAGTATGCATGTATAAGGCTCCTCATCCTGCACGTGGCCATGGACATGACCATGACAAAGAAGTGAACTCAACGATAAACATACTATTGTAGTAAGTGCATTAAACAGAGTCCCTTCTGGTTAACCAGAACTTAACAACGCCGGAATAATAGGAAAGAAAAAAAAAAAAACGACATAACTTAAATAATGACGGGAGGCAATAACATAACCCCGCGGCTCGTAATCGTTACCTACAGCCACGACTCTGTAGCCACCCGCATCTCATGGAACAAACCGAAAATGATCTTCGACAACCACCCCTGCGTTTCAATCGCTTGTTTGGAGAATTCGTAAGGTTGGAAGACCTGTGCATCAATCCGGTTGGAAGGCTGAGTTGGACCGAGGGTAGTTACGGGATACCTGCAACAAAAACCAAACGAGCCATACATAAAATACAAACCAGAAACGTATATGAATTCATCTACCACCGTGACCATGAAAGAAGAGGGACATGACTGCGGGATTTCTCACCAAAAAAAAAGAGAAACGCCATTCGAGACAACCAGCGTTCGTCTCATAGAATCAAAACGCCGCTCCATTTGGGTATCCAAACCTATATTAGACCTATCGCTGAAAGAATCATACCCTGAGCAAAATACGGCAATAGGCATAGTAGTTAAGAAACGTTAAGAACAGAAGAAACAACCTAACTATATACTACTAGAAAAATCTACAGGTAAATAAGCAAAGGATGCGGAGTAGTGCAGAGACCTGGTCGGTAGCACGTCGGCCGTGTTCCACGTGTCTCTGGTCTGCTCTACGAGCGATTTCAGAAGTTTGGAACACCAACAAAAGAAAAACGATCGAGCGATAGGAGGAGAAGTAAACCGGAGTAAGGGATCAGCTCTGAAAAGATTTGGGGCTTTAAATAGTAATCCTCAACCCTAACATCGTAAAATACCACCCTCACACGCATCATCCCGATCCAGGGTTAGCGTAAGGTTGAATACTGTAAACCCTAATCGGCAGATCGAGAGTTCCCGAAATCCCGAGGAGGATTATGAAAATTATGTCTAGTCGATAGATCAGTACTGTTCAGAAAATTTTAATAATATTCAACTAAAATTCGAAGTACCCCGCCAGTGAAATATCTGCTATGCTCTGAGCTTTTTCCTTCCGAGTGACGCTATTAATGTGAATTCCAGCTGTTGTCGGAACGCGCCGAATGCTCGAATTCAATGGCACAGTTGTTGAGAACCCAATGTTCCCGAGGTGAGAGCGATCCAACTCCAGCCTGTAACCAAAACATACAGCGTATGAGAGTCAAATACGTGTAGCTACGAATTAAAAGTGTTGTGATACGTACTCCATTAACTGTACGCAGGACGTGCGATTCGATTGGAAACTCCAACACACAAAAGAATTCATCATTTCCATACCTACTCACAACGAAGAGAAATTGTAATGTGAAAGGGATTCAGGCAAGTGATACATGACAGATATCACGTGTTGACTTGTATGAGTATCGGGGGTACGTTACGTTTTTATGGTGATATTCTAACCTTCGGAATTAACGTGGAACGTGAGGTTGTAAGGTGGAAACCGAACCCCATACAATAACAATATAAATTATATGAAGTTATTTGTATGTATACCATGTATTATATACATAATCAACATTCCAATGTATTATCAAAGTATATATTATGTATATTATATGCTTGGTGAGGATCCAATGACATTATCAAAAGGATATATATATATTACATGCATGGTAAGGACCCAATGACATTATCGAAGGGTATATATGTACATATAGATTATACATATATTATATACATGGGGAGTACCCAATGTTAATATAAAGGGGTATAGAAATTATATATATATAGTTGTAATATATACAAGGGGGAGTATTCATTGCTATTAGAAAGGGATAATGGGAAAGAAATCCTAAAGTTAGAATGAGATACTAGATTGGTAGAGGAAAAGTTAAAAAGGTGGAAATAAAATCCAATTCCTGAACTTAATATCCAGTCAACCATGTGAATAAAAGTGAACCCTCAGTATATATGTTTGAGAAAAAAAAAATATCTTTAAAATGGAGGTGTGACACTTCTCTCGAGAAGGATTTTTATATTTCGTTATTTTCTTTTAATTCCTTGCTAAGATATTCAGATACCATCATTTTAATGTGATCTACATGATCTATTATCACTAGTTCCAAATAATTATATTTTTTAGTCTAAATATTTGAGGAAACTCTCAGTGAGGTGTTGCAAGGGATAGAGAGAATCACCTTGATTTTAGGTGTTGAATGTCTGAGGCTTAATTTTCTATTAAAATATTCTGGGACTTGAACTCTACTAGGCATAAAAGGTCTTGTTTTGGATTTAGGTGCCGAATGTTTCAGATGTAATTTTCCATAAAAATATTTAATTTTAATATTATGTGACTTGAACCTAGTCATAGACATATGAGTGTATCAAGATAAGCAAATCAACCCATTCCAACTTGCCATATAACAAGACAACTAGAAGGGTCACTACTAAAATAAATTTTACTACTAAAAAATACTATTATATAGACATGAAAGAGTGAAAGGAAAACAAAAAAACAAAGAATATTAACACTAAGCACAAGAAACATATGTCTTCAGAATGGGATTTTTCTGAAGATACGATGGTAAATAGTATATAGTAAAAGAAAGTGGGTTTTTTAGGAATTGAGAAAATAGTAAAAGAAACAAATAAATTCCTTAAGAATGTTAATAGAAATTCGGAATAAAAAAGTGAATTGAAATTATGGTTCTACAGAAAATGCGAGATACGATGGTAAAAAGTAAAAAAAAAATTCATAAAGATCAATGCCAAAGAAAGATAGTAAAACATGGGTAAATAACTTGAGAAGGAAAGAAATTACATATCAATGCAGCATATTGTTCCATAGTTTTTTGAAAATGCATGAAAGTGGTTTCTTAAGAATTAAGGAAATAGTTTAAGAATGCCGATAGTAATTCCAAATAAAAATATCGATTCAAATAATGGTTCTACAGAAAATGTAAGCATCAAAAAAAGGTTGGCTTCAGAATAGGATTTTTCTAAAGATACAATGGTAAAAATTTAAAATTTTTTCATAAAAGTCAATGCCAAATAAAGATACTAAAACATGGGTAAATAAATTGAAAAGGGAATAAATTACATATCAATGCAGCATACTGTTCCACAGTTTCTTGAAAATGCATGAAAGTGGTTTCTTAAGAATTGAGGAGATAGTTTAATAATGCCAATAGAAATTCCTAATAAAAATATGGATTCAAATTATGGTTCTACATAATTCCGAACAAAAATATGGATTCAAATTATGGTTCTACAAAAAGTGCATGCATCCAATGCAAGAAAATAACAAATTAATACCAATGTTGATCCCACTAGATCAGAAAATCTTAAAGCAACATTAGCCCTGTGCTAATTTGAATGGATGTGCGTACATTATACATAAGGGTTTCAAAAAAGGTTAGCTTCAGAATGGGATTTTCCTAAATATACGATGGTAAAAAGTATAAAAACTTCCATAAATATCAATGTCAAAGAAAGATTCTAAAACATGGCTAAACAACTTGAAAAGGGCAAGAATGTGTTGCTTCGAATGGCTATGGGTACATAAGCGTTTGAAAAAGGGTTGGCTTCAGAATGAGATTTTTCTAAATATAAGATGATAAAAAGTAAAAAACTTTCATAAATATCAATGCCAAAGCAAGATACTAAAACATGGGTAAATAACTTGAAAAGGGAAGTTACATATCAATGCAACATGGTGTTCCAGTGGTTTCTTAAGACACATTAATGAGGCTTGGTGAGTTATTGAGGTAGTTAGCAAAAAATAAATGAAGGAGGGCATGGATCTAATGGAATAAAACATTTCAATCGTCTAACATTTGATCCAATGGTTTATAGAAGAACACAGTGGGAGCTAGGAGAGTTGTTGTCAAAGAGTGATGCCTTACAGCGTAAATATACAATTAAATATAAAATAGTGAAATAGTTAAAAATGAAGAAATTATCGAATTTCGGAAAACAAATATTCTAGGTTAAATCGTGGCCTCTGTAGACAACTCCATTAATAAAGCACCAAAAAAATTAGTTAAACATAATATATATATAGAGAGAGAGAGAGAGAGAGAGTTAAATATAAAATATAAATATAGAAAATTAAAATTAAGTATTATTAAATATAAATATAGAGAGTTAAATTTAAACGTCATATTGAGGCACTTCAATAAAAGTATAAAATTAGAAATAGTATATTAAATATTTGTATTGAATCTCATGCTAATAAATAGTTTGGAACATATATAAAAGTAAAGTAATATTAAAAATTGTCTACATGGAATTTTGTATTAATTTTTTTATTTTTCCTTTGAAGACCACTTTTAGGATGAAATTTCTTCTAACGAGGAGCTAATGATTTAGGGGATAATGAAATATAGTGTTTAAATAATTTTAAATAATTAGTATTTTGATGTATCTAACATGACATGGCACACTCTCTACACATGACATGTGCTAGGTGATTTTGGAAATTTTGGATGGAAAGGTGAACATGTGGCACCACTCAAAGGAAACCACATAGAAGGATGATGTCAACAAGGTTATGTGGTCTATCCTTGGGATTAACGGGAGAATTTTTTATTTCTAAATGTTTTGTAGCGTTAACTAATTTGACATATGATTGGGAAGTGGGGAAAAAACAAGCTTAAGGTTCGTTTGGAGTATTGATGATTTGGATACAAAGGAAAAATGCCAAGGTTAAAAAAACTTGGATACTAAATACATAAATGTTCCACATTGGAAAATTTTTTGAAAGGAAATACATTCAATTCATGAATAATACAAAGGTGCGGTGCATCAACCATTATGGAAATTTTTTGAAATACTTTGATGTTGAATGCATTGAAAAATGAGTAAGATGATCTCAAACCACTAAGTTCCTTTTAGACATGGTTGAATTAAGGGATATAAGGATTTTGGGGTTAACATAATATATCTTCTATGTTGGACAATTGGAGTTGTCTGAATGGTTGGTGGAACTTGGTATGTTGGCATTGAAGTCAACCATAATAGAAGTGAGGTCAAAGGCAACATATGTTGGAAGTGAAGAGAATTTTGTTTAGGGGGTGTCTGATGGTTACTACAGTATTCTACAGAGAATCATTATAGTAGTAGGCTTAGTGGAGAAGCCATAAAAACATGAATATGATGGTTGGAAGTCTCGGCCTTTGGAGGATATTATGCCTCAAGTGATCAACTTAGTTTCTCCAAAAAGTGGCATAGATGGAAAGTATTCTAGAAGAAATTTTGAATGGTATGTTGAAGCTTGGAAAAGGCCTTGTGGATCATGAGTAACAACCAGTTGAAGTTCAAAGACAAAAAAGTACTTCTTTTCAGGACTTGGGAATACTTTTGGACTAAGCTTGGGAGTTAGGTGATTCGGGCCCTGCAACAAGGTTCGACAGGAGAAAAAATATCCACCACTCCTAACCCCCGACCTGTGTGGAACCAACTCCTAATCGGGCATGTGAATTAGTTGGTAGTCGAACAAGTAGGGAAGTGGGCCTAGTTCATATAGGTGAGAGGGTGAGTCGTGTTATAATTTTTAGCAAGAGAACAAAGCCCCAACTCCCAATTGCCAAACCATGTTGAAATCGGTACAGGATAAAAATTAGCATAATGTGATTGGATCATAGTGATGCGTTGACAACATGTATGGGAGATGAATTCAGCATGTCGTGGAAGTATAGAGGATATGTGGAAGGTAGATTCAACATATTTTTGTGGCGTAATGAATAAAATATAGGTGATACATGTTACCATATAGAGGTTCCGCATTTCCTAGAGGATGTAAACATGAATTTAACTAATTATATCACAGAACCTAAAATTTTGCATCAAGGCTTTGTTTTGTAAATTTCTTCCCGTTTATTCGATTGAAAACGTTAAATGAATAAAAAGGACCTAAGTCACATGAATAGGAAAATAAATTCTCTGAGCTAGTCGAGAATATGGGAATTTGGCGGTTGAGAAAACACATTGGTGCATCACCAATGGAACGATTTTACCCATGACCTTGCGAAATCCGAGACAACATTAAAAGAGGTTCATAGGAGTTATATAGATTTCATGTGTTATTCATTATTTTGATAACCTTTAAAGTTCACCACATCTATTTAAAATGTTAATGAAAATTGTAGAGAATGGAGGCATGGGCAAGCAAGGAGAATGACTTGCAAAGCTAATTTAATGGGCCTAGTTCAAACAAAACAAGCCATACTTGATATTTTTTTTTCACGCCATGAGGAATTAAATGAAAAAGATGGCTAGGTGTAGAAGAAATGATTAAATTACAAGGAATTCATGCCTCAAGTGCATGTGAATCATTGTGATAACTTTTTAGGCATGAAAATCCTCATTGGAGTGCATGATTTGACTAAAAATTAATTACCAACATAGATAAATACTCAAAATTCCGTTATCTACATTATCCGAGTTTTCGATACTAAAAAAAATATAGAGATTCAATGCGATTGTGATGATTGAGTGACCTAATCCCATCTCAAGAATTGAATATTGTTGGAGGGTGCACGGTACATGATGGAACAACAACAAACCATGCCTTGTTATAGCATACTATCAAGTACAAATATTACATCATTCACAACACATCAGAGGAAAAAAACTGTGGAGTGTAATTGAGAAGAATGGGGGCATGTAGAATTATTTTGGGTTACAGAGTGCAATGTTGTGAGTTTTTGGCCGAGCCAAATGTTAACTGGGAGATAGTGATTCCGAGGGATGAGACTATAAATGGTTCAGTGTCAGAGATCACAATTCAAAGGAGAAATTTTGAGTTGAATAAATGGAGATGGTATTGCGATAGAGAATATTTATATTATTTTTTTAATGCATTAGCCTCTTTTTTTAGTTTGAAAATTAAATGGAAAAGTAGAACAATGGCTCGAGTAGGTAGTTCTCAACATTCATAAAAGGTTGGTGCCTCTTGAAAGTGGTGGCTTGGTATCTGAAGGGGGTTGGGCCCTCATGAGAGTCAGTGCTTATAAACAAAAATATGGAATTAAATGGGTGTTGAATTTACATCATAAAAACACACATATTGGTGGTTTTTTCGTTTGCGTTTTCACGTAAAAAATGTGAGCGTCAATATGTATGTGTTAATCAACTAGTTAACTATTTGGTCATGCGAACAGTTTCATTTACTATATATTGAAATTTCGGTTTATATGCTCATACAAATAGCTAGCAGAAGCCAATGGAAATATAAGAATTGAGCACAAAATTTTAATAACCTAATAATTATTGATTTACCACCCCCGCTCCTCTCAATAATTCCTTATTACAACAAAAAAAAATTATCTGTCTTAGATAACTCAACATTTAAGTAGAAAATTCATATCTACAACTAAAAATTTAGGGTAAGGCGATGTGAAGCCCACGATGGCTTCACTAGCTGAGCAACACCATACCTTTTTCGTTCATATTGGGGAAATTTATTCAGGAGAAAATGACATAATATATTTATCATATATTAGGGGGTAAAGGATTTTCATATTTGTAGGTATACAAAATGGAGCTCAAATTTAATGAAAAAATATAAAGGGGTATAAATAATTTTAATGAAAAGATGGATACCTACAATATCTAGTGAAAGTAGGAGTTTTTAAATTGGGAAGGTTTATTGGGTTGGGAGGGGGTTAAATAATGTGATTTTTAGAGCTATTTTCCAATATTCAGTCAAGTTTTGGGTTCTTTTTTAATATTCCATGAATTCACGTTATATGTCATATGTTAATTGAGTGAAGCCCCTATGGTGAAGGCAAGGAAGTATGAATATTGATTCAAATACCAACGAATTAAAATTTATTGAATTTGAAAGAAAGAGACAACCGAAACTCAAAAAACATGAATATGAAGTCAATTAAATCATGATAATTGAGAATGAAAAAATACAAAACTAATGAGAGGATATTTTTATAAAATAATTGTTGGATTTGTAATTTAGGAATTTTTCCCCCTTTTTTTAATGAAATTATTGTTGTGAGAGAAAGAGAGAAACAATGAAGATGAAAAGCAAGTGGTAAATATATAAAATTTTAAAAATATAAATTATAGATGGAACATAAGGAAAAAAAAATGTTATAGGTGGATACTGGATGAAAATTCAAATTGTTTCCTATAAGAAAATTGGAGAGGATAAAAAATGTAATACACCAAGTTTCTATGATTTTAAATTGACAATTGAACAAGTCCAAAGGGGAAGTGGATCCCAATGAAGAACTGGTATGTAGATTTATTTTATTTTTAATTAATAAAAAAATGAGAAATTATGTGTGCATTGACTAGATTGAGAATTGAGATCTGAAACCTAAATCCATGAGGATGTGGATTAGGTGAAGAGACTTTCCCACACCTTCCAGAAATACTTGAAAGGAATAAAACAAGTTACTAAAAATTAGATGTGGAGATAAACATCTAATTTCCCCAATAAAGAGGAAAGAGTTGGGAAGAGGTGGAAACAGCTGGAAAAGTGGAAAGACAGCTTTAAAGTACCTCTATGGAAGAAACAGAGGCAAAGCCTAGGAAAAATAGGAAGAAAGGATCCTAAAATTACTTGACGTAGTAATTGGAAACAATATTGGAAAAGAAAAGCTTAAATAAGCTGATCCAGGATAGACAAATAGTTTTCTAGCATTGGGAGCTAAGGTCTCGGCTCAGGGGTGAGTTATAGAGAGAAATATCCACGGTTGAGAGGAAACTAGTTAAAGAAAATTTGTATGCACAGTTAACTATAATTTTAGAGTTTGATATTAATCTTGGATGTGTGTTAAGTGGTTGAAGTTAAAATTTTAGAATTTGCATATTGTAGTTAATATTAGGTACAATGAGGTAGAACAGGTCCATACATTTAACCGATTTTGTTACAGTAGGAATACTGAAATCCATATGGTTGTATGAAAAATGTCTAGTTAGCCCCAATGGCCAGAATGTCTATATCTGGTGACAGATTTAAATCTGGGTCAGGAGGCTAACAGAGAATCTTTGTATAATATTTATTCTAGTCTTATTATCTGAATTAGGATTTCAAAAATGAAACTATCATTAATTATATTTTAATTATCCGTTCTGAAGCATAATACTTTACCAAGTGAGAGATAAAGCCATTGATATTACTACATAAGTACATGCATCAGATTTTAATATGCTGGAATAAGACTGTGAGTGCTGTCAGAATATTAAAGAACAAATTACAGTGTGAGTATAAGTTAAAGTATTGCTGTAAATTGTACTTCAAATAGTTTTTTACTTATGCATGATTCTATATTGAAGAAATATACACATACTATTCTGAATTTCAGTTAAATAAAATAACATATGTGTAAGACTGATCTAGAAGAAAACCTGATTGTTTTACAAGACAATCTTATATTCGATCAAAATAGTATATTAACTCAAACAAAAAACTTTGAATAGTATATATGTATATGTATGAAGAGAAACACCTTATTATATTATGTACTTCTGTTGTAAATATTTTTGCAATAACCACAATTAAATCAGAGTATAGTAGATGTATATAGATATTTAGAACTAAAATGAGATTCTATATTATGGCCAGTACTAACAGCATAAGTACTTATCCAAATCTGGTCAATAAATGTGGACCAATACATTAAAAAGTTAAAATACGTAAAGAATAATGATCTTAACAAAAAAATTTACAATAATAGAGTATTCCATTTTCAAAAATCCTTGAACAAGATGAGGCTGTGAAATTATAATGGTAAGAATTAAATGGATACTATAAGAATATATATATAGACAAAATATACATCTATACGTTTTGCATAAATTACTCTAGAATAACCCTTCTATGATCCAGGTGGATATTGGTGGCCACCCGCCTATTCCACTTGGGCCCTCACCATTATCTCTTTCAGTTTTTTAGTTTCGGCATAACTTACTATTTTTAGCAGTTTTTCGGGTCCTGAACTTCCTGAGCCATTTTGAGGCCCTAAACGACATTTTTAGGCATCGCGCCTCCAGCCAATATCATTTCATTCCAGAATGAATGATATTCATGGCGAAAGTTGTAGTCCTCAGATAGAGCTTTCTAAGGATGTATCATGAGTGTCAAACAGAGATAGTATGCCAAAGTTACATCCCTGGGAAGTTGAAACACCAATTTACCCAAACGGGGCCCATAGTTTTGGGGCTTCATCTCCTAGGGTTAGGTTTTTGGATGTTTAGGGTTCTCCATTGTTTCTCAATAATAAATAGGCCCTCGAGCCTCATTGTAACGCAGTTCAGAGGCCTGTAGCCGCCACATCTCTTCTCAGAGATAGCTACCAGCGCCCTAGCTATTTTTATTTCCATTCTATCTGTAAGCAAATTTCAGTTCTTTGATATTAATGAAATGAAATGTTATTTCCATTGCATCTCTATATTTATGGTTATATGTTTATTATTTTGCGTTCTTGCATAAATCCGGAGCAGTGGTATCAGAGCGGTCTGCTTTTTCTCGATCCTTCTTTGCATGTCCCCAACGAGGTCAGGGTATAAGGAGCTAGGGCTTGATCTGGTGGAACCTTTGCAAGATCAGCCTTGCAAACCTCGACGAACGCCCATGGGAGATGAAAAGAAATATGAGGGAGCAGGAGATCCTATCAAAATATTGCTGGAGGAGGCCCTCGAAAAACAAAGGAACGCGATGATGGATAACTTTGCTCAGATCCTCCAACGGCTGCCCACCGGCGGTGCATCTGCATCCAGCAGCCACTCTGGAGGTGCGAATCCTTTTAAGGTACAAGTAAATTTTGACATTCCCATATTTGAGTGTCAAATAGATGCAGATACCGTAGATAGATGGTTGAATCTATTAGAAGGATATTTCTCTATTCACGACTTTTCAGACTGGGAGAAGATTATTTTTGCACTCCTCAAAGCTACCCCCTATGTTAAGGACTGGTGGGAAACCTACTATGAGAACAAGGACTAGACAAAACCCTCTCTGTTCTCGGCTGTACCAACCTGGAATTATTTTCGAGACGCCGTCAAGGAACAGTACTATCCCGTGGGGAGCTATGAGGACAAGTACATACAATGGACCACGCTGCGACAACAAAGGGATCAAGATGTGCATGAGCTTACGAATCTGTTCCATACCCTGCGCACAAAGTTGAGTATCAAAGATTCAGAGAAACATTTGGTGCTAAAGTATCACAGCTGTCTACACAAATACATTCAGGAGGAAATGGAGTTCCTCGACATCTCCTCGCTTGGTACGACATACCGGTATCCTGCCAATATTGAGTAGAAATTCAAACAGAAGAAGTGAGACTTTGGATTTGCGAATCAAAAGCAAGGGAAAGGTGCTTCCAAACCACAGAACAAAGGACAGAGCCAAGGCATGGCGGCTAAAGACAACCCATCAAAGCCACAAGAAAATAAAAACACCACAAAGCCAAAGAAGGACACGGGAAAGTGGTGTGAGTTCCATAAGAGCTCCACTCACAACACAAGTGAGTGTCAGGCCAAGTAGTCGCTAGTGGCCGAGATGAGGGCTTCTGAGTCAGATGCATGCTCCAACTCTGAATCAGAACCTGAAAAGGGGAATGAAATAGGGAAACAGATTATTGCTTCGGATCCCAACGCCACTGTTTCCACTACAAAGATCTAGAATGAGGAACCGGAAGATCCAGAGGAGGAGGAAAATCTCTTCCACTCCCAGATGTGTGTAAAGGGTTCCCCTGTACAGTTCATTTTCAACAATGGGAGCCAAAAGAACCTCATTTCAGTAGATGACGTGAAGTGGTTGGGCTTGCCAACCACAACTCACCCACATCCATACACCATCTAGTGCCTTCACCAAGGACGAGATCTCCGTGTCAGCCAGCAGTGCCGCCTCCCCTATAGCATCAAGCCCTTCACGGATGAGGTATTATGTGACGTTGCTCCTATTGATGTTTCTGATGTATTATTAGGACAACCATACTTTTGGAAGCGTCATGCTATGTATGAGTCTCGACCTCGTGCTATTATTATTACTTTGGGAAATAATTTGTACAGGATCCCAGAGGTACGACCTCCTGCGGCTATCTCTTTGGTTACTGCAAAACAATGCAGTAAGCTCATTTCCCAATCTAGGAAATTCGTTTTCCTGATGATCCACCCCTACGGAAAGAAGAAGACTGTGGCCACAACCTCCAGACAGGGCTCCTCTGCACGACAACAACAAATGGATAAGGTTGTGGAGGAGTACAGGGACATCCTCACCTCAACCACAGGGGTTCCTCTGCACTATCAGGTCAAGCACCCGATTGATCTGACCCCAGGTGTGCCGCTACCCAATGGACGAATCTATCGGCGCTCTATTCTCGAGAATGATGAAATCAAAAGGCAGATTCAGGAGCTGCTGCAGAAAGTTCACATCAGACCAAGTTCATCGCCCTGTGGGAGCCCATCGTGTTGGTATAGAAGAAGGATGGGACGTGGAGACTTTGTATTTACTATCAGGCGCTGAACAAGATCACTATCTGGAACAAGTACCCAATCCCATGGATTGATGACCTTCTGGACCAACTCAAAGGTGCAAAATATTTCAGCAAGATCGACCTGAAGTCTAGGTATCACCATGTACCAATTGAACCCTCTCATGTGTGGAATACTGCCTTCAAAGCCAAGGAAGGCCTTTTTGAATGGTTGTTCATGCCTTTCGGGTTGACGAATGCTCCTGCCACGTTCATGAGGATGATGGACGACATCTTGCAGCCATTCACCAACTCATTTGTAGTGGTGTGCTTGGATGACATTATGATCTTCAGCAAGACTTGGGAAGAGCACCTTCACCACATCCGACAAGTCCTCCAAACACTGTGGCAACACAATTTGTGTGTCAATTTGGAGAAGTGCACGTTTGGCATGACCCAGGTTCAATATCTGGGATACATTATTGATGAAAGGTGGGTGCATGTGGATCCAGCCAAGATCCAAGTCATTTGGGATTGGCCAGCCCCAACCACTATAACAGAGCTTCGCAGCTTTCTGGGTCTTCCTAATTTCTACCGTAGATTTGTGCTTGGATTCTCTCATATCACTTGGCCTTTGAGTCAAGTCACCAAGGGAGGAGCTAGAGAAAAATTCTTTTGGTCGGAACCTCAACAGAAGGCATTCATAGAATTGAAAAATCACCTCTATTCTGCCCCAGTCCTTACATTACCAGACTTGCAACAGCCATTTGAGATCGAGACAGATGCCTCTGACTATGCTATTGTGGCATTTCTTACTCAACAAGGACATCCAGTGGCATATCACAGTGAGACATTGTCTGAGACAGTTCGCAAGTAGACCACATATGACAAAGAAATGTATTCCATTGTGTAGGCCTATCGACAATGGAAGCATTACATTTTGGGGAAGGAAACAATCATCCACACAGACCACCGGCCCCTGCAGTTCATACAGACACAAGGGAAGTTGGAAAATGATCGCCATCAAAAGTGGTCCACATATCTGCAACAGTTTCATTTGAACATCAAGTATAAGAAGGGTAGCACCAATCATGTTGCAGACTGCCTCAGCTGACCATCGATCGTGGTGCTCAACACCATGTTCAACTCTTGTGGACACGAGACTTCTGATTGGACGCTTGTCTATGAGAGTGACCAAGAATTCGACCACACTTACAAGGAATTCTTGGGGGGTAAGCAAGTTCCAAATTTTCACCTCCAAGATGCACTTTTATGTCACCTGGGACACCTTTGTGTTCCTTCAAGCGAGCGTGCAAAGATGATATGGGAAGCACACTACAGTCGAGTCGCTAGGCATTTCAGGGTCAAGAAAATAGTAGCAATACTACAAAAGTATTTCTATTGGCCAAAACTTCGAAAGGATGTCGAGAAGCACATCCGATCCTACACTGCTTGTGCCGTTGCCAAACCGACCATCAAGAAGCAGGGCCTATATACTCCACTACCTACCCCTAGTAGACCTTAGGAATCCATCTCTATGGATTACATGCCGTTAGGTGCCTTCTCAAGAATGAAGCAGGCGCGTGTGTTGTGTAGCGGCTCCAAGAGAAGAAAAAGATATAAATGCTAGCAAAATGACCCTTGAGAGACAGCCTCCATCCCCCATTACATGACGGTCATTCACGGATGATCCAATTTACAAAACCTCATTTCTATATATACGAGTCCATGGGGCCATAATTTAATCCTAGTGGGCCACAATGTAATCCTAGCCGACCTAACAATAATAATTTAAGGGCACAATAATAACAAAATGGGGGTTACAAGGTACAATAATAACAATAAGGGGGTTACACTAACAACAATAAGGGACTATACTAGTAATATAGGGACCTAACATGCCCCTCTCCTTCAAAAAAGTGTTGTCCTCAACGCTTGAGTAGCTCTGGGTGCTTCTGTATAAAATTCTCATCCTCCCATGTAGAATCTTCGGTGGGTAAGTTCTTCCACTTGATGAGATACTCTGAAATTGATCGATTCCGTAGTTGTCGAGTTCTTGTTTCCATGACCGCTTCTGGTTCCAATATGAATTTTCCTTCCTCATCAAGTTCTGGCAATATTGTTTGAACTGGAAGATTTTCACCTATAACCTTCTTTAAGCATGAAACATGGAAAACTGGATGTACTCGCGAAGAAGCAGGAAGCTCCAATTTGTATGCCATAGTACCAATCTTTTGCAACACCTTGTAAGGACCATAGTACTTGGGCGATAATTTATTATCCTTCTTTGCTTGCTTGAGGGACATTTATTTGTATGGTTGTAGTCGTAAAAATACCCAATCTCCTACATCAAAACTTCTCTCGCTGTGATGTTGATCTACCTGTTGTTTCATTCGATTTTGTGCCAAATTCAGGTTATCCTTTAAGAGTTGGAGAACTTCTTGCTGATGCTCGATGTGATCTTCCACTGCTTGAACCTTCGAATTTTCCCTTAAAGAGGATGTGATGGATGGTGGATGATATCCATAAAGTGCCATAAATGTGGTCATTTTTGCTGCAGTATGGAAGGAAGTGTTATACCACCATTCAGCAAGAGGTAACAACTTGACCCATTGTGTTTGTTTATCAGATACAAAAAAACGAAGATATCCTTCCAAACATTTATTTACTATCTCAGTTTGGCCATCAGATTGAGGATGATAAGATGAGCTATGAGCTAATTGAGTACCCAAACAAGAAAATAACTCCTTCAAAAAATTTCCAGTAAAAATGGGATCTCTTTCACTCACAATAACCCTTGGGCTTCCATGTAGCTTTTTAATTCTGTCCATAAATGTAGTAGCAATTGTACTTGCTTTAAATGGATGAGATAATGCACAAAAGTGTGCATACTTGGTAAGTCTATCAACTACCACCATGATGACACTCTTTCCTTCGGACTTAGGTAAACCTGTGATAAAATCGATTGAAATCTCCTCCCAACGTTGACTTGGAATGGATAAAGGTTGTAGAAGTCCCAGGGTCTTAATTGTTTCCACTTTATTCTGCTGGCAAACCAAACATTTCGCCACAAAATTTTGAATATCAGATTTAAGGCCATCCCAAAAAAATTCTTTCTTCACCCTGTGGTAAGTTTTTAAAAATCCTGAGTGTCCTCCTAAAGGAGAAGTGTGCAATTCCGGAAGAATATTTTGTTTTAGTTGGGAATTCTTACAAAGATATAAGCGATCTTTGTACCATAAGGAATCATTTTTCCAACTAAATGTATCGGATGTACTAGGATCTTGCTGCAACTTTTGAATGAGTGTCCATACATCTTTGTCCTTCTTCCATTCATCTCTTGCTTCGGTTATCCAATGTGGTTGGATAATAGAAATGGCACAAAGCAATGCTTCCACCTCTTCATTCTTTCTTGAGAGTGCATCTGCAACAACATTAAGCTTTCCTTTTTTGTAGATTATTTCAAAGTCATAACCCAACATCTTTGTGGCCCATTTTTGCTGCTCTTCTGACGATAGTCTTTGTTCCAAAAAGTGTTTAAGACTATCATGATCGGTTTTTACCTTGAAGTGTCTTCCCATTAGGTAAGTTCGCCATTTCTTTAGTGCATGCAGTATTGCTAACATTTCCTTCTCATAAATAAGTTTCTATAAATACTTTCCTTTGATTGGACGACTTTCAAAAGCTATGGGTTTTCCTT